>LR990144.1:17980000-18580000 GCA_905147285.1 Hypena proboscidalis | reverse complement strand
ATCATTAGTAAATAGATAAATAGCAAGAACAGTGTCAGTCTACAAGGTAGTACCTTTGGCAGAACTCGCCAGCGTACAGGACAAAGATTCATGGCCGAAAACAAAGATCCGTGGCTTAAAACCCACGGATCTGCGCCCACGGATCTCACGACAATTTACATTTTAGGATATAACAATGAATCTATTAATAATATTATACATATTTTTACTTGAAAGTTTACTCAAGGATATAAGTATTCATGATCTTAAAGCATTAAGGTGAAAGTATTTTCAACTACGTAGTAAAACAAGCTATGGAATGTATCAACCCTGTAGGACCAAAACGTGTAGTAGTCAAAGAACTCACCTAACTTATTTTGCGCGAAACTGAGCGACACCACCTTTACGTCTGAGCACTGCCAGTAAACTGGCGATGTGTCGAACCAATCGCGAGATGCCTACCACGTTCGAACCGAATTTGGTTGCTATTTTACGTCGCACGGTTGAAACGACGCCCGCCGCGTGACATGTTTTTGAATGACTATAGCTACTATAAGTTTAATTTTTTTATAACAGTTTGATTATAATAGGATAGCAGCACTTTCTAGGTATTCAAAAATATATGAATTAATATAAAGCTATAAGCGTAGACAAAATAAATCGTCATTACAAAGTACAAGTTACGCGTGTGACACGTAAAATTCAAGCTAAATCACCCCGTTTTTCAGTTTCAAATGGATTTTAAACCAATTTTCAGTTTTACATTGTTATTTTAATCAATAGGCCTCATTACTATAATAGTCAAGGAATCGTATGAGTGCTAATTAAGTTATGTATGTCTATTATTATAGATAATATTACGATGTGACCGTCAAAATCAAGCTTCCCAGGAATCACCCAAATACTTTATAACTAGTTTTTAATGCGTCAGGACATTCACGAACACACGTGTTTGAGATATTGTAGGTAAACAAAACATAAGCTGTAAAGTTGAACGTACTGAGAGTCGGTTAAAAAACAAACAAAATTTAAAACTGTAATTTAGGCTTTCTTTATTCCCAAATATATATTTTTTAATAATATTTACTAACTTCAAAAATAAAGTCTAATATACTAAACTCTTGTGTCACAGTGTTAGTTATGAACTTCTCCGTAATTTAACAGATTTTTATAAAAAAAAATGTTTCTTGGTAGATCTGAGGCATGGCGAGGCATGGCAAGCAAAATGGTCTTGAAAAGGTAAAGGTATATACGGTATTTTTTTTCAAGACCATTTTGCTTCTACGATCTACGATGTGCTAAGACTTGATTACGGTTTTTACTTTTATGATACAAATAAAGATCAAATCCCATCTACAGCGACACAATCCCAAAAGAGTCTGAACGCGATAGCAAATGTCGTAAAATAAATCATATTAACGAGTCACTGGACACAGGAACTCTACTAGATCGTAAACTTTATACCCCATTGTTGACGATTGACTAATCTGTATACGATTGATTGTCATGGGGACTATGGGAACTTCGAGAGGAAGTCACAGTTACGATTTTATAGGGTTTGGATGAGATGAGTGAAGAAGGGAACCCATCTATACGTTACGTAAAGCTTACCCTGGCCGGTCAGTGGATCGATGACATTACACGTCCGATGTGTCATGTGTCCTGTTACTCATTTGGAAAAGCGTCCGAAGGTCAATACTTTAGGTAGTAGATACAAAACAGTAAAAACCTATAAATTTAATTGGGTTACATGCAGCCAAAAATCTGATTTATTCGTTGGTTAGGTTAAATTGGGCTTTCCGTCGCCATATCTCGAAAGATTTGTTCAATTGTTTTTATTCAAAGACCTTAAAAGTTAGCAGGAATATTATTAATAATTTATGTAGTAATTTAAAAACAATATTAGTGGGAGTGATATTCACCAACTGTCTTCCATCACCTCGTAAATAATACGTAAAATCTACACGCAATTCTTAAGACGCACAAAGTCAAAATAGTAACGACCGTGTGACCCGCTAATGAATCTTGGCATCCATTTACGCCTCAATATGTTTTCTATCACCTATAAACATTAAAGGTGAAAGTTCTATAAGCCAAAAATAATAAACAAAAGCGTATTTTTCATTGCAAGTTAACTATTTTTAAAATTGGTTAGCACGCCATCTGTCGGTGTAGGTCAGCACTAGAACGAACCTTGACCGAGTGATCAGGTCATTAAACTTGCAAAATGAGTAGCATCTATGACGCAACGTGCTGAAAATTGCGCAGGCGCACTAACGAATGTTTTGGTGATAAATAAAACTTTGCAGGTGATTTTTGAGCGATATATTGTTATAATTAAAAAGAGATCTGATACTACTATTAAAGCCAAAGCATAGCATTACGTTATTTCATCTAGATTAATGCCGGGAATTAACAACATTGACATTTTGCGAGTATAGACGTCATCACGTTAAACACATGGGAAATAAAGAAAAATAATGCGAATAGAGAAAGATAATACCGGCCAACTGCGTGTCGCAACATGCGCAATAGGGTTTTTTCTAAAAATACCTAACACTGTGAGGTAGACAAGTGAAAGAAAATCATCCCACTTTACATAATAAGTAAAGTGGGGAATATATCGAAAAAAAAAATCTCTTCTTTTTGTCGGCATAGGTAATTTACAATTATCAGCTTTCTAACGTTTCGACGCTATGTCTCGGACAGACAGACAGATGAATGTGGCGCAACTATAAGGGTTCTTTGTAGGTACTAAGGAATCCTAAAAAGCATAGATGTCAACAAAAATACACTTAGTAATATCATTTAATTTAGCATGATGATATAAGCTTTTGTTTACACCTGGAAGTTGAGCTGGATACTAAGATTAATACGTAATTTTTAATTTAGCTCTTTCACTGGTGGCAGAGCTTTAGTGAAGGAGCTGGAGGGCGGCAACACCCACCGTCTTACCTTTAAACTGAGTCATACGTTACGCGTTTACGCGTTGCATCTACAATCTGCTATTGTGGTGATTCCATGGGCTCTACTCAACTTACCACCAGGTGGACTACACGTTCGTTCGCTGAAGGCGTCGTATAAAAATAAAATTCCTGTGAAAATAATTAGAAAACTATCTGGAATTATAACCTACCTATTGAATTTTACGATTACCCACTCCGTTTTACAAAGTAACTATTCTCACAAAACAATGTTATGACTAATAGTAATATCGTTGTCTTGACTCTTTACTTGAGAATGTATTTAAACTGTTTGTCAAACATTGTTGTGCGATTGCTCATAGTAATTGTAGAGAGATGAATGCTTGGGAAAATGTTTTAAAGCGTGTAAAATATGATTTGTCTAATGTAGAATAGAATAACACATTTAATTATACTAAGAAAAAGTTGAAAAAGATATGGGACCGGCAGGATTAGAACCTGCACACCGGGCAGTCGCTTTAACAACCAGCTACGGTCGCCTCTTGCCAGAACCCTAAATTTCTCAACTGTATGTTACGTCATTTCGTGACGTCACGTTAAAGCAATGCTAAATGCTATAAAAAAATCAATAAGATGTTATAATAACAGATGTCGAATTTGTTTTCTTCTTATTATTCCGCCCGTGACTTCGCCTTCAAGTTAGGCTAGTAAAAAGTAGTTTAAATTACTTTAATTTTGCCGTGGTTAGTTCTGTTGTTTATCTATGAAAGCATAACACTCAGACAGTCACTGCCGAATGATTCTTTATGATTTTCAAGCTTTCGTTGTATTACTTGCGTAGTGTCTATCTATGAAACAACAAAAATCCTTCCCGTAGTTTTTGTGTGATTAAATACCTAACAATATATTTTATATAGTGTTAGATAGGCCTTTTAATACTATATAATTAACTAACTATTTTAATTTTATCTTATAATTAAGTTTATTTTTATTAAAACTGACGTGAGTTTGTAACATTATTAAAATTATGAAATACGGGTGTTACCCACGTAATGTTGGTCTATTTAGTCGACCGCGGTTTCACCTGATTTTTTTTTCGAATTTTGGTTTATTTAATAATTTAATATTATTATTTTATTTGATGTATATAGAGTTAGGTATTTATTTAATTTGTTTTAAATATTAAATTGTAGTTAGGTTATTAAAGTAAATATTTAAATATAAACAAACGGTTTAAAAATAAAATAAACTGAATAAAAATTTTTGTTCGAATATGTTGTAAAGTAAAGTACTAACTACAAACTCTACAGTGCGTGGCCCGAACCGCATTTGGCTAGTATTTTCTTACTCTATGTGGTTGACGTGATGACTGTATAGACGTAAATAAATGTTTATGTTATGGTCTTCTTTTTCTTCTTCTTCGTCGTGTCGATGGCTGAGTCAAATTTTACTTGCCATCGTGGTGAAAGGATTAGCCAATTCGCTTTGGAAAACTCTTGAATTGACCAGGGTGCGCCGGACGTAGGGAATCGTTGTGTACGTCACTCGGGGAGGCTCCTTTCATGTACCCCAAATAATATATAATAATATAGTTAAAATAGTTGGTTATAGTTTAAATAATAAGCAGGTTGAATACGAAACAAATCACATGTTTATACCATTATTTCCAACAATCACATTGCCTTTCCGTACTTTACTGTTTTCTTGACAACCGGCTTTCCGTATCAATCTAAACGACAATGGCCCGGCGGTTAAGGCGTTGTCTAACGATCAAAAGGTCGCGGGTTCAAATCCTGGCTGTTGTATTGCGCACAGCTCTTGCACAAGATATTTCGTAAACTTAAATCTGCTGACAGGGTAATTACATTGTATTTATATTGCTAGAATAGTTAGAAGAATTAAATATCTCATTTTAGAAATTTTTTTCGGTGGCTTTTGTTAGCTGCCTGCTAATTATTATTTATGGTGGATGTTGAAGACTTTACATGTATACAGTATTGTAGATATTCAATGTTATAATCTTTTAGTAGAGGTACTTACTAACCTTTAGACTTAGGAGCAATTTCACCAGTTTCGGATAAGTCCTAAATAGCATATTCAGAACTTTTTTGACACGTCAAATGTCAAACTTGTAAAGAAATTTAAACCTTATAATACCATAAAATTAAACATTTTATTAAATGTTGTCAATGCAATAATATTATAACTACACATTCAATTATTCAAATCAAATTTGGCAATGAAATTGTTTTAATTAATGCTACTATGTTAATGAAATCAACAATATAATTTATATTTAATTGACCATTCATACTTTGCGATTTTTAATTATTAATACATTTATAGTCTGTCGCATAGATCATTCAATTTAATAATATAATATCTAATTATGTACAAATATCTGCATGTCACTGAATTTATGACGAAACATGTGAAACTAATTATTATTAAATGTAACATCAATTGTATACCATGAAGAAAAATCAAGTATTGAATCTGACAACAATAGATCATCTGACCGATTGACATTTAATCAATTTGTTTGTATTTCGATACCAAAACTTATGCGGTACTTGTAAAATAGTATATATTATGTACTACTTTATATAAATACTCAAACAAATATTATGTGCAATAAAATCATTCGACCCTACATTTAAATTTGTCCAATCAGGCAAAGAGGTTAAAAAAAAAAACAAAGGGTACCACAAAATAGGAATAAGGAAGAGTACAATCATTCCATACAAACTACATTTTTGTATCTAATACGCTATTCAAAATTGGAACGATTTTATTTGTCAAACTTTTGAAACTGGATAGCATCTGAGTGTCAACAAGACGATACGGTACGGCCTCAATTCATTATACTAAGCAAAAACTCTAATTACATAAGATTAAAGCAATTACCTAAAACCACATCCGTTTCAAAAATATCCAAAAGCAGCTATTACTGTGCTATAAATAAAATCAACACAAACACAAAAAAGTGGTACAAGCCTAAAAATAGCATTTTTACACGCAATTTCCATCTTGTACCGGTAAGAACAATAATTTATTTCGTCATTTAACTATCTAAAGTGGTTTCATACAAATTGTATGTATAATACGATTGTCGAATGATGCAAACGAGAGACGGAGCTGATGACTGTCATTATGCCTAATTTATATATTCTGTCAGGGGAACGGTGGGATAAGCGAGCACAAAAGTGTTAGTTGGGTTATTTTTATTGTTTTACACGAGGTAAGTATGCTCTACCGTAGACTGTAGTCACTTGCCATCAGGAAGGTTTGTGGGCAATTGCGATCCTATTTATACTTATATTATACAGCTGAAGTGTTTGTTTGTTCGGTTGAACGCGCAAACCTCGGAAACTACTCGTTTGAATTTAAAAACTCTTTTTGAGTTGGATAGTTCATTTATTGAACTTACTTTAAGTATATGTTGCCAAAGAAGCAACATTTTAAACGCGATGGGAACAAAACGGTATCATATATCGCGGGTAAAATTGTAGTAGTAATAATAATTTAAAAAAAATAACGCATGCGAAGTCGCGGGCAACAACCTATTTAATAGCATACTAAGATTTTTGTTATAAATAAGCCATCTGCCGTGTGTATTTTATCTTATCCATCCGTCTATAATAATTGGCCCATGAAAATCCTATACCTATGCGCGAAAGATTGCAAATGCGTCACTGTCACCTGTCACTGTCACTATAAATGATACATGTAGCCCTCACGGCTACGATATTATACATCATATTATGTAACAGTGGACAACTATATTTTTGCCAAAGTTTATGTAATTTTATTTAAATATTTTTAGAACTTGCCATATTAGCCAAGATGTTAACACAGTTATAACGTCCTAAATTAAATATTACTTTGTCAAAAATCAATATTGAAGTTACACTGACATGAATATTGTTTTTAATTGATATAAAATCAATAACGTATTTTTTTAGCAAAATACAAATTATTCTCTAAACATGTGGGAAGCAAATAAATCTATTTAGAGGCCGGAAGACCGTTAAAAACACAGCGCTATTACGATTAATAACAATAAACTCTCTCCAAATATAACTCTGATTGCATTTCCCGATTTTGAACGATGCCAACTTTTTAATGACAATCCAGTTTACATTTTACATCCGGTCGAAGGAAAACAAGGCCATGTTATGATGACTCAGGGAAGAAAAGAAGTAAATTGATTTGAAGCACTTGATCTTTGATGCGGTGTCATTGCAATTTGTCACGGTACTCATTTCTTTTAAGTTACTTACTTGCATTTTTTAAGAACAATTCAAGATTTTATTTTTATCAGTCCTGAATAAAATATGGATTGTAATGATTGTATTTGTTTTGTGGTTCAATATTATGACAGGCAGAAATTATGTGATGAGCTTCAACAATTTGGTTAGATATTGGCATTTAAATACTTATAATTATTACTTATTACCTCTTGAAACGCTGTATTGAGCGTCTAGAATAAGTTCAGAGTAAAAAACAACCGAATTGTGATAATATTTTTTTTTTATATTTTATTTTCTGTATAAACTAACATTAACATGCGCTTGAATTATATGTTATAATTTTCTTGCATTAATTAACATTTCAGTGATATATTTGCAATAGAATTATTCCTAAACATTTTAGTCGGCGACAGTACGAGTTGCTTAAGAATAATTTCCCAGTAATTACGATAGGCCTCCTGTCTATCCATAGACCTCGATATGAATTGACACAAACTGCTTTACTTATTACGCTGATTGAATGATTTCATCCATTCAGAGTCATTATCTTCGTATTGTGCAAGGTGGATGATTTGATTGACGATATTATAGGAATGATATTCTTGAGTAGGCATATGTGCGAAGTGTGGTTGAGGTGTAGATGTTGGTTGGATTGGTCTCGTTATTATTATTTATGGATGACCATAGTATTTATCAATCAGTTCAGAAATCAAATCTTTTATTTCCATGGACTCCTAAGAGCGCTTGAATACATCAAAATACAAAATAAAACTTAACTATTTAAATTATAATACTTATTAAATTAAAATGATTTGAATCGCCGGAGCTAAGATCGATTTGAAGTTGTTGTAGTAGTCACTAATAGGTACTAGTAGTATAGAAAAAACATACTTTTTGTTATACAAACATATATTTCGTCAGCCAAATTAGACTGCGTGACTCTATTGCATTCTAAATGCAATTACGCCCTTCTATTGCAAGTTTTCTAACAAGGTTGATAGTCAAGCAACAAGGGGCGTAATTGCATTTGAAATCATGGAGTTACGCATTCTGATATTTAGGCGATGATTTTATTGTGTAGTAGCGAAGTGATCAAATTTTAACAATGGTGACTTAATAGGCACAATTTATAAATATGTATTTTATACTGTAAGACGTAACTAAGGCACCTTTAAACAACATACTTACCAATCAGACGGAGCCGCGGGCAAATTCAAGTAAACAATAAACATTAAAAGTTATCTAATTCATTCCGATCAATATTCGAGGGCCGTATATCGTATGCTGTAAAGACACACGAAATAAAGGAAGGGTAAATATTTGCGAAGAAACAATATTATTTTCTTTCGCTACAGCTACCGACTTCGCCCAATTTGTAGTCGATATGGGTCCGACGGACATAGATTAAGTCATAATTTGTTCAGATGCGGCGCTATGCAAATTTTGTGTTCGATAAAGTATTTAATACAAAATTGTTTAGAAGAGTAATCATCTAATTTGGGACTACAGAAAAAAACGCAAAAGTGTTACGCGTTTGCTTGGTTTTGGCTTAATTATTTCCGTTCTATTTATCCATACCTTATCTGTTATAAATCCTTTTTGACAGTTTTGACCGTGTCGTTTTTGACATGTTACGAAGCAAAGCTGGACGGAAAAAATTGGCCATTTTGAACCAAACAGATTTATGTATAAGTAAAAATGTGAGAATGGTTAGCTTGAATATAATTAAATTGTTTTAGAATACTTTTCTCTGAAATGAAGTGGTTAAAATGTGGTGAGATCACGCTTCAAATTGATACTGTTTGGTTTCACCGAGGTAAAGAAAAATCCCAGTAGGCATAATAAACGAATGATTAATAAACTTTATTGTTATAGAGATGACTAATAAGTAATTCCGTGTATTTTAAGTTAAATAACGAGATAAGGTACTGAAAATAATAATATACTAGCGGGGATTTTTTTATGCATCAGTATAAGTTTAACTTTTGGGCTTGATACATTTTATTAAAGAAATAAATTGTAAACTCTTTCGATGGTCTAGTGGTTAGCGCAACGCTCACTGCGAGGTCTCGGGTTCGATTCCCGGGTCGAGCAATGTGTTATTTGTGAACTTTCCGCTAGGCAATTTACAGTAGCAGCCCTATCCCTTGGGGCCTAAACATAACAGGTGAAGTGTGTGTGCTGTACACCTTTGCCAAACCCTTCTAGGTAATATAAACGTGATGTTATATTATGAATTGTAAGAGTTCATGTTTATGAATGTTTAAGTTGTTATCTTTAAACTAAATAAAAATGACAGCATTATTATTATATTCTCCCTGTCTTCAAATGTTTAGATTATATTGGTTACCACACCACTTTCTTATCGAAACATACGCAGGACAAAGCCGACCCAACAGGTTAGGCACTCGACTAACTTACCTTGTCGCATCTACACCCTATCATGTAATCTATGTCAATTTGTCAACAAGTCGAGTCACGTAGCCCCACCGACCGACCACCGTAAGCTCAGTTAGAACGATGCATAAAAACTGCGCTGTGCTTTTGAAGTTTGAAATTCAAATGTAAAATGTATGCCGATGCGATACGCGTACAACTCCGACATTTCATCTGTTATGTTTGGGTCCCAATTGCCATCAACCGGGCACAATTCCAACTCCGCTGCTGCTATTGTGAATTTCCTGACGGAAAGTTCACAATTAACACTTTTGCTCGACCCGGAAATCGAACCCGAAACCTCGCGGTGAGAGGGAATACGCTAACCACTAGACCATCAAAGCGTGATACGTCGATAAAAATACTTTTTGAACTGTTATCAGAGATACCAAGTATTTTTAGGGTTCCGTACCTCAAAGGGTAAAAACGGAACCCTTATAGGATCACTTTGTTGTCCGTCTGTCTGTCTGTCTGTCTGTCTGTCAAGACCTTTTTTCTCAGGAACGCGTGGAGGTATCAAGCTGAAATTCATATCAAATACTCAAGTCTATGGTCTCTTGGAGCTGTGAAAAAATCAAACTTCTAAGTCAACGCGATCAAAAGATACTCCCGTTTAGGCCGCAAATTTTCGACACTCGCAAGGGAATCAAAACCTACAGGGTACTTCCCGTGAACTCAGAATCTTGAAATTTGGTACGAAGCAACGTCTTATAACACAGATAAAGGAAAAATTGCGAAAAGCATAAATTTTTAGTTACATCATATAATAAAAATATTTTTAATAATTTTAAACTTATTACCCATTTTTCCGAACATACATAATGTTTTCATATATGTATTGACAAGGTACCGTCAGCTTTCCACATTGTTATGTTATGGATTTCATTTAGCAATAAAAATACCATAACTTTTACTTATATACCTACAGGTTTGTACGGAACCCTCGGTGCGCGAGTCTGACTCGCACTTGGCCGGTTTTTTTTTTATAAATTCTGTTAAGCCGTTCGGAAAGGAGTTCGATAACTAAGACTGTGACTTGAGATTTTCCTGTGGTATAATATTATATGTGGTATAGTATTATATATAATATAATATGTAGGTAAAATGTGAAACGGCGGTAGTGCTTTCTTCCTATCCGTCAACGATTACAAACGTTCATATCATTTCGGCTGGTTGTTTGTTAATTAGTAAGAATTTTGAGATAGACCACTTTAGAGCCAATCTCTACGTCTTATCCAATGTTTAAACGGGACAGAGATATCTTTTGACCTGTCCCGTACCGGGTTCAGAGTTGACCTGAGTCCGGTAAATTTGGCCCTAAAGTGGTCAATAGCAAATTGAGTTTTTGCACTTGCACTAGAGGACCTTGTAATTTTCTAACTGTTTACAATTTGTTATTACTAATGTGTGACTACACCGTTACCTGGTATTTTGATGATATTTACTCTCGAATCCAATGCATCGGGTCATTTGGGAAAGGATAACACTGATTCTATGAACGTCTATTTGATTTATACTTAGACGTAATACGAGGAAAAGGTTTCAACACCAATTATAATTAAAAACATACAGTTAGGTTTCACTTCATTCGCTACGATTTACACAAAAAGACTAAGCTCGGCATTTTTATAACAGAGACGTTTTCCAAAAACAATAGTTACAGTTAAAATGTTGCTAGTGTAAAATTACTTTTTAAAAACATTTATCATTCTTCAACATCACTACGTTTCAAATGATTACCAAAATGCATAAAAATTATGATAAATCCATACAATTTAATATTACACGCATGAAAATAAGTTACAAATTAATTGAATAATAAACTATAAAACATGACAATGAGTTGATTCTGTATTTATTTATATTAATTTAAGTAATTGAAATATGACATTAAGCAAATCCCTGTTCTGATTTTTTACAATTTTGATTACTTTCACAGACAGTGGCCAGACTAAACGACATTTGCATACGTAAGTATATATATTATGTATATATTTTAATACAATAAGCACGTCATAAATAAGAAACTCCCATTTTGGTTTACGATTCCCGAGATGAGTGTACGTTTTGATCGTAAAAGTGGGTATTAAGTAGATTTTGCACGTACTTGAGTCAAAGAGTCTTAAGGCGACGGTTTACGACATGTATTTTTTTTTTGATTAAGGTCAATATAATAATAACAGGAGTACGTATATATGAATACTGCCCAGTTTTACTAGGTTACTGTTTCATTTTTAGTAGCCGCGTGTGGTTGATTGCAACTTGTTTAAGCCGGCTAGAACTAGGTGTAACCGCACTTCGGCTATTAGCCGTAACATATATTATGTAACTATACCAAGAACTGAAATATTAGAATAATAACAGTAACTTGATTTATTTTCTGTAAAAGTTTATTTTTTTCCAAATAGACCAATTTTGAACTCGTAGATTGCAAAGAACTTCTTAATAACATGTATTGGTCTCCATTGGCTTAATAAGCGTGTTCAACACACTTAATTTTCAGATTTTATTGAGTGGCATTTAGGAATAAATTGCTTACAGAAACGGTTGGAATGGCAACCCACGCCTTAAGTATTTGTGCCGAAGAACCGTGTAAGATTCTTGTCACGTCTTCATATGGGATAGTTGTTGTGACATTGACTGCGTCAAATGCGACGCTTAAATCAATCTCCGGAGTGATTTGTTGGTGAAAAATAGACTAGACTTAGATTTTTTGAGTTATTATAATACCTAACTAATATTAAAAAGTTGAAGAGTTTGTTTGTTTGGTTAAACGCTCTAATCTCAGGCACTACTAAACAAATAGAAAAAACATTTAAGTGTTATATAGTCTATTTATTGAGGAAGACTAAAGGCTATGTAACATCATGGTACTAGCCTACGCCTAGCAAGATCTGAGGAGATCAATAATATATTTATGTTAAAAAATGGTGACAAATTATTTAATTTTTAAGTTTTAAAATTACGCTAAATGCATGAGCTTAGCTGGCAGAAATAAATAACGCAGGTAAAACCTTCGCGCAGAATTATGCGTGAAAAAAGTCACGGGCATATCTAATAACCTTTTCCCTTGCTATTTCAAATCTTTTTTTAAAACTAGTAAGAATAATAACATGTCTTGCTATCTTTCGAAAAATGATGATGAAATTTTATTTTCAACTAACTTTTGCTCTCGACTTGATCTGCGTGGTTTTTGTGCGTAATTTGATATTTTCATGCACGATATTTTCATTCATATTAAATATCGTCAATAAACAGACATGGGAAATTTTCAATTTTATTATATTTATGTATAGAAAATGAATGAGTATTGCACTTCAAAACTACTGGAAGAATTAGATGTAATAGTTTTGGGAGGTTAAGGAATTTAGATATAAAAAAACCGGCCAAGTGCGTGACGGGCCACGCGCAGTAGGGTTCCGTAGCTAGTCGTAACAACATATTTCGACTTAAAAGGGATTTACTATCTGTATTAAACAAGTAACATCTTCATACAAGTCAATACTTTCAAAGGTTTTTGTAATTTGCACGAATTATTCTAAGTAACTGCATTTTACACTTTGGACCCCTATTCCTCTTGAACTAATGAAGTGAACTTATCCGCTATAGTTTTTCTTTAAAGTTCATTACATGTACTACCGACACAAATTTTTTCAGATTTTAGGATCCAGTAGTTTAGCTTTTAGAGGGGGGGGGACGCCCTACTCGAACAAAAATTTGCTCTTTAAAGTTAATTATCTCGCAAACGGATCCCTAAATCAAAAAACTGTCTTAGCAACCCCTAAACGTTTTTAAAAGTCCTATCTAACAATACCCCACACTATGGGGTAGGCGACAAAAAAAAAAAACATCCCTACTTTACATGTAGGGGAGCTACCTGAAAAAAAATATTTTTCCAAATTTTACTCTACGACTTTCTTTGTTTAGTTAACATACATGTTTATGCAAAATTTCAGTTTTCTAGCATCAACGGTTTCGTCGCTATGCCGTGGACAGACGGACAGACGGACATGGCGAAACTATAAGGGTTCCTTGTAGGTACTACGGAACCCTAAAAATAACAATCTTAGTACTTACGTCAATTTTACAATTTAGACTAAATAATTACACCATAGGAATAACCTTATAAAAAAATCATCTCACTTATATTTACTATCAAACTAATTAAATTTCTATTAATTTAACATTTTAAAATAACAAATATCGCAATGTAATATAGGCCAAATCGAAGGAGCCAAGCTATATCTGGCAGTTCTCCGCAGTTGTTTTTCACTGTCCTCCTGGTCTATGGTCTCAATGACATACAACCCAAGTAGCATTACAAGCTGTATAAAAGCTGTACTAGCGCGTAATTTTATACTTAAAGCTGTATATTAGCTGTATAAAGGCTGTATAAGCGCTTATACAGCCCTTATAAGTGTAAAATGGGCACAAATTATACAGCGTTTGGTGTTATAAGAGCTGTATAGTAGCTGTATAAAGGCTGTATTAGAGCTGTTATTTGGTGTAAAAAGAAACTACAACTCTCCAGATGGTATCCTAAAAGTAAGTTGTAAGAATTAAAGTTCTACAATAGTGTTATAAAAGAATTTCAAAAGTATAGATATTTTAATGTACATCATATTTTTTATCTACATTATGCATATTATTATAATGGCAAATTACTTGCTAAGAAAAAAATATAAATGATTTTGAACTTATTGGTTTGGTGAAAATAACGTGCAAACCAATATTTATTGTAAACCGGTATATGGTTTTCGGTAAAATATTCGCGCGCCAGCATAAAAATCAAGAAAAACAAAATAAATACTGAATATCGGTAAGTAAGTTTTTGTTTTTTAAGGTTAGAATAACAACATTTTAATTTCAAGTCATAAGGAAAAGGCCAAGTTAACGTTATATAAGCTAGTAAACATGATACGGCTAAAGATAATGCAAAATAATGTCAATTCTTTTTGTTTTTAGAATCATCTAATATGTTTTTGTTTATTAAAAAATGGCGTCAATTTTAAACAGCCCTAACACTATTTGAAGAGCAATATAGCGCCAGTAGCTGTACTATGGAATAAATGAAGTGTATTGTACAGCTTTTATCTTCTAATTAGAGTAATTATAGAATATTTTTATTCAATAGGCTGTAATATGCTCTTCATTTAGATATAACTAATAACCTCTTTAGAGATACGTATAAAGAATTAAAATCTCTAAAACCATTTTGACGATTATTTATTAAGGTATAAGGATAATCTAAACTGAAGAAAAATGTCAAAAAAACTTTGCATAGTGCCAAGTTCCTGGGAATCAAAAGGGGTGTTATGATGGCGAAGGAAGCAATTAATAATGTTATTTTTATCTTCTTTTTTTTTTTCTTTTTTTTTTTTTTCTTCCGGAAACCTCATTGGAGCTATGGATTGTCGGTGTGGTTGAATGGTTTTTTCTTTCAGTCAATATTGGTTCACTATCATTACTGTTATTTAAGTTGTAATTCCTTATATTCAAATATTCCTTCTCAATCCATCTCCTGACTGCGACATTGATTTGACGTCTCCGTCAATAATACAGACTAAAGCTGTACTATAGCTGTCATTTATCTTTTTAGTTCTATAATACTCTCTTAGAAGTAACTATTACAGCTTTAATACTTATAAGAGTGTTAAATTACACCATAAAAACTAGTTTTATAATGGAGTTAGCATATGCCTTTGTACAGCAACAAGTGTCAAGTAATACTATAATACAGCTTAAAGCATAATAAGCGAGTGAATAGTACTATAATACAGCCTTTATACAGCTTTAGCCGTAGAAATAAGCTTGGAGTGTTACACAATTATTAAAGCTGTATAGTAGAGTTGTAATATTCCGATATAACACCTTAAGTGTACGCAGATACCATAATAAAGACTATATACAGCTGAGCTGTATAATAACGGATTGTAACACTCTTATAACGCTTATAACCTTTCCTGACTCTCTTATACGTCTTTTATACCACTTTAAGTTCTATATTGGCTGTATTATTGATGCTGTCGACACTTACGTGCTACTTGGGAAATAAGGTTTTATGCCTATTCTCTAAAGAGGTTGCTAACAATATATATATTATAAAATACTTTATAGCCTATATTATAGATTAAAGTTCGAAATCGAATCTAAAGCTCATCAATGCAGATATCAACGCAGCAATTTTTTTATAAATCGACTACCTGCTACTGGCTTTTGATTGACTTCAAGTATATTAAACTAATTAAACCCAAAATATATAACAATAAAATTATATTACACCAGAATAGATAGTAAACAATTTGTTGACGAACACAGAGAGACGTTCAAAGCATTCATCAATCGCATTCCCGCTGTTCATACGGAATGATTACATTAATTAATCCTATCGCAGCACCTTAATAACCTTACGCCTGCCTGCTCTTAATCAAATTAAGTAATTACGGACAAATTAACTCCATAATTATGCATCAAAGTTCCTCCAACCGAATCAATTTGAGGACGGAATACATTCGTCATTTCTCTAAACTTAGATCAATTTCGAAGTTTCTGCCTTTTGTGACGTGAAAATATAGACTTTCAACCTGCAATCAAATAGAAAGACTGCTGTAATTCTATTTAAGGGTAATATTTGGTCCAAAAATTATATTGTAATTTGTAGACGGAGCGACTAATGTGCATTATTGCGGATGTTTACGAACCGTAGAATTACCAACATTATAAAAAAAGCATCATCATAAAATCTGAAAATATCTATAAAATTCAAAAATGGAAACACCCAATAAAAACGCAGCACTTACGTTGTTTTTCCGAACTCGTTTGTCATCGTTGCCGTAAAATGGCGTCAATAAAAAGGCAAATTATAAATCGTAAAAGTCGAAATCACTTTCGTATTCTTGCGTGAAAGTCTTTGGCACTAGTGGAGGCAAAAATGTTTTCAGCAAACATGGCAACATTCCCGAAAGTTTCCTTCACGGCCTCGTATATTTTCATTATAAAGCGCCTTTTACATGAAGAGGTTTTATCGCACGTTTTGGGGCGAAAAGTCACGCTATAATTTGGCAATGCTATGTTAGAGATAGCTTCAAGTCATGTTAATATTATAAATTAAAAAAAACTATATTGATAAAGGAAGAATATTGTCGCACAATATTCATAAAGATGTACCGAGACCGCGAGCATTCGCTTGTAATGCACAGATGCAAAACACAGATTCGATTATTACATTGGTGTGGAAGGTAAACCAAGTATCACAGTACGCCACTATTAATAAATGCGAAATTTGAAATTTACCATAAGAATATAAAATGTTACATAACAGGTTGTTCGTAAGTCTGGGAAGCACTTTGTAAGCTTAAAATCGATTCTGTATCGTTACATAACAGGGGGTCTGTGAGCAACTTAAGGCAATTATCGTTAAGCGATTTGTTTACACTATTACAATAATTGCTATGCAATATTAAGCTACGCTTTCTCGACTTGATTTCATATTATGATCTTTCTTCAAATGCATCATAAATAATCAGCTAGTCTAGCAAAATCATAATTTTGCCCTCCATAACGTAGGCTGTTGGACTATTATGTAAACATGATCCCATATTTTTATTCCTATACGACAATCGTATCTTTGTATCAAACAACTCGCTTCATGTGAACAGGCCTTTACCAGAAGAAATGAAACAAAAATACATTTTTGGAGCGCTCCGCGGCCTTATAAATATATCATTGTAATACATAATTGAGATTAAAATTTTCTTAATGGATAAAGGTTGGGGTCTACTTAGATGATTTTTCTCGGAAAACTTTTTATGTGTTAAATGAGGTCTTGAAATGGCTTGGGTTTCTTAAGTAAGTCGTTTGCTCGGGTTTTCAAAGAATAAGTCGGTTTTAGGTTTCTCAAATTGAATAAAGTCATTACATTTTCATATTTCGCCGAACTCATTGAATGTTAAATAAATTGTTTTTTTCTATAGTTAGATATTAATGGAAAATATTTAATTTCCTTAAGAATAGGTACTTATTGATCTCTTATTTGTAACAGGTCAAAATACTGATATTCAGCTAAATCCTTTGGACTAAAAGTCGACCCCAATAAAATTGAAGATTGATTATTTTAACAAAAACATCCGAACATTTGTTCAATTTATTCTAAAACATTTGCGACAATAAAGAGCTACCATCCATTTTCCAACATCAATGCGCGTATTTGTGGAGCTGGCAAGACACTCGACTCTCTTTCGAATCGCCAATATTTCAATTTTTCATAACTCAAGCCAATTTACAATGTCTTGAACTCGCTACCTACATTTACAAATACAATGCTTTTGAATAATACTTTATTTACGTACAATTCTGCGTCCAATTTTAATTTCTTCGAAACAACTTGCCCATTACAGAATTTAAATTAATAAGACTCGTTTGATAAACAATCTGGCCTGATCTACATACGAACGCTATAAACAACGGATCAAAATAAAACTTTCACATATTTGTATTGTTTTCTTACTTAATCGTGGCTTTTCGTGATTTGGGATACGAAGTCTAATTCGTCAACCATTTAAATATCCTTTGGCAATGGCCAAAAAAACCATGTAATTGTTAATTTACATCAAATAAAAAGCCCATGTGTATGCATTTCTTTTAAAATGGATGAACCTCCCATGTAACCCCCTAATTTACCCCCTTAAGAGCGTGTATTCCTTTTCAAAATGTAACTGTCAATTTTTGTAATGTTTTGGGAATATTTCGTAAAAACTGAATGATAGTATGATTTTATTCAACTAACTTTTTAGAATGTGGGCTTTAAAAGGTAAATATGACAATTACATTTAATAACTAAAGCATACTTTTCTATTTTATCAGTTGAAAGAGTATTAACTGTTAAGTTGATAAATTACAAAATTATGCTGTATTTACGAATGAAATTGTTATATTTACCTTTCAAAACTTGCATTCTAAAAAGTTAGTTGAATAAAATCATACTTTCATTCAGTTTTTACGAAATATTCCCAAAACACTACAAAAATTGACAGTTACATTTTGAAAAGGAATACACGCTCTTATGGTGAAAATACAAAGATAAAACATATACTAGTTGTTAATGTGAAAACCGCATCCAATTGCATTCAGTAGTTTATGCGTGATGTTTGTACGAACACACGGACAGACAGACAAAAAAAATGTTTTAGCAGGGCGTCTCCGCTCACTAAAACCTAAATCGTTATTAGCTCGAAAAATCTGCAAAAAAAACATGGTGGTCATTTATGTAATGAACGTTCACGAAAAACTATAGCAGCTACATTTACTTAATTAGTTCAAGAGTATTTGGTGTCCAAAGTGTAAAATGCAGTTACTTTGAATATTTCGTAGAAAATACAAAAACCTTTGAAAATAATGACTCGTTTGAAGTTATTAATGTTCAAATAAGATAAATATTAAACCTGTTTAGTCCATAATTATGTTGTAACGACTAACCACGGAACCCTATGGCGCGGCCTGAGACGCACTTGGCCGGTTTTTGTTAAAATTGGGTAGAAAGTAAGTGTACTATTTGTTGATTAACATTATATAACCAGTATTTACAATCTTTTGCCAAACGCCAAATCTTCATGACCTTTATCAGTGTCATCTTGACCGTAATGATGACCATCTTTTCTTCTATCTTTATCTTTTACCCTCAAATCAGTATGACACCGTTTTTTGACCCATTTTACTTGACATTGACACAGTGACAATTCTCGTACTTTGGCACAACAAGTGCGTAAATATTTTGAATATCTTTAGGAAATGTACTAGCTTTTTTGCCAACGTCGTTTTCCTAGGCAATTTAAACTTTTAATATAATATGTTTATTAAGTTTTATTTTGCGAAATGGCGGACAGTGCAGAAAAACGAGGAAATTGTTTTACTGATGCCGGTTTATAGCGTTGGAGAAAGAAGAATATACACAAGAATATCATTACGCCTATAGTAAATACCTAAAAGGGCAGAGGTGTATATCACCAAGCCTTTACCTATTATATTTTTTAGTCCCTTGAGGTAGTGAGTCCATTGTTATCAAACGGGCAAAATTACAACTCCGTGCTATCATTGCGAATTTCCTGAGAAATAATCCTTTTGCTCGACCCGGGAATTGAGCCCGGGTACCTCACGGTGAATGGTCGCATACCGTAACTTCGAAGCAAGCAAAGAAGAACTCCTCTATCAGTGGTCAATTTCGAGGTGAAGTGAGTTGAGGCCCTCGATCTAGAACCGTGTATTAAGTCTCGTACGGCTTGACCGTACAGTATGCCTGATGAAATAGCAACGCAGCAGACTAACTGATGCGACGGCAAGGGGAAAAAGTGTGCCTTGTAAGTATCACGTAAAGGCCACGAGCTTGCCAGCAGCTCTATTCAAATGATAATAAATATTGGTTGAATTACATACATACTTTAACCGCGGTAAATTCTTTGAAATTAAACACAAATACAGTTTTCCTTACAACAAAAAGTAGTTTGTTTTTCCTGTACAACATCTTTGCAGTTTACATACAACAATTGTGTGACAACCAAACGGACACAACTTTAGTATAATTACTTTTAGTGTTTATTGCAACTAGGTAGAGCATTTGGCACTCGCAGTAACCACGTGGTAGTAATTACATGTTAATGACCTCAATTACCACCATTCAGTATACTCTTGTTTACTACTCGAGTCTTCAAAGGAAAATCACACCCACATTTCAGTAGTAGGCCAGTAATGTGTTTACGTTTATCAAGAGTACTATGTCAACATATTTTGTAAGACTACTTTAACAGTGACTTTTGTATATATTTTTTTTACCAGTCTCCGCCCACAGCTTCGCTATTTTTTACATACCACTCGTAGGTATGTAAAAAGTAGCTTATAGGTAAATATAGGCTATAAACTATCTTATATATAAAATTTGAAAAATTAAGAATCCAGCAGGACTCGAACCTGCACTCCCTGGGTATACGCCCCAAGTGCTTTGCCAATTTAGCTGGATTCGTATTATTTAAAATACAAAAAATCATAGAAAAGCTAAAATTTGCTTTAAAATATTACAAGTATAAACTATCTGTTTACCAAAGTCAGTCTGAATATAGATTTAAATAACTGCCTCGCTGGTTTAGTAGTTGGTGCATGCGATTCGATTACCAAGTCCGGTGAAAGTGTTAAAAATTAAATTGAAAAATATGAAATATTTTTAACATCAGTAATTTCCCGCATTTGGAGAGGCGGTATCGCGGGATTCCATTTCTGAATTACATACCGAGAGATTACATTCCTTAATATATTTATTAAAAATAGTTGATATTTTGTCAATTTGGTTGTTAATTGGTGGTCTATAATAACAAAGAACATTGCAGCACTGTACTTAAAATTGAAAAATAGGATATTACTATTTAGGCAGTTTGGTTTTCAATTGGTGTTTTTTATTACAGAATTACGTAGCAAAATTTTAATCAAAATATTTAAAAAAATGATTATTAGTAAACATAGTAGCGTTTTGTCAATTTGGTTTTTATTTGATGGTATATTATAGCTAAATTACATAGCAAGATTCTACATTATGTCAGTTGGATTCTTCTAATGGGTGGTATATTTTAACAGAATAACATTGCAGGACTGTATTGTTATTTGGGATTTTTCGGGATTATGGGAAGTTGAAATTGCGCCCGATGGATTTCTTGTCTCCTGGCTGGCCAAATGTCGTAAGACTCACCCCCTAGCATATGTGATCTAAACATTACTGGTGAAATGTGAATGTTATACACAACTGCCACAACCTTCTGAGTAATATGTGCATGTTAAATATTTGTAATTAACACATTAGTAATTTAAATGATGTAACAACCTTTGTGAACGAAATACTACATCTGTAATCGTCTGCCGATTATCAGGTAGATTATCCGTCCATTTGCTACATACATCGTAAAAGAATAGTCTTAATCCAACAATGTCACAGAAACGTGCTGAAATAAATTCACCCCGAAATTTCAAGATCAAATCCACAAAATATCTTTGCCAAGGTCCACCTCCATTTAGGTCTGTCATTTAGTACTAAAATACTAGTCAAATAGTATACGTTTAGTAATTTGGCCGCTAGTACATTTAGCCTTGAACGTAACATAATGAATGTCGCCGAGATTAAACTGTCACCATATATTGCGGTCGCTACATGACACGAATTTAAAGTATCTGGGACTACGCTCAGCTTTTGGCTTCACTTGCAGATTTTTGCATAAAATGGAGGTATGTTTTGTACCCATATTGCTATCTTTTTAGACTTTTCTTTGCCATTTTAAAAAAAAGGTTTTGTTTCTGGTTCAAGTTGACTATTCTACAATGATAAAACTTTTTAAACCCCGCTAAGCTTTTTATATAATGAGGCTTGACACACCGTGCAAGCAGATGGGCAGGCAGTTTGACAGCTGACCAATTAGGATGAGAAATATTTCGTCTATTTCTCATCCTGTTGGTCAGCTGTCAAGTTGGAGCCCGCGCTAACCGCTCGCACAATGTTTGAAGCCTGCAGATTAGTAGTTAAGAAGCAATAGTTGACAGACACTTTGAAGTCTGGCATAAAGTCTGTTAAATTGTATTGTCTTTATTGAGAGGTGCTATGTTAGTTTGTGCTTTGCTGTTGAATGCGTAAATACCGACATAAAAGCGCATTTCAAGAAAATATCATAACTATTTGTATTATGTGCGATTTAATTATTAAATAAGACTGTATCTTTGGTCTAGTGGTAAGGGTATGTCTCGGGTTTAATGCCCGAGTCAGAAAAAGGGTTATTTGGGCTTTTTCGTCAAATAATTTCGATAGCAGCACGGAGTTGGAATTGTGTCCGGTGAATGGCAATAGGAACACTCATGAAACCTAAATATAACAGGTGAAATGTGGGTTTTACACATCTCTGCAAAATTGTATAGATGAACAGACAAAATACACACTTATTTTGCATTAAAATACTTAGAGATTAATTGAGAGGACCAAGGTCAACGATTTAGCATAGTTTGGATAGGTTCGAATGTCAATGTTAATTTGTGGTTTACGTTAGTGTTGTCAACGGATTTAATACGATAGGTAATTATTAAGCTGGCTATTTATTCACATAATTGATAGTCTATTGTTTCACTGACAACATTTTAGATGCACGTGCCGATTTTTTTTTGTTAATCAACGATTCAATTGACACACCTGTCTAGCTTCTTGAACGCCTAACGATATAAGTTAAAAACAAAAAAACGTCTATTGTAAAATTACGGCTGAAACATGGGTGTAAATAACATCTTGACAAACCAGTGATTCGGAAATCTTTTTAAGAGCCTGTGTGCAAAAAAATTCAATGAAAAAAAACCTAGATACTTTCCGATGAAATTTTCTCTCGTTTTTAGAACTTATTGATCATTAAATTTCGCAATTAGAGCTTAAAAATCATATTGTATCCACACAAAATGTTTTTATAACGTGTAATCCAAGGCTGATTTTCCCATGTACGACAATTTCGGATTACAAATTTTGGACTCACCGGCAATCGGTGATGAGATGATTACTCTGATGTAGTACATCATCATCATCATTATTTAGACCTCTTGTAGTCCACTGCTGGCTATAGGCCTCTCTCAATTCGCGCCACAACACCCGGTCCTGCGCGTTCCGCATCCAGTCCCCTCCAGCGACCTTCTTCAGGTCTTCAGTCCACCTGGCAGGGGAGCGTCCTGATGTAGTACATAATAGTGAACAAATAAAAAAAAACAGTCGAAAGTATTTTTTGTGAAGAATTAAGTTGTTCTTGAAACATCAAGATAAGACTATATTTTGTTTGGTAATGGGTTGGTATGAGCTTCAATGTTAAGTAAACTATTTGTCAGTAATCTGCCCGTCACTTCAAATAGTCCCACCATACCCATAACTCTCAGACATAAAATAGCCTTCTAAACCGCCAATAAGCCACCATTTAACGTATCTATAATAGTGTTATTCAATCCATCGTGTCCTATTACTTATTCATCGGCATTTCGCATGGCAACCGGCGCGAATCCTTACTATATGCTTTATTTACCCCTTCTTTGTAGAACCACCAAGTTATTCCACCCTTATCTTCAACAAAATCACTCTTATGTCGTAACAATAAGGTTGTATTTGTAATTGACGGGTGTCAAAGGAAAATGTATGTATTTTCGCCGATAATTGCAATGGATAGCACATCAAGTGTGCGTTTTCCCTTGCCTTATGCCGAAGCATGTATTTACGGAGCTTCTTTAATGGCTCGAATTTTCCCTATTGAATATTTCATTTCAGATTTTGTGTCTGCACTGAATTTACTTTGAAGTTTTGTGAATTCTGGAAAGTGGGCGGGACAGTCTGTGTCAAACTAGTTATTATAGTTGTGAAGTATTCTTTGGGTATGTTAGCTATAACTATAACTAGGTCTAGCACGGCAAAAGTTATGGAAGTGACAAATGGCAAAATTTTTAAAATGGAAAAAAAAATGACCAACATAATAAGGAAAACCGTTGATGAAATATTAAGCAACATATTTTTTTTATGTGTTGCAGTAAGAGTTTTCAGCTGCGAACGCGCTTTCGGATTACTTAGATGATTTTGCTCTATTTTAGATCCACATTCGATTCGAGTTTAGTCTGAGATCGGTCCGAAAGAAGTTGCAGAACAATTTTTACGGTAGTTTATACACTACATCCGATTGCCGGAATCATCCGTATTGCCGGACTTGGATTGGATTTATTTAAAAGTAAGTAAAATGGGCTGTATAATAACATTGAAATATTTTACATAAGCTATAGAAATACCTACAACTTCTATGGCACAATGAAATAATAAAAAACAAATCGCAAACATTGAACCGTAAAAAACCTATTTTAGTAATAATAGCCATTGGAAATGAACCAGGGACACACTGTGAATATTTAAAAGGAACCAACCAGCTTTATTAGTGGCGTTTTCGATGAGGCTAACTACTTAATTGTAGTTTTGGGTCTTGGTGCAAGTTATGAGAATGCCATTAATTTTCTAAAGAATGTACCGAGAATTGCAGCTTTATTAAGTATTTTGATAGTTCAAAAAACAATATTAATTGTGATTGATTTATTTCAGAAGTTTTAGCAATTATTACTTATTTATTTGGGTCATCCATGTTCACTTTTTTTAACATGAGCCGTTACCAAGATTTTCTCGAGATGCGTCAAACGGTCTGTAACGAGCTTGTACTGATGAAAGATTTATTAAAGTTGATATAAAAAAAACAATATTATAAAGCAGTCCAGTCATTACTTCACATTTTAATTTCCTAAATATTGTATGCTCAATGGACATTCAAACCTTTAGCTGAAATTGTCGACCAAGATTTTCGATAGACGTTGAATGAAATTGTATTTTCTGCCACGTTTTAAAATATTTTAAAACGTTGACATTTTGGTCTATTTTAAAAACTTACTCAACATAACATATATTATGCTTATATTACCTACAAGGTTGAGGCAGAGATGTATAACACCCACTTTTTGTCAACAAGTAATATCCACTTTTAAACTTTCGCGTAGCATATTTACTGGTATGATTTGAAAGGTAAAAATTAATCGCGTTAATTCCTGTTCAAATCATACCAGTACCTAAGTAATATTCATTTAAAAAAATCTAATTTTATTTAACTTGCTCCACACATAAACGCCGCGATTAATCATAAGTATTTTAAAGCCGCGGTGCACTTTGCCCTTTATTTATTTAAAATGTCTTCGATTGTAATAAATATTTGAACTACCCGTGTACTCTAATTTTATGCATTACAGTTTACAAGAAATTATTTCTTGTACAATGTACTAACAGGCAAATTGCAATATTGCCTTAGACATTGTCAAAGTCAAAAAGGTTGACATTTGATGATAGATTAAGCGAATTTATATGTGTTTTAAATGTTTCTATACAAAATTAGTATTCAGGTGAATCATGAATCTGTCGGTCTGATGGTACATTATATTATTAGTGTCTGAGAGGGTGAATTTCACGGTTCGTGTCTGGTGAAAAACGCCCTTATTTAATTTATTTCACAGAAAATGGTTACATACATTGTAATGTAATTGGGATATTTTCATTACTGATGTAGCGAATAAATTGTTTTCTGCCTAACTGTGTGGCAGTGACAGCTTATTTACAAATTTTGTTGCAATTGTAAACTGTATTTTGTAACCGAGTAGTATCATTTTGAGCCATTTTGTAGGAGTTTCAGGTTGTATTATTAAATTGAACCTTGTAAAATTTGGCAGTTTATATGTTTCTTAATCAATGTATGTGAAATTTAACATACTGAATATATGGCGCTGTTGTATTCACACCGCAGCGCTGTGAATACAACAGCGCTGCGGTGCTTTTTGGCGCTGCAGTATTGTGCTGAGATGCGTACCATTTCTGGCTTTAAGAATGTTTTTTTTAAATTATTTAGTTTTAGACGTTATATTATTATGTATTTTATTTGCCAGAATTAATGATTTTTCTTTTCTTTTCTTTCTCTTCTTTTACTTTTCCGGTCAAAATAATTATAAAATGGGCTGTCATTTTTGTCACTCCAACTCGATTCAAAGATTTTGTTTAACATATTGTTAAAGTAGATAGTATTAAATTCGTTATGAATCATCGTAATTTATTCACTAGATCAATATGGAAATGTAATTTATTTTTATTTGTGATGTCTATTTAAATGTAATTTTACTGCTGAATCATTTATTTAAACTGGATATTTTTGTCAGATATTTACTGTATATCTACCTCGATGGTCTAGTGGTTAGCGTATGCGTCTCTCACATTGAGGCTCAGCTTCAATTCCCGGATCGAGGAAAGTGTTTTTTGTGAACTTCACGTCAGGAAATTCACAATAGCAGCACGGAGTTGGAATTGTACCCGGTGAATGGCAATAAGCTCAGCTCCTATCCCATGGGCCTAAAATATAACAGGTTCTTCTTCTCAGTCGTTATCTTCTAAGGTCTAGCTAGAAGTGTTGGTCACTCGATGCACCATGCTTCTTCACGTATTTCTGTCCTCGGTGGTCTTTAAAGCCTTGGTTATTGATAGGCCAGTGAGCGATTTAATTAGGTGTGACCAGCCAGTGAGCGACCGCGTGATCTTCTGCCGTCGACCTGGCCAACTACCATCAGCTTCTCTATAACAGGTTAAGTTTGTGTGTTGTACACTTTTGCCACTCCCTTCTGGTAATTAAGGTGTGCTGCTATGTATGTATATTTACTTAATCCGTTACGTATAGACTATTATTGTATTTCACCGGCCATAAAAATCCGTTCCACAAAAGGTATAACTGCTATCTAGAGTTAGTCAGAAGATGGTTCTCATTGCATACCTTTTTAAGTAGACTTCCTACTTCGTGATAACACCTTAAGAGTAACACCATAAACCCATGAAGATAATCCCCTATTCCAGGTCATGGGTTCAATGAACATGCTCCTTTAGGGTACAGCCTTTTTTGGCACAATGGCTTAATAAAATATTGTTATCGCACTATCGGTTCTTTTATTTTGTTTATGGAAGTATTGATACTTATTTGTATTGCTTTTAGAGGTAGACTTTACTAAGTGAGAAAATTAATTTGTGTATTCAAGAAAGAAGTTTTAATTGTAATTCTGTTTTTTTCTTCTTTTTATGCCTATTTTTTATATGACAATGCCTTGACCACCATGAAAACTTAAACTAAGACAAACTTTGCAGAAAGTGATAAAGTACTGAACTTTGGTCTCATGTTAACAACTTTTCTGATCTATTCTTATTTATTTATTATTTTTGTTTTAAAACTTCTTGCACATAATAAGTACGTACAATGGCGGACTTAATGCCATAGGCATTCTCTACCAGTCAACCGTAAGGTGGTGCAGAGATAAGAAAGGTAGGTGCAGTAAAAATGTTCCAAATAAAAGAGAAAAGTCTAAAAATAAACATCTAATATAGGGCGGTTAAAATAAACATCCACAATGCATTCACAGTACATAATTTGTATTATTTTAGGTGTCTATAACATAGATGAACAATATTTAGTAACCAACGACAAACAATCAACAGCGACGTTTCTTTAGTTGCTAGGGTTAGAAATGGAGGACGAGGTATGATTAGAAATGGAGAAGACTTAACTTGGGCCACACAGTATAAAGTTATGCGTGGTCTAACTTAGAAAAATATATATAATAATATATTTGATGAGAGGAGATTCTCAAGTCAACGTGGATATCTATATATGTATATATGTGTTGACTTGAGTATCTCCTCCGTTTTTTTCGTCGGTTAAAAATTAGTACTCTTTTTAACCATTTTGACAAAGTTTTCTGATCTGAAGTCTCATTTCATTTATTGCAAAACCTGTCACTTTACCTTATTAAAAGAAATTTAAGCGAATTGGCACAAATTAATCAATTAAAAACCTATCCGTTCAAAGTACTGAGTAATAGTACAGTTCTAATAAATATACTTAGTTCTCGAAAATGTAAAATAATATATATTTATTAGACAGACATCCTTTCCCACATTTAAAATAAATACCTCTGTTATAATAAAGGCCTATTCTGAATTAACAATAAATATTTTTATTTATTTTCCAGAAAATATTTACTCTTTAATTAAAATGTATAAATGAGACATACGAATAATTTCCCACACTTAAAATAAAGACCTCTGGTATAATAAAGGACCTCGTGTTTTTTTTAATGGCACCTGAAGCGGACAGGTGACACAGTGAGCATGTTTCACAGTGATTATGCGCATGGTAATAAGTCCATTCCGTGACAAATAGTCACTGCTGTTTTGCCACGCTACTGACATGCCGCGGGTTTGCGTGAACTTCCAATTTATTTAAAGGTAATGTCTACGTTAATTACGTATTTTTTGGTTCGTACTTTTTACATTTAATAACAAGCTTTTTATAATTGTAATCGATTCATTCTGCTTTATTTCGCAACGTTAGTCAAGTTAACATTTTAATTGATATCGATATTTTAATTACTATCAATTGAATAAATAGAGGGCTTAAGATTTATTTCTCATTGTTTTTTTTATTAAGGAGCTGCATTGCTTCGAAGCAGCAAAACATTTTATAAGACTACTCATACTTTGATCAACAGACATAAGTCACTCCTTGCCTCATAAATCTCAATAAATATAATTATTGAAATTTCAATGTCAAAATCGCAAACCTAGACCGACGTAAGTATTGCTCTTTAAAAACCACTAGGAAAAAACATTTAACAAATGCCTCATAATATTAATTAGACAATTAATTGTACGCGCATATGATTTTATTATTAGATGTGAACATTGGCAATGAGCTTCAATGCCATGTGGGCTGGAATTCCGTGCGGTAATGTTGAAAAAATCCGGAAGAGTGCGCGTACGCATGTTTTATGGTAATCGCTGTATAACTATGGCAGAAAGCATTTCTATGTACATCCTTGAGCTCGGCGGTTCCGCGTCATGTGGTGTCGATGGTAGACTGGTTTTAGTGGGAATTAGGTTATGTATTGTCTTATTTGCATAAAAAATAATTAGGATATTAAAGAATAACTTTTTTTTATCTTTGAATACTTCATTATCAAAATTATTTCTTCCTAAAAGCTTATTTAAAATATATTACTAATGCACATTTAAGGGTAGAAGCTAATTATCAGTATTGTGAAAAAAAATCGTCATCCTGGAAGAATAAACCCGCTATATAAAAAGCAACCTATATCCTTTTCCAGTTCTCAAACTACACCTATACCAAAATTTATCGAAATTGGGTCAGACATAAAAGCGTTACTATAGATAGGCAGAGTTACTTTCCGATTTATACTCGTAATACAAATTAGGATAAGGACTAGTAGATATTCTATACATTTTTGCGGCAATAATATTCACCATCCCACCAACAGAAGTTCATTCACCAGCGGAATCCTTGTCACTGCAGATTTTCAAGAGCAACAAATACAATGCATTTCCTTCATTGAAAACAAGAAGTGTACAGTCCACAAGCTTGGACATCAAAAGGAAGTGTATGTATTTCTGGATTTTAATGTAAACGCGTGCCAAGGTTGTATGAGACTTGTGTGATTCTCCTTTTTGACGTATGTCAAATTGTTGATCGTTGGTGAGAAAGATTAAATGCTGTTTATTTTTGAAATTATTATACACGGGAGTAAAATAATTTTATTACAGCTGCTCGGTAAATGAATTAGTCAATATTATTCAGATGGATGGATGAGTGGTGTAAAGAAGGTATTTGACACACACACACTTCACCTGTTATGTTTAGTTCATATGTCACAACCTATCGTCATCCACCGTGATGCTATTTCATTTATTTATTCACACATTATAACTTGCATGTAAGCATCTTGGCTAATAACTATATTTACCAAGACTTACATGCAAGTCATGCAGTTGAAAGAAAAAAAATATGCCATACAATATCAAATTGCATACATTGAAGATACAATTAAAGCAATGAATCATGAAAAAAGGAATCTAACATACACCATCATGAAATAAAATAGATTACATTAGGATTGTAAAAAATAAAATTAATTATAGTTATAAATAAATAAATAATGATCTATAAAGAGTTTCCTGACCGGAAAATCCCAAACAACACTTTTTGCTCAAGGCGGGAGTCGAACTCGAAACCTTTGTAGGCAGAGGTTGCATATGTTGACAAATTGACCAACGAAGCAGTTGCCTTTTTTAATATGCAATATTCTAGAAATGTAGAATAACTATATCTTTACGAAACACCAACTGCAATAAAAAAGAGCAGTGCAAATTGTCGTGTGTGGAAGTGCTCTCTCTATAAATAGCTCTCCCCATCTCTTCCTACGCCTGTTGCAACGCGATTAATGAAATATGTCAACAGATTGCACACATGTTTGAGTATTATCTCTAGAACTAATGTATTCAATAAACATATACATCGTGTTTCAAATAGATCGGTCAGTATGAGCAAGTCTGTGACTATAAGAAATTCATAGATCCGTTTTTAGGCAATCAGTCACAGGCTGGTCTAAATGGGCCACAAGCAATGATATTATATAAAAACAAAAGCAGATATGTTATAAGCGCTCGCGCTGTGAATACTCAAATACGTCCCAATTGGGACGTCTTGTGTTTAGTTTGCGTGTGGCCTGCGTCGAGCGCAGTCACGTGCCAGACGCCATGCGCCATGTTCAAGTTAAGAAAGAGAAAGCGATATTGTTTTGACGTTAGAGCGATAAGGATGCGTGCGCTGCGGACATTTGTCAATGTGTGCAATTTGGAATAGCTCGGAACGGATTTAAATCGTAATTTCTATGAACGTAACATATCTATAGTTCTATAATATCATTGGCCACAAGATTTTGGCGCTAGATAAACGAAATAATTCTATAGCAGAATAGCTGTAAATTAACAGTTTAGTCTCTGTTAAAGACAAATCATAGCCAAAACCTTAACTTACGGTCGATAAAGTATCCTAAGTATACCAATATCTCATCTGATAGGTCATTGAACTCAAAAGATCATCACAGTCTCCAAATCCTCTGCTTTCCTTCACACCTGGACCCTTCAACCCTGGCCAGGTCACCCACCCTCACCCAATCACCCGAGGTCATTTCACTTGCGATCATTTACGACGTAAACGCTAATAAGTCGGACTTTTTGTTGCGTCTGCTCTGTATCCTGCCAGCTATCCATCAATTTGTCTGTTGGTAATTATGGATGGGTGCAGGTTTAAGGGGAGCTACTTGTTTGTAGATTTTGTAGATAGACTCATCTATCTATTCTTCTAGATATCACACATATTTTTAGATTATACTAATATATGAAACCGACGTTTTGTGAAACCAACAGATTTGCTTTTTATTTAAAGTTTAAAAAGGACAGAGAAATAGCAAAATGTAAGACAGTGGTAACCGTTGATTAAGAAGTTTGGTGGAATTGCGTTTGCTAGAAATGAGTAAAAAGCACTCTATTTTATTTCACAAGAAAACGAAAATTTCTCTCGTCGAAGTCGTAAATATTTCGATGGTTTTTTTCATCCAGAGTCAGAATCATGTATTGAATCTCTGGCTTCGTCACGATGTCATTTACATTCAGAAAAAAATATCTCCTTTTAGAGCAGCTCGTGGCTAAGGCGAAGCCGCGTGGACTGATCGATCTTGCAAGTTAAGCAATGTTTACCATGGTCAGCCGAGGATGGGTGACCATCTTTAACATAACGAATCTTCCTTCATGCCTCGGCACGTTAAGCCGTCGGTCCCGGCTGCCGTTTAACATCTATAGCCTGCAGTCGTTACGGGTAGTAGGAGGTCAAAAATTATATCAACTAGTACAACAAAGAGTATCGTATTACCTCGTACTGGGTTATGGAGGTCTGATGGCAGTCGCTCCACGTAAAATACTGATATTCAGCTAAATCCATTAGACTAGAAGCCGACCCCCATGTAATCGGGAAAAGGCTCGGAAGACGACCAAAGTTATTTTCCTACAGATAAAGTTACCTTTTGATAAACCTCTTAACACAACTAACAAAATAGCTCCTAATAACAACAAAAACTTGCCCAAAATAAGTCAATCCATTTTTCGAACCGCAACGACCTTTCCCATCCAATTTCGGTCTGGTTTAGTTTCCCGTTTTCCCTTTAAACCACGGCAGCCACAGCCCGTGTCCATGGGGTATGTGGCACCATTGACTGACAGACATGGCGTGCCCACCAGTTCTTGCCACACACGCACCTGTAATTTTAATCTTCATTTCCTTAGTCCCTTCGGAAACATGCGATTTTATTTGTCCGAATCCGTTGGATTCGTTTTGTTTACAAATGTATTTCTATTGTTTTATTTTTCGATTGCTTCCGCCTACGGATTTTTAAGCGGTTGCAGAATGTTGTAAAGTTTTATAATAATATCAAGTTTGATAAGTATTAGTTTAGTTAAAAGTCTATTTGCCTAGATAAATTGATCAACTGTAAGACATTTGTTTTCAGATTCTAACGTTTTTAAATACATCTTGATATTTTATTTATGAATTTCTCATTCAATTTCTCATTGATTTATATATATTTTTATTTATAATTTTATTGCAGATTTACATCTATAGCTTTTTAGTAAAAAATATCTTATGGTCTACGTTACTAATTATTTTTCATTCAGTAGTATCAAGTAAGTATTTATATAATGCTAAACAGTTGAAAAAGTTTTTTGGGACTTGAAGCGGACTTTGGCTATTGTTTATCAAATTTTTACAACCACTGTTGCAAACAAACAGTAAACAGTTGCTAAAATACAGCTCTAGATCATATTTACTAACTTGAATTTGAGATCTCCATTAAGCGATACTTAAAATTTTCAGCGCCAAAAGATTTCTCACTCACTAATTCTTCATCCGCCGAATATAATAAAGATAATGATATACGAGTAGCCACGCTCTGGATGAAATCACGGTGCATGACGTATTAATTAAAACTGAACAATTCCAACTATTAGGCGGTACGTTTGGCAATAATAGCGGACTTCGCGTGGAAATGTGAAAGAGATTAATATGACCCGTACAGAATAGGAATTCCTTTGCAACGCGTTTTGGGGCTTGTCTCCAGTAGGAGATGTGATATGAGATGGCAGAAGAAGTAAGTAAAGAAATAGTTAATGGAAATATGAATAATTAAAACTGTAGGTACTGGTTAAGTATCAAAATCTATTGGAATGTTTTTGTTTTAGTGGATTTTGATTCAGTTTGATTAAGTGAGTTTTTTTTAGGACAGTTTTATGATATATCTACAGTTAGGACTTTCGCTCTCGACCGATAATTTGTGACCGAATTTTTGTAAGAGATAAATAGATTTTTACAAAATGTGTGCACGAATACATAATACAAAAAAATCGGTGAAAAATAAAATGAAAATGACAGCGGGTCCAATTAGCGACCCTACAAAAAGTCGGTCGTGGGTAAGAGCCCTTCAACCAGAGAAAAGTAGAAGAAAATAGATGGGCTTTGTTGTCTAGTTCATATAAAACGTCAGCTTGTCTCCATGCACCCACACATATAAATACAGAAATTATGTATGCATTTTTTACTTTTATATGTGCATTTTTGACATTAATAGGTAAATTTTGACATTTATAGGAACAAAAATTGGACTACGCTTTCTTGATATTTAGACCTTTCTAGTTTTAAAAGAGTTATTTACAAACTTTTTGCATAAAACTGTCAAAAATATTCAATTGTAGAACTGTGAGTGAGATGCCAGCGGATAGCGGACGTTGGGCCCTGGAATATCATTCTCAAGAAGTTAACAATATTGTTTACAAAATACAACTTTCGTACGACCTTTACTAGTTAGCTTACTTATTCATAAACAAAAGCTATTGCAATACATAAATCACACAAAACTAACACATAAACGTACAAAAACAATCTCCACATATTATATCTTGCAGTTTGCTCTGGTTTTGCTGCAGTCGGCGCGCACAGTGCGTGTGACAGTTGAAAGTTTGCCAAAATGTAGCGCAAACCGACGGAGCATTAGCTTGAATTCCGAGCGAGCAAGCTTGGACACTCCTCCGAGGGACTTTACACCAAATTCATTTACTGCGATACTGTTTTGGAAAGCTTTCGGGTTCAGATTAGTAAGATTATTGTACTTGCTGCCTCGATGTTCTAGTGGTTAGCGTATGTGCCTCTCATTGGTCACGGGTTCGATTCTCGGGTTGGGCAAAGTCTAATTTGTGAAATTTCTGTCAGGAAATTTACTGGTGGATGGCGATAGGCTTACCCTCTAACCCATGGGACCTAAACATAACAGGGAAATGTGAGTGTAGTACACCTCTTCCACACGCTGTTTGTTACTCTTTCAATTAAAAACTATCGGATTGATTTTTAAGTTATTTTGCACAGACGAAGCTTATTGATTGGATTATCATATACAGGATTGATACGAAATAGCAAAATTTATTGAAACCACAGCTTCCATACAAGATCAGTATTCATTACCACCGGTTCATATGACGCGATATCGCATCCACCATCCTGTATACTATTTTTAATGAACGCTTATTATATATTATATTTATATCTATATTTCTAACTTTAATTTCCAAAATACACCATCGTCATTTTGATTTGACGACTGATTTCAATTTCAAACAAATATTATCTATAATGTCAAAAATCATCAATATATTTAAAATTTCAATTTCAAACCTCTTTGATCTACTTAAAATACTGACTTTAATATACAAGGCACCCCATCTTATTTATCTCAGGTTATATCTGAATACTTATATTTAGCTTGAAGCGATATATTGAGACGGAACCCCAGCTTCCTGTGACCATGACCCATGAAAAGGGTTCGAAACGCCGGGAAATGTGAAACTCAACCGCATTAAGATAATCTGCTCGCGGTGAATTTATTTTGGTCAGCATTTAAATCTGCAATTGTTTTCAAATTTTGTAGGTTTTCAAGAGATCACGTCCTTGTCAAATAAATAAATGTTTGCAACTTAAACTTAATATCACAATTTTAAAAAAAGAATAGACGGATACCGATCAACCTGAATATTATTAGTAGGAATAAGCCGATTTCGCATTGCAAGGGAAGAGACTATCTTAAACTGGAAATGTATAGATAAGATAGATAGCCTTGTGTACCAAAAATAATTAAAAAACGTTTATTTCCAAGAGATACATAAGAACATTATTTTTGGACAGCGGCAACCAAACTTAGTTTTTCTGTTTCTTGGTTAGCTAGAATTGATCAAAATGTTCGATTAAGAGAGTGACTGAAAAGTATTTATGATTTCAAAATTCAAAATAGATATGAAAACCCAAAAGTGGTTTGAGCGAAATCAAACCATTTAATTTCACTTACAGTAAACAATAGCAATCAATTAAATAAAAGTGATTCAATTAAACAATGTCATAACGTTGACCAATTTTCCAAACAAATTTCAGAAAAACATTCAGCTTTTATTTCAAAGCAAAATAAGTGAACTCAATTAAATGAAATAAAATACAAATTGTAATTTAGTGGCAAAACCACAAATTACTATAAACAATAAATTATCGCGCCACCTACCTTTAGTTCTTCGAATGTAATGATAACTGAGTTCTGTGGAAAATGAATCATTGTTATGATATGAGACAGGTCAGGGGCCACACTTTAATGGGAAAATGTGTACTTATCTGAATTTATCATTATTTACTTATAAAAAAACTTCTCTGTGCACATTAAAACACACACTTATCAATTTGTAATATTAAACTATCGTATTACAAATATAATTATCACTGTACATAGTTATCAGATATTGAAAATATCTCAATTGCTTTGCTGAAAAAATGCATTTTTAACTCTTTAATAAAAAATATTGCTCAACAATATTTAAACCAAAATTAATTAATTATATACAAGAATTGCAGTTTTAGTTTGCTAGTATGTTTCGTTTTACTTGTTACAAAGGTAAACTTGATCTTGGATGATACAAAAATTACAATGAAAAACAAACATACAATTTTAAAATAGGTATAAAGTCTAATTGGAGGCTGCCGGCATCACTCAGTCCGTCACACCAATGTACCCCAAATTATACCGTTGCATCGGTCAACAAAAAGAGAAAAAAAAATATTTTGCCATCTGCATCATTTACGTCAGTGCAACGCTCTCTAAAGTGTGTCATTTTCAATACAATACTGTTCATTAGGCTGGGGCTAGATGTGCGTACTAGCTCAATGTCAACCAATGCAGTATTTTTTCCTTTTAATCACACAATATACACAATGTTTTAGCTGAGTGCTATGCAACTGAAGAAAAATTTAGTATGAGCTAAGCAGTAAAATAGTAGTTCGTGAGCTGCTTACTGATGTCATATGTATGACAACCACCTATTATGGAGTTTGGGTTGTGGTGAACTTAGGAAATATGAACGTCATAATATAAAGCATATTATTTAAATTATGTTGTTTACGGTGATAGTAGAAATCATTCCCTCCTATTGGCAGGTACTGAACCTGGTTCCAACCCCAGACAGACATAAGGCAGCCACATGCGGGTTGTTGGGCTCACACTCTACAGGCTTTTATTTATTTATTTATTTTAAGGATCTACAATAACTAATACAATACAATTTTCATTAATGTTATTAACAAGATTTGGATAGAAAGTACAATCGTGATCACGCGTTACAATGTAGATATTAGTAATTGGATAGAATGTAAAAATTACTTAAATCGTTAAGAGTTTAGGCTACCACAGTGATAGTTTCATGTTCACATTTTTGTCATGAGTTAAATCGAGCAATGCAATTTTTTTCAATCTTATTTCCTGAATCGCAGAAAGTAAGTGAGTAAGTAGTACAAATTTTGGCTGCAGGGGAGCCATCCAAAAAAAATTTACATTACAATAAGAAGTACATTTAGAAAATCCACACCGATCTGACACCAGCCTTACACGAGTTACAAGCATTGATGTACGAATGTGTAATTATTTAGCATAACACACAGCGGATAACGGTTCCATTGTACTGATGGACAAATGATTGCAAATTTATCCGAAACGCTTTTAGTTCACAACTGCCATTTACTTTTCCAAGAAGTGGTGAAGGTATTGATTAACACGTTTGTGAGTTAAGTATTAAATATTGCGGGATTTGCAGGGTTGTGTATTTAACATATTATAATATCATGCCTTTATTTGTTTATTATACTGCGTATGTAGTGATCAGACGTGTAGTCTATCAGATGGTTAGAGGAAACTATAGTACATAGATATTCATAAAAGCAAATGGGAGATGCGCTTCACCTGAGAATTATGTTGTGCCAGAAACTCTGGGGTCAGATCTCACCACCAAACCGGAACACAGTAGTGCAAGCACTTGATGGAGATTACTTCTGCCCTCGAGCTCTTTGAAGAAGAGCTTTGCCACCATCCAAATTTTAATATGGGAGAGGTGTATAATATAATAGCACACACACATAAAATCATTTCTAGATGTGGTAGAGACGCTATTAGCAGAACTTAATTCCAGACGCTTTTCTGCTTATTAGAACTTTGTGATGGACAAATCTCAATTGATTGGGTCTTGATATCCAACTTGGGCATCATACCCAAAGAGCAGATGCATACAGTTAGCTAAAATTGATAAAAAAAATCATGAAAAATTAAAATTTGGAAACCTATTGACGAGAAGCGAAATTCCCCAATACATTTTGAAGCAGAATTGCACCATACAGCATCACGAGTTAAATTGTACCAGTGCGAAATGCAACGTTGCCTGTCAAATTATTGTATGACGTGTACCGACGTCGTTGCACGTACCGTATCTTTGATCTCAAAGGCACCAAGCGCTTCATGACTTCTAGTTACGTGTATCACTTTAAGAAAAGGTCTTTTATAGAAGAAATCATTCAAAAAGATTTGAAATATTTACAACTAAATATTTTAGAGTATATAGATCGTACTTGTAATATTTTAAAGCAAATTTTAGCTTTGCTATGCCTTTTAGTATTTTATATAATATTTTCATAATTCAATACAAATAAATAAAATTGAAGTGACTGTTTTTAATGTCAAAATAACATTATTTTTTAAGCTGGTAAATTTCACGGGAGTGGAGCAGTAAGGTTTAACGCAGGTCGAGCGTAGGAGCAGCTACTACTTAGTACAACGAATTCCAAGCAAGTAAAAACGCGGGCAAAAGCTAGTTGGTAATAAAGTAGATGAGTTCTGTTGGAAGAGGCATTCCATGTTTGTTCGATTTTGTGGCACTTAAATAATATAATTGCATCGATTTTATCTACTAGATATTATCAAGTACGCCTCTGACAATTTTCCAATATTTACATTAATGTACTTTTAAAAGACTTTTAAAGCAAAAAAACACCTAAAACCGTATCAGTGCAAACTGCAATTTTGCTAATAAAATTCTAGGTCAAAATAATACTCACGTCGCACAATTATTTAGTTGACTTTAAGTTGTTATGTTAATTTTACAGATGAGAGAAAAAGTTAACTAATAATTTTTAAAACGTAAATTAAGAAAAAGTATGGAAAATTTCCAAGAAACCGATTTCTGTTAACCAGTGCCGGGCAGTAACGAAGCGGTCCATTAAAGTAACAAGCTGTCCAATTTACGGGCACCGAACCCCACACCTATTGCTGGATTAACTCAAATTATCTAATAATGAGTGCAACGAGCGACGCCCGCGCATTGCACTCAACTATACTCTTAGGATAGAGAGCAAAACAGAAGTACCATTAAACCTGGCAAAGATAGTTATTAAATAATTCACATCAGTCACGATGTTCACTACACTGACATTTATACATCATTAAACATCTACATTTTTTGTATTATATAGATTTTGCATGTGTATACTTTCACTCTCGGATTACATTGTTAAAGTAATTTTTGTGTACTTCGTAATTGGCGTACTGTTCCAATATAAATTATTTACCTACTGCCTGTAAGCTGTGAAGTGCCTCTATGAAATAAATAAATAAATTACGGTTTTTAACCCAGTTCTAGAAAAATTAGGACCTAGATCGATTTGAGAACTTATTTTGTCTCTGAAAGAGTACACTTATAATGTTCAACAATGAATCAAAATCGTGCGGCAAAATCCCTCGGATTTATGTTGCATTCGCTGTAGTTTTATAATTTGACTTTGTAATGTTTTTATAAATAATTAAATTAATATATAATAATAAAATTAAATAAATAATATAATCATTACACGATCTGAGATGGGATCCAAGAGAAATAGAGGGCAACCCTCAAATTTTATAGTCGTCTATATTGTTTTTCGTATATTACCTAAAGCTACTCGGTTATTTTCGTGGAGAAGTCAGCATTTCAGGTTGCTGAGCTGATGCTGGAAAGCACAACTCCTCAACGGTTAGGAATACGAGGATAATTCTTCAAATATAAGGCCGTTTCCTGTATTCTTTCAAGTGATACACAGATAGGGCGACACAAATGAGGGTTGACCTCGATTTTTCTAAAATCCTATCATTAGATCGTTACTCTTTCAGACAAAAAATAATTTATCAACTTGGTCCAGGCGTCTTTGAGTAATCGGCAAACAAACATAAGAAAACAATCGAATTGAGATCCCCTTCTTTTTTTGAAGTCGATTAAAATGGCCATTGCGTGTCAAACGAAGTCCGTACGGAGCCCACTCCGCTCGCTGTGGAAAACGAGAATAAAAACGTGCTACTTAGCTATATACTTTCAAGTAGTATATTAATCATCAACTACTTACCTTTTGATATGTATGTCACAGCACTCACAGCCGTATAAAAGTAATTTATTACTCTGGTTTTACTGCACATTTATTTATATTATGAACTACTGCGTAAATGCGTAGTAGTTACGGCACGGAGTTGACAATATGCGTAGTTATGACTTACTGCGTTTATTAACTGAAAACAAGCTTTTGCTTTCTGCTGATTAACATAAACGTGAAATTAGAACATTTACTCGACAGTTAAACTGTGACAAAGACTTGTGCAGGAATTGTTATTTTGATATGCTTTGGTAGGACCTATTGTGAATATTTAGGTGAAGGTGTTTACGACGTATGTAGCGAACAAATGGTAGTTCTTTGATGGTAAGGGCCTATATAACCTATAGAAGGATGTAGCAGAGGTGTATAGCACCCACACTTCACCTGTTATGTTTAGGTCCCATGGGATAGAGGGTGAGCCTATCACTATCTACCGGGCACAATGCCAGCTCCGTGCTGCTATTGCGAATTTCCTGACGTTCACAAATAACACTTTGCCCGACCCGGGCATCGAACCCGAGACCTCACGGTGAGAGGCGCATACGATAACCACTGGACCATCGAGGCAGTACTTATTTCGTAGGATAAGGTTAGTGTTGATTGTCTTATACTTATTTTGTTTTTGTTTCTTTTTTCCGAAAACACGGCGCTCGTTCTTGAAATCATTCTTGCATCGCAGGGTCACAAGAGGGTTTCACAAACACACATTCCATGACACAAACATTTGACCCATTTGATAATCTAGCCTACAGCACTGACAGCCCAGTGGAATGCGGCGAGGCACCCGCTTAAACCTCTACGCAATCCAATAAAAACCATTTTTTCCTATTGTTAATCGTAAGTAAACTCTTACAAAACCTTCCTATACTACGCTTTGGGTACCTAATACACAAATAGTTCTACGCCCTATCACAGGAAAAGTTGTCAGTCAATCACCTCTTTATCTAAACAGCTGCAAATTTACAACAAAACTTTAAATTGAATGTAACTGCTACAAATGTAAATTGCAGAGAAGCTCGTATTTTGTTTTCGTCCTGCAGCATGTAGTACGCAATGCGCAGTTAGCACAACAACATGAACTGACAATACTGCGCAATTGTTACTTGTTTACGATTCCAACTGAAAATAAGCTCAGCTTTAATCCAAGGAAATTCATGAGGAAAATAAATAACTGTAACGAATGCACGGTTTTAAGATAAGTAGATATTGTACAGACGGGAACACAACAAGCTATACACTGCCAGTATAAAATGGTGTCGCATTCTATAGACTTGCCGTTTAATACGAGACCACTTTACACTACAAATGTAAAGCTTGATATGTAGCCTCGGTTACTTACTGCAAGGAAAATTAAACTCGGCTACACATAGAGCTATACATTACCAGTTTAAGCTGGTCTCCTATTGCACGGGAAGCCTTTACAATGCGAGACCTTCGTATACTGGAAGTGTATAGCTTTATGAGTAGCCGTGTGTACATACACTGGCATTCTCATCAGCATGATTCTTGTTTAACTGTCTTTTATGTACCGAATGCAACTAATGAGAAGCGCGTGGCAAAGTAGCAGCCAACTGACTGGCCGATCAACACATTTTATACATAACTTGTGTTGGCAAATGTGAGTGTAGTTAACTTGATGGCAAGTGGCAACTGCCCATGAATATTAACAATTCACAAAAGCAGAAGATGCTCGTGGCTAAGTCGAAGCCGTGTGGAGCGATCGATCTTGTATGTTAAGCAATGCTAACTGCGGTCGGCCGTGGATGAATGACCATTCTTAACATAACGAGTTATCCTCCGTGCCTCGGAGAGCACATTAAGCTGTCGGTCCCGGTTGCCATTTGAACATCTATGACAATCGTTACAAGTAGTCAGAGGCCAGTAAGTCTGACAACTAGTCTAACAAAGAGTATCGTATTATCTCGTACTGGGCTGTGGAGGTATCAAACCTCCACAGCCCAGCTGTCGCTCCACGTAAAATACTGATATTCGGCTAAACCCGTTAGACTTGGAGCCGACCCCAATGTAGTTGGGAAAGGCTCGGCAGAAGATGTTGAAAAGCTGATTGTAGATGCGTCACTGCATTGTAAAGGAGGAACAATTTTATTATTGTTTACAATAAAGTTGGAGGCTAAACTGGGCTGGCTCTGCTTTTGCACATTGTGTAGGTATGTAAATTTAGAGGCAAAATAATAATGCTCATGGACATCAATAATTGGGTGAATTGCAAGCAAGCATAAAAAATACACGGCAAACGTGAGAATGGTAGTGCAATGTGCTAATTATTTATTAAATATATTTTTTCTCAAAAAAGTAAGTACTTCTCTACCTTGAAAAAAAAATCATTGATTTCTACCCAATAATATACCAAAAAAAATTATTACAAAGTGTCATTTTATCATCACGGTGGCCTGTCCCGAACCCAATTCCGCTCATAAAATACCTTCCCCTGCAAATATATTCATAATATGGATTTAAATCGGTTGTTTTATCATTAAATGATAATATATTCGATCAAATAAAACCATTTTTGTTTGTTTATCTTCTTTCTCATGGATTTGACAGGCAGTCAACTTTTGTCCGGTAAAAGTTATCATTTCAGAGGACAGTAAGTTTTAGTAGAATAGCCACGTCAACATTGCGTTGTTATGCCTTTCTTACCTTTCCTCACTTCGGATCAGGCCAGCTCAAGCTCTAGGCGCGATCGCACCAGTCCCAACGTCTTGCGGTTTCCCGCCACAAAAGTAAGTTTATCATTTCAGTTATGTGGGGACAAAAGTAGGATCATTTCGGTGGCTGTTGAAACTCGAGCTAGATTTCTTTAATTTGTTTCAAAATTGTGTACCTATTTAATTTCGCCGTAAGTACTGATTTGCTTGAGTAGTGTTCATATTCTTTTAATTTTTTTATCACACAGTAAGAAACGGTGCACAGTTTATCATTTCAGTGGTTATTTTTTTATCATTTCGGTAGACACTTTTCATTTCAGTGGACTCTACAAAATTCATCCTTAAATATTTATGTAAGTTTTGATGATATTTGATGTCCACTCACACACAATGTTATAAAATAGGCTAAAGTTTCATTACTCACTTAAAATATATAGATAGCATTGAAATTAAAAAAGTCCACCGAAATGACAAAAAAAATCACTTGTTGAAATTGACCCAATTCATAAAAACCGTTTGAAGACGCATCACTTCATCTGAGGACTTTGGTGTTTTATTTGAGGAGCCAGTAATGTCAGAGCCTGAATTTACCACCAAATTGGAACACAGTTATGCAAAATATTTGGCAGCAGATAAGGTGGTGCTTTCGGCCTCATTCACAAGAGATCTACCAGCATTATAATATCAACATATTATTGTCTCTTCGCTTTTAACTGTTTGGATGCAATTATATCCAGCGTCAACTGGACTGCAAGCCCATTTACTAGTCCAGAAATAAAGCCGTTGTAGTCAGGTCATCTGACCATTAGTGACCATGACACTAATAAAAACTGAACTATGCTGATGCTGTTTACGGTCCATGCTTGTTGAGTAGAACGGAGAGACTTATACAGCGGGTGCAAAACTCATGTGCCACCCCGTGCTCATGTGACACCTTTCCTAAACAAGGGTGACCTAATGAGGATGACTGCTCGCAGGAAGTTGCACTTAGCTACATTACTGTTTGGTGTAATACTTGCCAGGAAGCCTATGTACCTCTGGAACAAGTTGACATGGTCAAGTGACTATCACATACATAAAACAAGAGCGTCAACTTACCTTTTAACAACGCCGTCACATCGTACAGCTGCTTTTCGTGGTAGTTTTGCTTTCATGGCCAGTTCTACTTGGAACGTCTTACTGCCGCCGCTGCGAGCCTGCAAAACAACGTCAACCTTCAATAAACTTTATAAAAAGCAGTTGTTGCTCGAGCAAAAACTACAGCAGTAATTACTTCAAACTAAACTCACTTAAACTGACTTGTTTGAAAAGTTTCAATTTGTTTTGATTCTTTGTAAATTGTTGATGTGGTCCAGTCCGTGCGCAGTTATTTGTATTTGGTGTCCGGTCTTCACTTCACTGAGCACTTATTGTAATGATTTCGTGTATAATTAATCTTTTGTTTTTGATTTCTGCTGTAATTAATTAATGTCTGTTTGGTATTTTTTGATGTTTTATTTTGTTTTTTTTGTTTTTGGCGTTATGTGTTTATGCCAACGATGTGCCCGCCAATCGTAGCGCTCTCTATCATTTGCGCGTATGGCCAAATGATAACTTGAAGCGCTATGATTGGCGATTACATTTTTGTAGTAATACGGACGCAACCTTTGTTTACTCTGTGCTTTGGCCGTTCGTATCGTGTATGTTCCGTTCCAAGCGCCATGGTTGCGTTCCGCTTACTGTTTATTTATTGTTTTTCTGTTTACTCTATTTCTCTTTTATTTTATTTTTTTTCGTATTGTTAGTTTTATGCGTTTGTTTATTTTTAGTTTTGTAATATTAATTTTAATTTTAAATTTTATTGATGTACTTAAGTTTTAGTTATTTGTTTATTTTAATATGATACCGTCCTACCTCTCTCTGGCGCCATCAGAATATCAGCGCTGTAGGGCTTTGTAGCTCTGCAGCATATGGCTGAGATGGTGTCCTTTTCTGGCAAAATTCATGTTTACTGTTTTATTTTTTATTTTTTTTATTTGTGTTTTTGTGTTTGTCAGAATAAATATATTTCTTTCTTTCTTTCTTTCTTAATAAGATAATGTAATAATTCCATTAAACTCCCAGCGAAAAGACAAGGAAGTAAAGTTAGCCAGGTCTAATTAATTTATGGGCTCTATGATTAGCAGTGACAGGCGCACAATACACATTACGCAGCGTAACCTGATCCTAGTCTGTTTTTAGCTGTAGTACTCTCTTTATGCGTCATAGGCATTGTAATAGACTTCAATTTATCTATAAATAGAACGATTATATAATAAATTTAGGAATAATTATAATAAATATAGGTATAATAAATTCAATAATAACGTTAATTCCTCTTCCTGCACAAAAGTTACTTTACAATAAAAGCTGAATCTGGAATCTATAAGCAAAATCAAAAAAATATCTTTTCATAGCTACTGAATTTTGGTAGAACATAATATATTTAGATGCCAGATTTTTGCAAGCAATTGTTGAATAATCAATAAACATGTATACAAGCATTTTTTTTTGTCCATGATGAAATATCTGCCCGTGTAAAAGTACCCAAAAATGGGGCTACGTGCTTTTAAAATACTTGCGTCTAAATTTTAATTGACAACTTAGCAATAATTTATTTCTAAATGTCACATGTTCATTAGAACATAATAATCTTTCTGCCGGATCTAAGTTTATTACTAGTTAAAAATAAAATATAAATAAATATCACACAACGTCATCTAGTCCCAAACTAAGCAAAGCTTGTACAATGGGTACTTGAATTACATGTAAATACATACTTATAAACAACGAAACACCCAGAGCAAGACAAACGTCCATGTCCATGCATACTAAGATATTTCTGTGTGAGTGGGAATCGAACCCGCGACCTCTTCGTAGCAGACAGCACTTCCAACTTCGATATCCAGTCGACAAATCTTGATTGTTTATTTAAAGCTAATAAAAGTACCTATTGAAGGTCAGTGACAAGATTAAGTACTTTTAGCTCCAATTTTACAGGTTTTAGATGAACCTTATTGGCAGGATAACCATATAACACACATACTAAATAAATAAATAAAATAAAATAAATAAAAGTGACAGCCTGCTGTGTTCTTTTTTAACACGCATAAATTAGCTTCACCTGTATGTATGTATGTAACCGACTCCTTTGGACTCGATTTTGACCCACTTTAAACGGACAGATTTCATTAAAATTTTGCACACCTGGCAAAGATCGATGACAATGCAATAATTCGATAAAAAAAAATAAAAAAAGGATTAAAAATAAAAAATATAGTTTTTTAACTTGTGTCACTTTAAAGGTGCCTACACACAGTGCCGGCGGCAGGGCCGCCGGGCAAGCCGCCGGTCAAGCCGCCGTGCACCCGGCGGCATATAAAACCGCCGGCTTTTCCGCACAAAGGAGCCGCCGGCATGGCCGCCGGGCTGAGCCGGCGGGTTACGCGGCTTGCCGGCGTCAGTTCGTTCCTGTACAAAATGTGCACTTCACTAGCGTTCTATCTGACTGTCTCAACCGGAATGATGCGTCGCGGCTTTTCGCGGCTTGTGCCGGCGGCTCGTATTGCCGGCGGCAAAGCCGCTCGGCATAAGGCCGGCGGTATTGCCGCCGGCACTGTGTGTAGTAGTCTTAAAATTCGGTGAGGTTATATTTGAGGAGTTGGATAAGATCTATACGGAACCTCTGAAACTGACCCTTAGTGGGAGCGCTTACACGTACAACGTAGATAGATAGAATAAACTTTATTGCACACCAACAAATAAGACACATTATAGAACATAATTTAACATTAAGACATGTACAATGGGCGGCAATGTCTTACAGGCAACCAACGTAGTACACTCTTTATGTTTCATTGCTTTATATTGGGTTAATAGCCTTTAATTCTGCTAAAAATAGAATTATACACCATTGTGCTATTTATAGGATCACTAACAAGCATTGCAAAATGAGTAGTTCTACTGATTGTGTCATCATTATAGTCCAAGGGCCCGTGAGCGCCAGACCTGCGTCATTTAAAAAAAACTGATACATTCCCTGTGTGCCTCTAATATATTATGTATGAACGATCACCAAAATATCGAATTTGGATTGAAGTGGTCATGTTTAAGTCCTATGTGAGCCTATCGCTACTCCACCGGGTACAATTCCAGACTCCGTGCTGCAATTGAGAACTTCCTCACGAAATAATCTCATTTAAGATTTTTGCACAATCCTGGAATCAAACCCGAGACATTCTCCCGTATGCACCTGTATGGTAACCACTAGACCAACGCAGCAGTTCTTCGAATTTGTGTATTCAAATTTAAGGCAATGGTGAAGGAAAATACGAAAATTCGGCAAATTTGTTTTTTGGTGCCAAAACTAACTAGAAATTTCATCAACCTTCTTTTATTATCTTTCTTCTATTCATTAGCTTCTTGGTTGGATAAGGGTCTTCCCTTATCCAGCCAATCAAACGCTGATTCCAATTTTACCAGCTTACTACCCTCACTAATTCGCAGTTATTCGGCACATCACTATGGTACTTCGTTATTTCGGTACATGCGCTCAAAGTAATTTTATTCGGGCCTGTAACTACGCTTTTATAAAAAAAAAATCAACCCTGATGAGTATCCAAGAGCCTTTAAAACGGTAGGTTAACAAATATAATGCTTTCGGACGTAACTATTTGCTTTTGTTTAATAAAAATTGGAATTCTACTAATATTACCTTCTTCACGCTCGACTGGATAGATCATTTTTGATGAAATTTAGTAAACATGTAGCTCATGACCATGATTAATTTACAGGCTACTTTTTACTGGCGTAACAAGCATGTGGATCCGTTTAACCGCTATCTAGTAGATTTTTAGCCAATTTTGTATTCTTGCTACCAAAACTGACTAGACAATTCATCAACCACTGTAAAACATGTAATCTAAGGCCCTTATCCAGCCAATCAAACGCTGATTCCAATTTTACCAGCTGACTACCCTCACTAATTCGCAGTTATTCGGCACATCACTACGGTACTTCGTTATTTCGGTACATGCGAGCGAAGGAATTTCATTTCGGCCTGTAACTACGCTTTTACAAAGAAAAAACAGGTTTTTGTTTCACGCTTGTTCGTGTATGAGTATCAAAGAGCCCCTATAAAGAGAGATTCAGATAGAATATGACAACAGAAGTAAAGGTCTATATACACGATGCAAGTTTTGCAATGCGAATCTAATGCTTACATTAGGTACTTATCACGATTTAAATACAGAGATGGCAAGAGAATTGCCTTGCAGAACTTGCATTGTAAATGGACCATTTATGTATTTAGTTTATATTAGACTAATAAAAATAGATATATTAGATTAGATTATATTTGTAAAGTTCTAGTCTGAGCTTTTTAATTAAAGTATTTAATTAAACTCTTGAAAGAAGATTATTTTTTTTGCCATATATGTTTTGTCTAAAACTCCTTCGATGATCTTGTGGTTAGTGTATGCGCCTCCTACCGCGAGGTCTTGGTTTCGATTCCCGGTCGTGCAAAGTGTTATTTGTAAACTTTCCGTCAGGAAATTCACTATAGCAGCACGGAGTTGGAATTGTGCCCGGTGGATGGCGGGACCTAAACATAACAGGTGAAGTGTGGGTGTTGTACACCTAGGCGTGATGTTATGTTTAAAACTAAATTACAATTTGTCATGTGTTTGTGTCCGCGATTTTCAGAAAATCACATCATCTTACAATAGTGCTTTATTATTACTATCATTTATCTTAACAAAACAAAATGGCATATTTTGGTGCAGTTGGATTTTTGTTGAAATACTACTTATTTTCCTCAATAACGTTTTGAGTGTTCATCTGTCATAACTATTTCCTAAAACAAATTGACTCATAACCAGCAATCAGCATTTACTCACAAAAGCAATTCGTACGCAAGTTTACGTTTTAGTTTGACGGGCGTGCAAATCCGCGTACATTCCACGTGTTTACGTTACGCGTTTACTGGCCGTTTGTCCGGATTGTTCGAGATATTTATTGTGAGCTCAAATGAGTGTTCTCTTTTTGAATACGTGTGTTTTGAACAGGAATTGCATGACGTGTTAGTGCAGGTCTAGGATTTTATAGAAATGATAAAGGAAAAATATAAATTTAAACTAAGTTTAAAAAGTGAATAGCAAAGATAGCATTAAGCATAGACAAGTCTTGTCTATGCTTAATGCTAACTTTGCTATTCACTATTCAAGTCTTTATTACACTTCACAATGTTAAAATGGTCCCTGACGGGCACAACAAAAGTAGGAGAGAGGAAAAAAGAGCTCTTTGTGTTAATAACAAAAATATTTATATTTTTAAAATTTTATCTTATGAGAAGTTATACATACAATTTTATTTTATTAATTTATTAGTTTTAAATACATAATTATCATACTTATTATTAAACGAATATGAATAAAATAATAAATCATTAAAAGTAATATAACTACGTAATAATTGTTGAGGGTGGATAATTTAATGGTGTATATGAATTATTATCATTTTTGATGATCTTGTAGTCTCATTAAATATTCATTTGTGTGCTTGATAAAGAAAGATTAAATAAATGATTTAAGGATCGATGCTTTAATGACCTATCCAATTAATGATCACCCATCCAAAGATAAAAGGGGCTAGCTTCATGAAAAGGTTGATTTACGTAACCTTTACTAACCCACGAGCGTCATTACACCACGCGCATTTAGATTAAAAACAACTCCATAAAATCTCAATTATTTTTGCTAAATGAAACCCAGTTAATTGTAAATTTTATTCGAAACAATACCATCACTTATGAAGGCAATAAAAAAACTCGAAGCCACGTGTGGTGGTCGTAAATTTTGTTCGTCCGTTTATTTGCTTTCATCTCGGAAACTGACGACCGTTGCATCTGCGTTGCGAACGCTACCACGGTTTTTATTGGCCGTTTATGCTACGTGTGTATTTTAGGGTTGAAATGTACGAGTATTTTTGTAAGAGAATTGCTACTGATTGTGCTCTGGAGCTAAATAAGTTGTTATTTGAAATTTGTAAATGTAAAATGCTTTTAGAGTTTGAATCTTTCAGACTGAGAAAAGTACATTTTTATATTTGCAACATCACGCCTATATTTCAATACAATACAATACAATACAATACAATACAATACAATTTTTTATTGATAACACAATTTAACAGTCTTTTACATTTTCTATAATATCCATAAATTAACAATAGTTATGAAAGGAGCCTCCCCGAGTGACGAACACAACGATTCCCTACGTCCGGCGCACCCTGGGCAGTTCGCGAGTTCTCCAAAGCGAATTGGCTAATCCTTTTACCACGATGGCAAGCCAAAATAAAATTTGATTCAGCCATCGACACGACGAAGAAGAAGAAAAACAATAGTAAAGTCTCATGAATATTCAGTTGTGGATTTTATAGATAATATCTGTTATACTAATTAAAATTAAAGATGGGAATAAAATAGAATTAAGTACATTAGATTAGATAATATAACAAATATAGTTTTTCAGAAATATAATTTTAGAATTACAAGGAAAAAATTAATCGTCAGAATAAATTATATAATCTATGTCAATATATTCAAATGCATCAAATAATTCTATCGGCAGATTATAAAAATCGTCCAGATTGTAGAATACTTCATCTGATCACCATCTTCTAAGATGGTTAAACACTGAGACCTAGAAGAGTTTGGGTGAGATGTATAACACCCACATTTCATCTGTTATGTTTAGGTCCCAAGTGATAGGGGTGAAACTATCGTTATCCACCGGACACAATTCCAACGTCGTGCTGTTATTGAGAATTTCCCGACAAAAATCCCAAATAACACGCAACACACTTTTGTTCGACCCGGAAATCGAACCCGAGATCCCGTGGTTCTGCGCTCGTGGTGAGCGACGACGAAGCTAACCACCTAGACCAGCAGATTTAGGTCTTTCGCATAATATATATAATATAACACACAAAATAATAATATTATTAAAACCGACGTGAGGTGAGGACATTATTATTGAGAATACGGGTTACTCACGTTATTTTAGCACTCAAAGTGCGAGACGTCGCGCGGAGGCGACGACACGCAAATAATAGCCCAGTTGATGAATCTACGTACTAGATTCGAAACTAGTCGGCATATCCCGGCTAAAGTAACGTGAGTAACCCGTATTCTCAATATTAACACAAAATAATGTTTATTATTTAGCACCTTATTCAAAATGCTTTTATGCCGTTTTTTACTGAGCCATATTCACCAAAGAGTGCTTACCCTTACTGCTTATAAACTCATTAGGGATCAGCGTGATGTACATTATGTGTTTTATGTATTTTAGCTTAATGATGCATCCGGGGGTGGCAGGCTTAGAAAGATTACTATAGCTTTCCGTGTTTCTATGGGAGAGAGATTAATTCAAAGGTTTAGGGTGATATGACGTCATTAAATTTATTTTTCTTTTGGGCATGAATTTTTAATTTTGCCAGTTTTATAAAGAACATTTTTGAATACGCCTTGCGTTTAATATTTTCGATGTTATTTGTTTTTTACTTTTATTGGCTACTATGGTTCTTTTTATATTTAATAATTATTTGTTTTGATTAAATTTCTACCAGTTTTTGATAAGTTTAAAATAGTCAACTATCAGTTAACTCTATAAAAAACACATTTTATCTAGCAGATGAATTTCTAAATAAGCTGTCAGGAACCTAACTTTGACTAGGAAATATTAAAAATGGTTCATAAGATGTTTTGATTTGCCTTTACGACGCAATAACCTATATCCAAACAAAATTTTCTGATTCGTTATAAGCGTAAGTTCATCGAGTACGGCCACCTTTATGACGTCAACTCACTTCTTATGTCGTCTTCAAATGTAATTATGTGACAAACAACAGTTCTGTTACCGTCAATAATATTTAAATACCTACTCATAAAGTCTTTGATCTGTGCTCAAGAAAAAAGTAACCGTCGTAAAAGCATCTCAAAAACTGCAGCTGCCAAAAATACTATATTTAATAATAAGTCTTCTGAACTCGTATACATAATAATAACTGTCTGTCTGTCATCAAACGGTTTCTCGGAAACAAACGACAAAGGGATTGTCACTTTGTGCCAAAATCCGTTTTATGGACGGTAAATTACATGTTTCCAAATTGCAGTTTTGTTGCGGAAGAATTAAAAATAATTGGCGAACGGTTTTTGGTGTACCTAAATGGTGCTGGCGTTTGATTCATCATAATGCGATGACAGAATGAACTTTATGTGGGTCAAAGGATCTTATATTGTGACATACATACAACTAATGACAGTTTTGAAAAAGGTTGCTCACGAAAAACACCTCGAGAAAAGGTATATCAGCGCCAAATTTTGAAGAAAAATAAAATGAAACTGTGCGTACAGTGCATGTATGCACAGTTTGGTGTTTTGAATAGGCCTTGAAATTACTAGCATATGAGAAACTCTTAGATGGAGAATAATTTGCAATATTTTTCAAATTTGAAATGTGCATAATTTTTCTACCCAATAGTTACATAAGAATCCCGTACGCCACATACAGATATGGCAGTTTTGTTGCGAAAGAATTAATAGTTATATAAGCAACGGGAGAGCAAACACCGTATTTTCTTCGAGTTCTAATTTTTAATCTTAAATAAGCTAAAGATTCCATAGTTTAAGATTCATCACGAGCGTAGCGAATGATTCTAGGTTAGATTCTTGACTAACTTTTCACCTCAGTAGCAGCCCAAGATAGTACCCATAGTACAAGTTCTGCTTAGTTTGGGACTAGATGACGTGGTGTTGAAGTTGTAACACATTGAAAATAATTAAAAATAAAATAAAATAGGTAAGCATAATCGAGTTCTGCTCACTGTAATGACTCGAAGGAAAATTTATTTTGCTCACTGTTTTCATACAAAAAGAACGACTTTTCGAGCTGCTGAGGTGAAATATATATCAATGCTATTATAATAATATGTTTCTTTTGGACTTATGGCCTTAGCTGTTACTTACCAAGGTACCATAAGTACACCAGAGGATTCAATGCCCGTTAGCTACATACACCGCTATATAATATTGCAGTTTTGTTGCAGAAAAATTTAAATAATTGCTGTATCTTATTTTTTGTAAACCTTAATTATGGTAACTGTTTTGGTGACGTTTGATTTATTATAATGCGATTATAATAAATACCTTTTTGTGGGTCAAAGGATACGAAATATGACTTTGTTTGCGTTATGCGTAATTAATGTATGATACCTAAAACGAACTGTACTTTTGAACTGCCATAACTTATATCATTGAGAAGAAACCCTGTCATCACATTATTAACCGGCAACCAAACAATAGGATGGTGGAACAGGAGGTTAAGACGAAATTATATATTGTTATGTATAATTATTGTAAAATTGCTATTTTGCCAATCTCATACAAGAAGGTTAAAATTTTGGAAAGATTGTTGGACATTGCTTATATAGTCGATATCAATAGAACTTGGAGTTTGTAGTAGAAATTACATTTATTTTTATAATAATTTTAAACTTTTCGTACAAAATTTGACATATCTACCTATTTAGATAACACATTGTGACATACTTATACGAATAAGTGAGGATATCTAATTTGAAATGAATTTAGATTTTGGGCAGATTTCCTTATTAAAGTTTGTATGGAAACATCAAATTTGAGATGAATTAAATATAATTTCTGCCAAAATAAGATTTTTAGCTATAGAAACGGCAAGTTCTATTGATTTCAACTATATTTACCTATCAAATTGTATTTACTATACACGGTCTACTCTGTAGTGCGACAAACTTATCCAGCCCGGTGTCACTATCAATTTGTCTATAGATAATTTGACGTTTCCATACAAAATTTGTCATTTTTACCGGGTCAAAGAATTTTGCTGCACGGTACATGGTGATTTCAATTTCCTTGCTGACAAAAATCTTTTGTTACAAACGTCATTTCTACAGAAGCATGAATTCGAGTAGGTAAGGTATTTTACAACTCCCGCTGAGCGAGAAACGAAGATGTCAAGCAACGAATGGCAAATCGTAGCGAAATGCTTTGGCGCCGGCGATTTCGTGATACTGACACGGTAGGTATTTGACTAGCAGTCGCAGTTGTAAGGCTGGGTTCTGTATCAATATTCCTTTTAAATATAAAGTGTATTGCTTATAATGAAAGACCGTTGTGAGTTGGATAGCTCAGTGGTTACTTTAACCACTTGGTTAGACGGATTTTTTTTGACAGTTGGACGGAATTGAATGAACGTGGCCTCAAATCTCGCTTTAACTCCAATCAATTTTAGAACTATATTTTTTTATTTGTAAGTACAATTTCTTATTGATCATTTTATAGCATTTGCTAATTATACAAAGGAACAGTTGAACATGATATGGGGCTGACAGGATTTGTGAACCTGTGCAAACCGGGCAGCCGCTTTAACCAACCAGCTACGATCGCCTCTTTCTAAGACCCTAAGTGAGTATAAGTGTAAGTGTAAGTATAATGTCAAAATTAACCAAAATTACATAGCGCCAAGTTCTATTACAATGTTTGCAAGGGGTGCGCTTTTTCTTACATAACTTTTTAACTCCTAACATCGAAAGTCCGAAAATGTGTTTCATACAATTTTATTTCATAATGATCACTCTTCATAATTTTTATTTCAATAAATATTAAAACGCCAAATGAATCGACTTCATAATTTTATTGTTCATACATTTATTTGTACTCATTTTTGCTTTCATATATTTCTTAATCAGAAGTGCTACTTATCCTATACATCAAAATTCATACTGTTAATAAACATACATTATGAAACACATTTTCGGACTTTCGATGTTAGGAGTTAAAAAGTTATGTAAGAAAAAGCGCACCCGTTCGTGCATTTGTTATTGTTTTCGTTCATTAGATAAATATAACTTGCTCGAGTTTAAGTGGAAATTAGTTTATGAACTATATCTTTGTGCATTGTTTTAGTATATTACCTATAAAAGTACTAATAATAACTACTAATAAACTGCTGTAAATAATATAAAAATAAAAGCTATAGTTATGGCATGGGTCAATTATGGGTAAAGTAGTAGGTTAGGTTAGGTTAGAACTGCGAATCAATCTGTGTGATACTCCGACCACTTTTTGAATCCACCCACTAAATAAAATAATATTATACTACCTACCAATTTCTTATTATCATAGATCGTAACAGACGACAGTACGTGGCGCCACCTGCAGAAGCTAAAAATGTGCCTATTGGGCAAAAAAAGAAGCGTGGGAATTCGGTATTTAATTGCATAGAAAAAGGATATTTTATGATTTGCGTTTAAATACTACCCCAATAAAAATAAGATATTAAGTCAATAAAAGGCTATTTCCATACAACGTTATGTACACAAATAATATGAACATTGTCTCTTATGAAGAAAACTATTCTGAATAAAAAAAATATTAATTAAACACCTTCTTAATGAAAACATTATGAAATAAAAAAATATGATGACGGGGTGTTATAAGTTCGGATTATATGAATATTAATGTATGAACATAAAGTTTATGAAGAAAAAAATTATGAAGAGTGATTATTATGAACTCCAATTCGTAGTAAAATCGTAAATATGAATACAAATTTTATGAGAGCCGATATGGACCCGTTTGCAAGAATATGATAAACAAAAATTTAGATTAAAAATAATGATGACAATATCCGAAACCCATATTATTATTCAGTTTGAGCCCGGTATCGAACCAGTGACCCCACTGCATAGGCCAGACCGTTGATATTGCGAAATGTTTTCTTTCTAAAGTACTACTTTACACCTATCTATACAATTGCCATGTTAATGTAATAATATATGAAATTACCTCAAGATTATTAACAGTTTCTTAGAATAAGCTATTATCACGTACACACTGTAGCCTTTATTTTAATGTAAATGAATCCTACCGTGCATCCTCTATGCGTTATCTGATGCGAACAACAACCACGGATTCTAATGGGTAATTATAATTAAACAGTATTAGTAAAGAAAAAATTGCAAGTCCAAGTTATCAGCGATAGCGATAAAAACAGACTTGTCAGTGAGTATTTGACTTCAATTACCATCCTTCGGTGTACCCAAAGACTTCCTGGGGGATCGATCGATTCGGGTTGTCATAATGGTAGCTCGTCCGATCAATTGGCAATCAATACCGGATGGCCACAAGGGTATCGGTCTTTCATAGGATGCATATCGGAGAGTGTGTCGAGGAAAAGAAGGAAGCGGCCGTGGCGCAATGGATAAGGCATCGGTCTTACGATCGAGAGGTCGTGGGTTCGAATCCTGGCCATTACACCACGGACGTGAACTTCCTCCTCCAAGCGAATTAAGCTTAGCTGGGGGGGTTTACAAGAATACTAGTAATTTGTATTTGCAAATTACTTGTAAGCTTTATTAAAAAATAATAATAATAATAAATAAATTGTAAAACCACTTTCCACCGTCCCCATTTCACCATTGGATTACCAGACAAACGGCACTCCGGCATCGCTTCATGATAGATATTCCTCAAATAGGCACGAAGCGTTTTACAATTTCTTATGCAAACTGCCAAGTCTGTGTTTCTGCATGGGTACCATCTGGGTGTCTTCAAATCAAGAGTTAATAGGTATCTCATAAGTGAGCGTGCTCCACCGTAGACCACATCGTCACTTACTATCAGGTGTAATCGTGGTCAAACGCATGCCTAACTACCATAAAATAACGTAACATTACAGGCGAATGCACTTAGCTAGCTTAAAGAATCTGTCAAAGTGAACCCAAACAAGTTTGACAGTTTTTAAAGTAAAAGAGGTAATGAAACCTGTTTTGAGATCATTGTATAAATTTGTACTATTGAACCGAAAAAAAGAAGGAGAATGGTATAGAACAAATTACAGTCGATAAAATATTGTTGAACCCTTTATCAATTGTTACAACTTAAAGTGCTTTATGATATTATGACGAATCGCAAAACGTTCAGAAATTTAAATCGCGGCATTATAAAAATATTTTTTGGTTTATTTTAGGCGCAAAAGTAACCGGTTTTTGCAGACATCGTATTTATTTATATTCTTTTATAGTAGCATTAATAAAGGCTTTAAATATGAATTAAAAGCCTTAATGAAGATTAAAGTGACTGCCTTGTTAGGTCTGCGGCTTTGATTCAATTTCCGGACTAGAAAAAAAACAAGGTCTTTAATTGCGAAGAAAGGCTTTTAACACGCTTTTACTAAAGTTTATTTCGTTTTATGTTGGCTTTTCTACGCTACAGCTGAGGTTTAATGTTTTTGTTAGTCAGATGGAGGACACAAGTATTTTTATTATGCTTTGTGTATGTATTTTTTATATAAAGAAACTCAATTTGTACTTTTTTAACTTGACACGTACTACGATAAAAATTTGATTTCAAAATTGTAAAAGTATGTAGTTTAGACGAAAATATAATAATTATGTGTCCTGGCTGCTGAAAGTTCATTTAAACATTCAATATAACATAACATCACCCCCATATTACCCAAAAGGGTGTGTCAGAGGTGCACAACACCCACTCTTCACCTGTTATGTTTAGGTCCCATGAGATAGGGGGTGAGACTATCGCCATCCACCGAGCACGATGCCAATTCCGTGCTGCAATGAATTTCCTGACGGAAAGTTAACAAATAAAATTTTGCCCGACTCGGTAATCGAACCCAAGACCTCGCGGTGAGAGACGCATACGCCAACCACTAGACCATCGAGACAGTTGTGGCGAAATCCAATGCTTAAAAATGCGCTGATAATCCAAGTTTTATTTTATACTAGCTTCTATCCGCGGATCCGCCCGCGTGGCACATCGATATAAAGTAACCTTTGTTTTCGCTGGGGTTTTGAACCATCTTAATACCAATTTTCTTTAAGATCGGTTTAGTAGTTCTGAAGCCTATTTGGTACATACAAAGAAATAAAAAATAATTTTCTTTAGGATTTTTTTAAAAAAGATAAATAAGACTGATGACAAAAGATAATGCCAGTTTAACCAGCAAATTGAAAATGCATACGTAACTGAGCGCTCAACAAAGTGACCCCCATATTATTTAAAATACATTAAGCTTAATAATAAATATGAAGGTGTATGATTAACAGTTTTAAAGTAATTGGACAACTGTCTTACGGTACGTAAGACAGCTTCCGCGTGTACAAACTGGCTAATTGAGGATAATTTGTTTTTTACCGTCAGGCTTTTTATAGTCATTGATTTTTCCAAGTAGGTTTTAAAACTAAGATTTTGGGTTATTAGGTTTAGTTTATTTAGGCAAAGCGATACATAAAACCAAAATATAAAAAAACGACAAAATAACAACACAATATTAGTCACTGCGCGCGTCTCCGTTTAGCGTGCTCCACATGTATATTGTGAACTTTCAGTCACAGGAAATTCACAATAGCAGCACGGAGTTGGAATTGTGCCCGGTGGATGGCGATAGGCTCACCCCCTATATTATGGGACTTAAAAACATAGGGGAAATCTGAGTGCTGTACACCTCTGCCACACCCTTCTACATAATATAGACGTGATGTTATGTTAAAATATTAAAAAAGTATAATGGACAAAAAGTTTTAGAAAAATACTGTACTGTGTTTATCTCATAGACAGCGCTATAGTTCTTTAACACAACAAACCACCTCGTCTATATTACTCAGAAATATATATCGCTCCTGAATGGTGTGACTAGTAATTACTCAGAAGTAGACTTGTTCTGTACCAAATTTAGCCAATTTGTATGTTTATGTTTGTATTATATTATTTTTATGAGGTAACTTATAATCTATGTACCTAATTTTTATTTTCCTCTTTTTTAAAAAAACTTAAAAATATTAAGATTTTAAACATTTTTGTTCCCACAATGCAAAAAAACATTGAGGAAAAGTTGCTTATTGCCACGCCCTATCTGTACAGGAAAGTTACTAAAAAGTTTTCAAGTTTTTCGATTTAGTAGTAAATATTTTGACCTGCTAACCCCTGAGCATACGAGTAATTCACAGAAGGAACAGATTCTCTGAAATGCATGCCAATGGTTTATAAAGAAAACGAATTTACATACAATGTATTCATGTGATGTCAGTCGTCGCAATTCTGGTAACCGCAGAGGTGAAATGAGGATCCGGGTTTTGATGATTCAAAGGCAAATCATACGTGTAACAAAAAAGAAAGTGCAGAGGATTTTGGTGTTAATTTACAGATTATTGTAGTGCTGACATTGTTAAAATACATAACAGCAGCGATAGCCGAGTGGGAGACCGTAGGACTGCGAAGTCAAAGGTTTTAGGTTCGAATCCACGGCACAAACCTTTGTCAATAAATCAATAAGATTCGTGTTTTCGAAGATATGTTATTATAATATAAATTATCGCTCGCTAACGGGAAAGAATAACATCGGGAGGAAACCTGCATGCCTGAGAGTGCTAACCCTTCTCATCATGAAAAGAGGCCGTAGCTCAGCAGTGGGACATGTAATAGATACAGGGCTTCTATCGTTTATTATATATATCTATTGATGAAAAACGAAAATATTAGGGGTCGCATAATATCGCAAGTTTTCTAATTACCCAACTGCCAAAGAAGGGTTTTTGTTGTACTTATCGCCTGACTTATTTTAATAAAATTATGTATATAATATCTTATTTACAAAACTGACTGTTGGTTTACTGGACTGACTGAATGTTGTTTTGGTTGCTATATCTTACACATAGAATTATTGTGAAAAATCAAACAAATATTGTACGAATTATTTGAAAAGATGGTGCACATTAGTTTCTGACCAGCTCTTCTCATGATGCAATACCCATCGGAGCTGGTACTTGGATTGATTTTAATTCAAATTTCTAAGTTAAATTCAATTCAATCTAAACTCCGGTAATTCAAATCATGTTAAGAATAAGAATATTTGATTTGATTTGACATAAGCTGCATCGTTTGACAGAAAAAGCAATTGCTTTCCAAGAATTTACATTCAATGTATCGATATGACGCTATCCATCGCAATTCCGGTAATCACAGAAGTGAAATGAGGATCCGGCGTTCTAATGACTCAAAGGAAAATTACACAGTCACGTTGACTGAAAAAACGGAATTGGAAATCTGTTTTGTACAATCCAATGTGCACTCATAGTGTTCTGGAGCGTGTGATTGCTGTAAGTTTACGGATTTTTCATGAAATTTATCATACATTAAGTGTGGAAATATATTATTTACGCCTCTTCGCATAGTGCATCATTTCGCGGCGCGCACTGGACAGCTAGAGCACGGTAACGCAGTATCAGGCTGTCTTATCCTATCACCACAATATGGTTAGTAACAGCTTTACTAATAATACTAATAACCACTTAAATGAACCGCTCCACAAATCAATAGAACTTCTGTCCACTGATGAGCAAAAGATAATGGCTCTTATCAGACTTGACGAAAGGGCAGAGATGTAGATGAAGCTGAGTAAAAAAGATATAGCAATTTATGACACAAGGGGTTATACATCTGAAAACACAAATTTTCCTCATTGCTTTACCTGTAAACTATTAACCTACAGGAAAACACTCACTTTCATGCAGGAAATACACCATTAGTTCCACACATAATCACTAAATTGACAGTTATCTGTTTTATTCCACGACGTAAACAGATACGACACGCAATCTCTTCTGAGAATTTAGATTCTCTTTTCCTCATAATTTTTAATGTATGTGACGACCGAGCGTGTAATACACCTGATTCTTATTGCCAACTGTAACACATGAGCCACAATATGCGAAAGCGTTAATATGCGTCGCTACACCTGAGGAACACTGTCCCCTTATTGATTGATACTGATAATGATTGAATTAGATTCATTGCCTCGATGGTCAAGTGGTTAGCGTATGCGCCTCTCACCGTGAGGTCTCGGGTTCGTTTCCCTGGTTGGGCAAAGTGTTATTTGTGAACTTGCCATCAGAAAATTCACAAAAACAGCACGGAGAATTATTGTGCCTGTGTGGATAGCGATAGGCTTACACCCTATCCCATGGAACCTAAATATAATAGGTGAAATGTGGGTGTTGTACCTCTGCTACACCCTTCTTGGTAATATAGGCGTGATGTTATGTTATGTTGTTAGATTCATGTGTCAAAATTTTAACTGAAAATTTACATTTGAATCTAACTCTATCACAATCAACAGCAATCGTAATAAGAGGGCTGTTTTAACAGCTCCTGATAAAATTCCTGATATCTTTAATTAAAAAAGAAAAATACTAATTTGAATCGAGTTTATTGGTAATTACCCAGTGTGACAGTAATTCCAAGGCCTAATATTATCAGCTATTTATCACTAAACCGAAACTTGGAAATAAAAACAATATACTATAATGTTAGCAAGTTAAAGGCGATACAGTGATGTTTCCACCGTTGAGCTTGTTCACAAGACTTCTACGGGTTCTACCACGTAAAAAGATAATAATATGACACGTGATCTTTCCTAAGAATTAAGATTAATTTTTCCTCATACCGACTGAAAAGAGGGGTATTCCCATGATGATTGTATAGCTAAAGACTGTTACTGATGGTTAGATTTAATTGATTTTATACTTTTGTCTTTACCGGTTTAATTTCAGATTTGTGGTTGCAATGATTCGAGATTTGGAATGTTAAAGATCAATAAACTTGTGTACGATTCATAAATATCAGTAGTAGTAGTTATTACTTAGTTACTTTATCAATAGCACAAATATACTAAGTTTAGGAAAGTAATTATATAATTTTAAATAGAGAGAGCATCCTATGTTTACACTTATAGAATAAAACATTTTATTTTTCTTAAAAATATGTATCGACGTTGATTTCATTTAACAATTTCTGATATTTTAAAAGACTTTGCTACTAAGGTTAGAGATGGACCACTCTTATAAAACTTAGAAAATATCGATAAAACAACAAATCAAATCATCATTTATTTGCTTGAAATACGGTACAAAGATAGGTCTTACAGTGTATTTTATAGTTCAAGACATATTTCACCTATAGTACAGGTATGCAAATGTATCATAACATAACTTAGTTTACATTATATTATATGCTAACAATTTATAACTACTATAACTAAAAAATTAAAGAGAGGGACTATAACTCTGCAGACATTTAATTTTTTATATAATAGACTAACATGATTGATTAAAATACAAGACAAAATGCAGCAAATAATCAATCTGCCGAACCTTCGCCCAATTTAGCTCAATATCAGTATTTTACGTGGAGCGATGCCATCAGACCTTCACAACTCAGTACGAGGTAAAACGATACTCTTTGATAGACTAGTTGTCAGACTTTCTGGCCTCTGACTACCCGTAACGACTGCCATAGATGTTAAAATGGCAACCGGGACCTACGGCATATCGTGCTCTCCGAGGCACGGAGGATAACTCGTTATGTTAAAGATGGTCTCCCATCCACGGCCGACCGCAGTTAGCATTGCTTTACCTTAATAATCATTTACTTAATAATCATTAATAATCATTTATTATATTTGCCTTAAAGTTGGTACAATGTAGATCTTACATACTACAGATAGTTCATGCAACTTCAGTCAAATGTATTGACATGCAAATATTATTTACTAAACTAAATGCGAACATCATTGAATAATTTAAGCTCCACACATAAATGAATTAAATTGTAATATAAATTTGTTAATGTCAGTTAGAGCATGTCAATAAAAAGAACAATTCAAAAGTTTTTAAACGTCACATTAGAATAATAATATAAAATAATGTCAATGCTTACATGTCAAATACAATTATGTTAATTATAATTAGCCATGTCATGTCATTTAATTAATTGATCCCATCCAAATGACACAATTTATAACACAATAATTACCTATGTCACTTTCTATTCATAAACTCGGCTACAGACCTGTAAGATCAATCGGTCCGCGTGGCTTTGACAAACACTGTTTATAAATACACACCAATTACCATATCAAGTGGTTTTTATACAATAAAATTACGCGCAGTAATTAGATTGTAAGTTAATTATTAATTATTATTGCCACAGTTTAATTATTATCGCCTGTTACGGTCTCTAGGCTAGGTACCGCGTAAATAGGTTACCTACATAAATGTACAGACAGCTACCGATCAACCTATACATTTCCAGTATAAGCTGATCTAGCATTACGCGCGAAGCCTTTACAACGCGAGACCAGCATAAACTGGAAATGTGAAGGTTGATCGGTAGCCATGTGCCACCAAATGATAGGAAAATAAACAGATCTGTAATGTTGTTAGTTTACCACAAATCATATTTATAAGTTTTTATTGTGTTACCTCGTTGGTATTACGGTATACCACTGCTCTTCGTGAGGTCTTAGGTTCGATTCACGAGTGGGTTATTGGCAATTTTCGTCAAGAAATTGACGGATTCTGAGTTTGTGCCAGGTGGTTATTGGTATTAGATGGCAATAGATTCATCTATTAATATAACAGGGGAAATAACATAACATAATTTATATACTACCCAGAAGGGTCTGGCAGAGGTGTACAACACTCCCATTTCACCTGTTATAGCCCCATAGGATAGAAGGTGAGCCTATCGTCATCCACCGGCCACAATTATAATTCCGTGCTGCTATTGTGAATTTCCTGGCAGAAAGTTCACAAAAAACAATTTGCACGACCTGGTCTTCTTCTTCGTCGTGTCGATGGCTAAGTCAAATTTTATTGGTCCAATAAGTGGCCACTGTTATGGCGCTCTCGTCGGCGTTTATGAGCGCCTCTCTTGTACAGGTGGTAGGGCAGGTGCAGGTTTTGACTTGCCATCGTGGTGAAAGGATTAGCCAATTCGCTTTTAAGAACTCGCGAATTGCCCAGGGTGCGCCGGACGTAGGGAGTTGTTGTGTACGTCACTCGGGGAGGCTCCTTTCATGCACCCCCAACGACCTGGTAATCGAACCCGAGACATCGCAGTAAGAGACGCATAAGCCAACCACTAAACCATCTAGACAGTTAGCTACAGGGGAAGTGTGGGTGCTATAGTACCTGGGCCAGACTCTTCTTGACAAAATAGATGATAATATTGTTGTTGTTCCATTGCAAATGGGCTTAAAGTCTGTTAAAGGTTAAGTTTTAATTACAACCTTTAAACTTCTACTGAAATTAGATAGTAATATGTAGCTACATCAAAGAACTGTATTACACATCTTCTTTACCACACAAATCACACACATTTGATACACGGTCTATATACATTTTAAAACTATTTACACTACTAGACTAAACAAAAGACACGGCACATTGTTTGTTTTTCAATAACTTATTTAATTTAATACAACAAGTATGTTTAGCTTGAACGTGATAATAATGAGAACCCCGCTCTTTCCGAAATTTCATTGTTTACTATTTACAAATGTCAAAAGCGTATGGGTGCGTTCCATGTTTTACATTTTAAATAATGTATCTATTAATTTTAAATATTAGTTTGCTAATGTAAGTAATGCTTTATTATTATATAGGTGTAGTTGTTTCTTATTTATGAAATTTGATTTAGTTAGTAGTTTAAGGGTATATTTTGTTTGTGACACAAAATATTATAATATGTAATTTTTTTTTTCTGTTGTCACACTGATCCCTACTTACTGGGCGCATCAGAATTATCAGCACTGCGGTGCTTTTAGCGCTGCAGTATTGTGCTGAGATGCGTACCATTTCCGGCATATTAAACAATGTTTTTATTTTGTTATAATTTATTTTAGTTTTAGACGCAATTATGCCAGAATAAATGATTTTTCTTTCTTTCTTTCTATCTTTACCATCAAACCAGAACCCGAAATGCAAGCACTATTATTTGCCAGATCATATGTACGGTTTTTCCTGTAGACTTTTACAAGAGCATTTTCAGGAAAATTGTTTAATTATCCGTGTTCTGATAGTAAAGGGATGGGATCAAAGAGAACCCTACAATTACATACAGGAAGGGCAATAATGTTATTGTAGGGCAGATCTTTAGATGTGGGCTCGTTTTGATGTTTTTATGGTCTGTAATTTCTTAGTAATGGTTAAGTACCATTTTGGTACTTTCTATTACTTAGTAGCTGAATTGTGATGACGCTAACACTAGTCTTGTTTGATCGAAATAAGGTCTTGATTGCAGATGAGTTCTAAAAGCTTCGATAAAACTTCCACGGGGATATTTTGAGTGGAGGCCGGACTGCTAGATCGAAGGTCCCGGATTCCACAACCTCTGTCTATTTTTATACGATTCATCTTTTTGAAGAAGTGTTTTCATGGCTTAAATCACTTGCATGTAAGGAAAACTGCATACCCAAGAAGTCATACCTAATTTATGTTGTTTGATGGTATGTGTAGTCCACCAACTCGCGCTTCGCCAAGGGATGGACTACTGCGAAGCCGTTCTCACCATGAAAAGAGATCGGTGGGACGTGACGTGTATAAGTAACAGGTTTTCAATGTAAATATGATAGTGTGTTAGTAAAATTATATACTAAGTAGAAACAAATAATATTAATAAATACAAAATCTATATTTTAAAACAACTACCGCCATCTACCGCCTAAAATAATAAACACAACTTAATTGCGATTAAAATATTATAATACCGCGGAAAGTAAACACTGCTGACTGACCTCGGTTTATTGAACCTAACCACATACCTATACTTATTACCTACCTATTGTAGTAACTAGGGTCATTTTAAAAATACCGATAACCTATTGATAAATTTCTACATTTATACAATGACAAACAACTTTCGTTCTATCACTATTAAAATACTTATACCAACTTCTACATCACGCCTTTTCTTTTGGTAGAGATGTACAACAGCCACATTTTAACTATAAAGTTTTGATCCCATTTGATAGTGGGTCAACCAATCGTCAACCATTGGGCACAATAAATTGCAACTCCGGGCCGCTATTAAAAAAATCCTGACGGAAAAACTTGCCCTTTTTCCTGGGAATCGAACTCAAATTGCGAGGTCTTGGGTTCGATTCCATTGGGAGGCCACTAGTCTATCGCAGTAGTTAGAATAGCTAGAAAAAGATGAAGATGATGATGCAGATAGCAGGAAACATTTTTTTTAAAATAGCTTGCTAACCAATGCGTCATATCATTGCGCGTAAAAATTCAGATTTGCATGCCTTTATTTGCTCCGTCGTATATTCAAGGCATTTTTTTTGAGAAGATTAATTGATAGTCACGTTTTCAGATAATAGTTCTGTTAGTTAATTGTCTAGAGGTGAGGCAAAGGCCAGGTCTTGTGGTGCTATGTGTTAAAATTACTTTAAATTGATTTAAATTATTTAATCACATCTCGATTTTTTTATGTTTTTGCCACTAATTTTGAATTAAGTTTATTAAAAATGCCCTTAAATAATGGGTATACAATCAATAGACAGAATTTAGACTATAGTAGTAAAAAAAATGTGTCGCAGTCATTAATTTACTTTTTTTAGAAAATTAACATCCGATGTGTGAGGGAGAGGTGTATAGCACTGTAGTCATTTCACCTGTAAAAAATCCATTCGAAAAAAAGTGAAAGAGATATACAACGCAGATGTGGCTGGAACTACTGCAAAAGGTCGTCCTCAAAAGACATTAAGAATGGCGTTCATCAGAAAGGACAAGAACGTAGTATACGAAACCGGCGAGCATGTATGACGCGATGTATGAATGTTGAGGAAGCGAAAGAGCTAGGTAAGGAGTGACACACATGGCGTTCCATCGTCTTTGTCTATCCTTGAAAGATAAAGGCGTGTTTTATGTATGCCCTGTAAATGTAAATATGTAAATTCCCCTGTAGAAACAAATAAAATTAATTCTCACTAAATAATTTTATATGCCTGTTTTACGTTACAGATCGGTAAAGTGGGTATTGAAATGCATTGCAGTGACGTCAATTCAGAATAATAAACAAAACCATTGCCCTTGGTAACTTCAAATAATGAATAAATGTTAGTTCGTCAAAATTACTTCCATACGCCGTACTAATCAGCTGTCTATCACATACATACGTACAAACATGCACTGCGCATATGCGCAGGCGCACGTGTAGCCACTTATCAAGAACAAAATGTTATTCCACTGAAAAAAAAATCGCTATCTAAAGTTAGCTGTGGTTTTGACTCATTCGGACAACAAACATTGTATGGAAATAAGTTTTATAGTTTGTTTAGCGGCAATAGATCATTTGTCAGTACTAGGATTCTTCGAAGTATTGGGAGAGAATTATTTTGAGTATTGACTGTTCGGAATTTTAGCGCACGTGTATACAGGGTAATTTTAAAATTTTTATACACCAATCGTAACAAAAAAATTTATCAATATTTACACATATTTCTTATGAAAAAATTGTGTTGCGCATAGTAATTTCAAGTTATTGGTGCTTTAAAAGCATTTTTGATATTATGTCCAATACCTGTGTCGAGACACAGGTATTGGACATTGCATATCAGAATATCCAAAACGAATTTTAAATATTATGTACAAAGGCTGTCCCTAATCAGTATTAGTATTTTAAAATGACTCTACATGCGTTTAAATTCTAGAAAACATATTGCAACGTCATCATTGTTGGCACTTACTTGATGATGTGGGATTCAGGACGTATTAAATTTTATGGGTTTGCACCGACCATGATTGTTGACGCAGATGATGTAGCCATACGTTTGGACTGATGAAACATAGCTCAAGTAATCTATATATATAAAAGAAAGTCGTGTTACTTACACCATTTATAACTCAAGAACGGCTGAACCGATTTGGCTGAAAATTGGTGGGGAGGTAGCTTAGAACCGGGAGAAGGACATAGGATACTTTTAAAATATTTTCGAGGGCAACATTTTATCGAGGGCGAAGCCGCGCGGGGCAGCTAGTCTGTGATAAAAGAAAGTAAGAATCTTAGTAGGTATTATCTAGAAATTAAAATTGATCAAATTTATGTAGGTAGTTAACTATTATTAACGTACTTACCTCGTAAGATGAGCAGCTAGTGGCTCAGTGAAGTCATGCGGACCGATTGATCTTACAGGTTAAGCATTGCTACCCCGGCTTCTTCTTCTCTCGTCTTCTGTCGGACGGTCGACTTTTATATCATAACGAGTTATCCTCCGTCCTACAGAGAACATGTTAAGCAGTCGGTCCCGGTTGCTATTTGAAGACCTATGGAAGTCGTAACGGGTAGTGACGAGTAAGAGAGTGACAATTAGTCTAATAACGAGTATTACGTCGTACTAGGTTGTGGACATAGCAGTCGCTCCACTTAAAGTACTGATATTCAACTGTTGCAACGAGTTGGCTTCTTGTCTCACGGTAAGTCCGAAGCAAACACCTTTATAATTGGTAAAAAGGTTAAGAAGAACAGACTTCACTTAAACAGAATATACATCTGAAATGCCCAACAAATCGAATCTAAGGACATACGTGCAATTTAATTATGCCATGCGTATTAGATTAATTGCGTATTTAAATAAATAATTACATTATAATTGCGTGGTAATTTCTCGTCTCATTAATTTATTTCTGGCATCATAATTCAATCAGCTAGACTGCATGTGCTGTTACAATGTACTCTAATGCGCAATATTAACTATAAATTATAAGACAATTAGAGAAACGAGTTTATAAATTACATCTTATTTATTTATTTATCGTTACTTATTATTTAGCAATTTTTCATTTACGTCTTTTAAATACATTGAAATCGACCGTCCTTAAGCAAGTTTACAAGTTTTTTTTATTTATATCTATATATACAGGGTGTAAATGACATCGTGACGAAGCCGTTTACCAGTTCAGTATATGATTCTGAGTCCCTGGGTGCAAAAAAATACCGGAAATTGCGACGCATCGGGAAATCAGTCTTGGAAATAAACCAAGTTATAAAAAAATCGCTAATTTATGAGAATTAGATGGATAACACACATTTTAGTGATTGAGATCATGATTTTTAAGTTTCAGGCGCGAAAATGTTATATGTTATGTTGCATCTAGTAACTGTTTAGAGTAGCTTGTGTATATTCAAAAAAACTGAATAGTTAAACTTAGACATAAAAACAAAGCATTATCTTGCAATATCACCAAGTGGAAGTCTCTCAAAAAGACCTTTTAAATTACAAGTTATTAAATCAAAGAAGAAAAAGAACCAAAACAACTCAACACAAAATATCAATACTTCTTTACAAAGACTCCCCTTAGTTTCGTTTACACAACAAACAGTATAAGTCCATCGTTACAGTCTGTAGAGCAGTGTCTGACTCTACGACTCTACATACTCTACATCGAGTGTTGTGTAATAATACTTGCAATTAGAGCAAATAGCAGTCGCGATGACACTTACGACTGCTGCCGACGCTCTACACGCGTAACGTGACACTTGGAGAGTCGGTCTCAATGCACTGTGAAACAAAATGTGTACGGTATGTGGACAAAACTCATTTATTTTTTTATATGTTTTATTTCTGAGGCATACAAAAGAAAAATGCATTCAGCTACAGAGTAAACTTAAGGGAGATTTATTTGCAGTTGACTGAGCACAAGAATCATAAAAGAAAAAATAAAGTTAGTTTATTAACAATTTTATAAATTTCTAATGTAATATTTCACATCATAGCTATAGTTTGTCAAGTGGTGGTGGTGGTTAAAATATTTTTATTTTCAGGTTGCATAGACCCATAGATCAAATACCCTAAAACTTACTACATATTAATATAATTATTTACAAATTGTTCTGCTGGTTGATTGTCATATAGTGTTCCTCACAAACAAAGATTGACAACGTAACAGATAGACGCCTAGACAATCATAGCTATTTTCAACGGACGAAAAACTGCCCTATAATTTTATTAATGTTTAAAAAAGGTATAAAAAGTATGTTTGGACACTCAAAATCTGTCAATATTTTGATTAAAGAACAGAACAAACATATTAACATTTTCTTTAGAGCTGGACGTGTAAAACATTTACAGTCATAGTTGTGAGATAAATGTACTTAACCCCTTTTGTTCACTCATTATTTTTTTTCAATTATACAACCTGTGTTACAATATTTTGAGCATTTTTTCTCCTAATAGACGAAGACATTAGGTAACAACTGAAAATGATATAAAAAAACCTCGATTTCATTACTCATCCTATTTTACCTTAACGCCACAGCAACAAAAGTTATGTTTATTGCAAGCTGTCTATGCTGCATCATTATTTTACAAATCCGACTCCAAACCAACAAAATTAATGTTTTTTTTTTCAGAATGAGGCGTTATTCAGCCCACTGTGCGCTCGGTCTCCAGCAACGACTTACGCCATAATCTGTCTTGCCATTCAGCTCAAAGCCTCCGTGTTCAGGCACATTCTTGAAATCTAGCCGCTGTAACTTGAATTTCAGAGGACATTTTCAGGTTTGTACGATCATTTTTTGAATTCCTTATTTCACTTTTTGTGACTGTTTTCGTCTGAGGTGGTTTAAGATGTTGTTTGAGTTTTCGTGTTTTCTGGAGTTCCATTATACTTTGCGAGACTTTATGCAAATTGCTGGCATGTGCCTTGTGTTTATTAAAGAGATGTCACCAGACTGAAAGCATTCAGGCTAAAAGCTATTTGAAAAATACGCCGTGCTGACATATCTAACCTGAGTACAATACATATTATTGATATTTATTGAAACCACTAAACGTGGTCAGTATTCAATTAAAAAGAAAGAAAACACACGTTTTTTTAAATTATTTTTTGATTCTTGTATAAATTTAAACTCCTCTTTTAAAGCCTAAAAATGTGTAATAAATGCCTTTATGTCCATGTTCCACTATGTAGGTATATTGCGTCAAATAAGACATTTTACATAACATTACAACACGCCTATATTACCCAAAAGGGTAAACTAGAGGTGCACAACACCCACACTTCACCTGTTATGTTTAGCCCCCATGGGATGAGGAGGTCTATCGCCATCCACCGGAAACAATTACAACTCCGGGCTACAATAACTCTTTGCCTGGCCCGAGAATCGAAACCGAGACCTCGAGGTGCGAGGCGCATACGCTAACCAGTAGACTATCGAAGCAGCTAAGACATTTTAATCTATTAAATAAATAAACATGAAAAAAAAAATATTTTTTATAGTTTTATATCCTTAGCATGGTTTATTTATCGTGGTATGTTATTTGTAATATTATTGTTGTTTATTTGTTCATTGTAATAAATTTAATTCATCCGTCAAAATGAACTTTGACCGCCAGTTCAAAGTTGAAGTTCAATACTAATACTCGCTGGTATGCAAAACATCAAAATATGTAATTTCACCTCATAAATGAAGCTCAGTTTTTGAAATTGAGTTTGAGACATACCAACAGTACCACCACCACCTATCACCAGCGGTAAAATTTTATTACCTTCTGCATAATTTGCTGTGTGTTCTAGTTTTCAGTTTTGGTTCTACACAATACCGAGTCAGGCAATTCAATATAGCAGCACAGAGTTGGAATTGTGTCCGGTGGATGGCGATAGGCTCACCGCCAATTCCATGGGACCTAATCATAACAGGTTAAATGTATGTGTTGTACACCTCTGCCACATCCATCTGGATAATGTGGGCGTGATTTTATGTTATGATAAATAACAGTAAGTACAATTATACAGCATGTATATGTGTGAAAATGGTCGCGCAGAATAACCGTATTTATAAAAAGTACTAGAAGCTTTGAAGTTTGTTACCTAACTTCACTAGACTGGTTATTAAATATATACCAATACCGTTTAGGTCCAGTGTGATAGTTGATGATTTGGTGTGTCCACAGCTATCCGCCAAGCACAATTTCTGTCAATTGTCTTACGGATAATATCAAAGTGACACTTTTGTTCGACCCTAGGATTGAAGACCCAAGACCTCACGGTGAGTAGTCTCTAATCATACCACTAGATCAACGAGGTAGTTAATAAAAAAAAAATACTCAACTCCAAACCTATGGATGCAGTATGCGGCAAATAACCAATAAACAATAGTTGTTTTTCAGTATGGTGCGAGCCGTATTTGTTTTTATTACTTTCAATAATTGCGGTTGGCATTCTAACTGGATAGGTATTATATGGGCCAACGGCACGATCAAAGGGACGGAATGACCAAGAGTATAATATTGTGTAGATATGATTTAAATAGCGGAAGCGTAATTAGGACTTTTAGGCTTAATTCAAGTCAAAACAAAGATCTCAATATGTTATTATTGCTATTTATCATAAGTTACAAAAATTGCGTAAAAGTATGCCAAGCATTGCATAGATGACAATGTAACTCAACATGACATGTCAAAACTGTCTAAAGAGAATGCAATTTTGAAAGAACTTTTAAACTAAGTAGTGTATAATGTGCGTTAACACAATTATTTTGCCAAACATAAGGCCTGTGTGAAATAAGGCAACATAATAAACGCCAACGTGATCAGCATTTATATAGCAGACATGCATTTTTTATGTTACAATTGGTAAAACATTCAGTTGTTATTACGTGAAAGATCTAAAAGTCACGTCCTTAAATAATATAATAGTAATATTAAGTTCTCCATCTATAATTCCATAAAACAGGCATCAAAACCATATTACTCAGAAGTGGTAGGTTCCAAAATAGCACGTGAATCAACTGTCCACTCTGTACTAATTAATCTACTCGTGAGTCACATCGCAGCTGCAGTCGCCACATTAACAGATAAGTCATTTTAATTTAAATCTCTACGCAATTATTGGAAAACTGTAATTGTGTTGAATTACATCATTATTTTATCGAGCTCTAATTGTTAAATACTATAGTTTGAATTTATTTCTTTAAAAGGTTGATGTAGTGAATTATTTTTATTATTGGAAAATTAATAAATGGAAGGAGGAAAAAGGGCAATTATTACTTAAACACCAGAAACACACAAAAAATCGCCCGTATCGCGAGGATGTTCACAAACATACATTTCACATACACCAAACACACCCAAAATCAAAACAAATCTTTGTGGATCACACAAAGATTTGTCTAGTGTTGGGATCGAACCCAGGCAAGGCGACCGGTTTCACCAATACGCCAACCATGCACTCATTTAAGGGTGCCAAGTACAGTATGAATAAATCCAAGCTGAACATTTGACTTGGGAAAATTCAAGCATTTTTATATATATTTTAATTTTCAGATTTTCTTCTTTGTATATGCTTAAAATTATAATAATTATGCTTAAAATAATAAATCGCTGTTCATCGAATCTGTACTAAACTACTAAGTAACTTCTCTACTTTTAATATAAGCATTGTTTTCCACGTTATTACCATTGAAAACTCCTAGTCCGTTACGTATTTTAACGACTAGTAAAATTAAATACACGTATGACGAATAACTATTTCCATCTTCTACATTCCAAGCATCCATCAACCCATCATAAACGTATCCTTTCACATCCTTGCTTAACCACGTGTATCAATCTGCGCACTACGCATATAAATCCTTTAATTTTTTAAATAACCTAACCTTGATGCGGCCATATTAGCTATTATACAGCACAAGTGGACGGGCTAAAGTGCTAATTCTGTAAATGAAATCTAAAGTCGGTCAGTTTGTACCGCCAGTATTACTCACTGCGCAAAAGGAGTAAGTGCAAAAAGAGCAAGTTTGCGCAGGACTGTTTTGGGTGTTAACGACGCAAATGTATTTATATGCGAGTAAGTTGTGGTTGTAGCACGTTTTGAGGGGTGCTGTCGTTTTTAGTAGAGTACGGATGGCTTCACATCAACCTATACGTAGCCAGTAGAAGATGGTCTCGCGTTTTATACGCTTCCCGTGCAATGTAAGACCAACTTATACTTGGAATGTAGTGTCCTTGCTAATCGAATGGGATAAAATTTAATGAATTTACAGGTTTTAAGGTGTTTTGGTGCAGGGCTTAGTTATTGGCGCGGCTGCCGTAGATCTTGCAGCAAGCATTTGATTTAAGAGAAACGACAACGATGATTTTTATTAAGGCATTATAGTGTTTAAATTGGGTGCTCCTTTACCAAATGCCTTCACTCACCACCTTCCTTATTACGGTACTGATTTTGATTGTGATGAATTACATTCTTATGTCATTTTTGGATAAAATTTTGACACATGAATATATATATAATCACAATCAGCATCAATCGTAATACGGGGTCAAGTTGAATGTCCTGTAGGTACTTGTAGCAGCTGGCTCTGGTCCCGTTCTTCCTCTAAGGTTTCCGTTGTGACGAAGATAGCCTTCGTGTTCTTCTTGGTTCCAGGTGTTGCTGCCGGCCTTGGCTCCCGTCTTTCTTTTTTGAAATTGTCACTGGTAATCTGGACTTATGTTTTTTGATAATTTACTCTGCAAAACGGGAAATAAGAAGATTTTCGATATAAAAAATTTCGTGTCGTAGGCATAAATGTGCTGGTATGGTAGGTATTTATTATTACAAAACAATCTGTTTATTTTCCTGTACGTAATACCCATCAAACAATAATAAATACCTACCTTTAGTACCTATAAAAGATTCTATTTTATTTGGATTAAACCTATTCTAGGTATTATTACTGTGGAACAATAGGCTTATTAATTAAAATGCTTTGGAAGTGTTTTTGTTACTTACAATTATTTTCCTGCTACTGTTTATACCGAGACACATGTGTTTACTTATAAAATTACTTATTTATTAATATTTTTTATTTAGAATTTCCCTAAACAAAACCATATTACACAATGGTTACAGATCCACGGCATTAATCATAGTTCTGAGTTTGTTTTGAACCTGTAGCTATTATATCAAAACAAGGCTTGGAAATATTTTTTTACAAAAATTGCTGCGTAGACACATATTATCTACTGTAAGTTGTCTATATGCATCCAAATTCTTCGTCATATTTCAACCTAAAGACAACTAGGCACCAAAAAGCATGTTACATACAATGTTATGCAAATACAATCGAGAACATGCAACCAAAAAGCATGTTATATACAATATTAGTAAAGGCATATTTACGCGATGTTGATTTTTCAAGGCAATTTTGATATGAGCTTTGTTTATCGCAATTTAAAAGACAAAAAAAGGCAAGAAAATTGCCCTGCATGGTGTGAATGGGCAAAACTTGCATGGTGTAAATGGACCTAAAGAGTTATTAAAAATGCGTTAGCAAAAAGCGAATTTGAAACCATTTCATTGAAGCAGCGACGTGCCGTGTGTGCGCTTTTAAAATTGATTGAATTCCTGAAACGTTTTTGAAAAGAGCAAAAATATTAGCTGTGTGTAGAGTTTATAAACCGTAGATAAACATCCATGGTTTGTGTGAAAAATGATTAAAAAAGTGGGGAGTGAATGATGGCGAGACGGCTGATGGAGGAGAATGGAGGAGAAAGACGAAATGGCAGGCAGAAGATACCTATGTATAATAGGTTGTAGGTAATGTGAAAAAGTGTGTGTAAAAGTGACAACAGTTTTCCATAAACTCATCGTTTCCAAGGTATAATAAAACTATGACGACCGGATGTCGGAGTGGGTAGTGTACCTGCCTGCGACGCCGAGGTCGCGGTTTCGATTCCCGCTTAAGACAAATCTTTGTGTGCATGAACATGGGGGTTTGTCTTAGTCTGGGTGTTTCTATGTATAATAAGTATGTATTTACAAAAGAAAAGTATATATTATGTATCATAAGTATTAGTTATTCTAGTACCCATAGTAGGTACAAGCTCTGCTGAGTTTGGGACTAGATGGCGATGCGTGTAAGTTGTGAGATATTTATTCTGCACGAACATTGCATTGTTTTTATTCAACATACCTACGCAGGCAACATGGGTGTATCTTACCTACATAATGTAGAATACTATTTTGTAGCGTGGTGTTATGTTTATATTTTATATTTTAAATAATATGTAGGATTAATTAAAATTCTTATCACGAATAGACCGTTCACACCCAACAAGTTACAACTTGTTCGATCAGCAACAACACCAACCTATACTTACCCATTTATCGCTATGAGAACATAATGAACTTTACAAGTATAATGTATATTATAGTCTTGACATATTATATTTTATATAGATTTGCGAATGTAAATATAAATACAACCTCATTTATACTATGCTAGAAAAAAACACACATTCCAAATAGTTGAAAACATGATATTTTTTTGTATTTTCTCGTAAAAACTAGTTGATTGTAGGTATTTGGTTACTGATGTTTCAGGTTTCAGGTAAAGAAAACTAAGGTTGTATAATTATGTTCATATTATTATGCTTTCACGGTTAAATCATTAAACCAATTTTCACCACTTTTGGTAGAAATCGGTTCCATTGCATTTTGAGCATGCAGGTAGAAAGTTACTACTACTTTTATACTCACAGATTCCTATTAATTTAGAATATTTTTTTATAATAAAAACGACGCCCACACTAAGAATAACTCCTGTGTCGCAGGCGTAATCACAAACATACATTTCTGACACACAAAGCACACAGTTAGTATATATCGTTGCAGATCACACAAAGATTTGTCCCGTGTGGGGATCGAACCCACAACACCATTGCTACGCCAACCGTGCAATCAAAACTTAACATGATAGGTGAAAGTTAGTATGGATTTATGGATGTTTGTTACACTTTCCCGCTTAAACTATAGATGTACATACGTTTATTGATAAAATATGTATGGCAGCACATATAGTTCATAGCGTGGATTAATTTAGCTTACTTTTTTATCGACGCACCACGCGGGCAGAGCCACGGGCAGAAGCTTGTCTTTATTATATCGGATTTTAAAATGAAATCAACTGCTTCATTGATCTAGCGGTATAATTTGTGTATCACTCACCGCGTAATCTTGGATTCAATTTCCGTCGAGCAAAGTGTTAATTGGGATTTTTCTGTCAGAAAATTCTAATTCGCCATGATAGGGATCACATAACCTATCATGACATATGAAATGTGGATGTTGTACACCTCTGTTACACCGTTATGGGTAATATTGACGTTATGTTATGTTATGTTATGTTATAAAGTTGATACTTAATGGAATAAAACACAAATAATGATAACACCACCTGCTATCATTACTGGAGTATAAACAATATAGCACGCCAAGGGGTCATACGAGTTGAAGATAACCTAAAAACCTTTGTGAGTACTACATCTTGTTATTATTATTTATCTTTTAATTGCGAACGTAGCGATAGTGAGAAATAACTCTAATTTATTATTATAATAATTATGTTTAACACGTCTTAAGATAAGGTGAGCTTTTTTAGACTTGACGAGGTCGTAGTTACTTTATTTATTATAATTACAATGTTAACATACACAGCGAAAAAATACTTTTTAATAGAGAAGATACTTTTTCATTGCATCTGATGCCTATAGGTAGTTATTTTCTGCATTATGGTATTTATAACAGCACAAATTAAAATGGTATTAATATATAATATCATTAATAAATACCCTAAAAATGAAACTTCAAGATTAAAAGTTTATAATTTTTAGTCTCTACAAAATAATCACTGAATTAGGTTTTAGTCTTACTTGTAACGCCATCTATCGGTAACAAATATAACTAACAATAAAAACAACATTCTTCTTCTTCTTTTATTTTTTTTAAAAAACAACATTTATATTATATTATTATATAATAATATGTTAAACGGACTAATTTGTTGCAACTACTTTTATTTTCAATCAAAATTATTCTCAACAATATTTTTGAAAGGTGATAAGCTTTTATCTAATTTACGAGAGGTAAAAAGTGAGACGGAGATTATAAAGCATACTAACCTAATTTGAAATGGTGGTAGAGCTCATGTGGATGAATTCGAAAGTGGAAATCACAGTTTCGCCTAGCCTGCCACCAAATAGTAGTGCTTGCAGCTAAAGTTCCGATTTGGTGGTGAGATTAGCTCATATGAAGTATATAAAAAAAAACTCATTTTTTATTTGCATACCAAGCTACTTGGCATTTTGATTGACAGGAACCTCTTCACTAATGAATGACGCTGTGTCTCTCAGTACTACTAAGTTATTTTTTTTTTAATAATGTCTGCATGCACTATGCGGTCCCTAGTCTCTCTACCTACCCGCATGAGCATACAGCGTGATGTTTTTAATGAGTATTACAAACCACAGCTGCGCATTTGTGTCAATGTGCATGACCTATTTAGGTCTAATAGCTAGATTGGCTAGCCTAGTAAATTAGTGAGTAGGTATGGTATAATATAGAATTAAATTATATTTGTAATGGTCATTACAAATATAATTGATTTGGACTCGTTAGAATAGAAAATTGTGTTTGTGTATGAGGGAGATCTTTCCTCAGCAGAAGAATATCATGGGATTGAAAAAAATGGTTATATTGATTTCATGGTTAATTCTAATCTGGTCTTATATTTTTTTTAAAATAATCGTATTGTATCAATTCTGTTTTGGATATTTTAGTTATAGTAAATTTCATGGTATTTTCTGATTTGATTAGTTTTTGGTTGCTGGTACCTCTTATCCGTCTAGCTCTAATGCCTTTACACATGAACCACTGAAGTGATCTTGATGAGCCTTCGCAAGGAAGAACTAGGTTATTATTATCGAGGTTCCATGGAGATGGAGCCTAGACCTACAAAAAATAAAAATAAACCGTGACCAATATGTGGCGTAAGTTATTCTAAACGTTATAACTCATATGCGGAAGCAAAAACTTCTCCTGCAATGAAATCATTACGATAATTAAATCAGAGCTTAGGCCCTAAGCAAGGGAAGGGCAAAGACTTTACAAAACAAATATAGTGCGCAAGAGTTGAATACTCGAGAATATTTTATTATCTGTAAACATTCACACAGACGTACGTGAGGTGGAGTGGGTAGTTTTGATATTTTGTTTACAGTGGTTTGCAGGGCAGAAGGTAAATAGGGATTTAAATATAATTTACGCGGTACGTAGATAAAAATTTGCCTACGACCCATTCTGAGAACTACACAATTATAGAAAAGAAACATGAAATCAAGATTGGTTAAAACTTTTTTGACGAGTTCAATAACAAACATTGTGACACGAGATTTTTATAGATGAGATTAAAAAAACATCGGAGTTTACACTGTCACAATGATTCATAAAGGGTGTTGAAAATAGTTTGATTTATTTCAATAACTTGCTTTTACCTGGGTTAAATGTAAAAATGACAGTAAGCTAAGCAACTTGTAATGAAATAAAGCAAATATTACACAGTCATGTTTTATTAAAAGATTTTGGTTGAAAAACGTAGAAACCTATATTTTATTGTTTTGTATTATTTAATTGTCTATTATCGTAACTGATACTGCAAATCATGAAAATACGTGTGCTCTGATTATTGCACTTTCACCCGGAGCTAATTTAGTCTATTCTTTACAACTAGGCTACACGAAACTGTTGTGATAAATTCACTCATGTGTCAGAAATCTGCAACAAAAATATACAGCATGCAAAATTATCAAGACTTTTTCATCGCGCTACAAATGCATTTGTGTTGATGTAAACAAGCCGTCGACACGTGTGCTACACACACACTCACACATCATACATGTGTGCGTCACCACATGGACACATAGCATTGAGCCAGGTCGTGGCACCCGGCGCGTGCGCCGTTTATTTGTACGTTTATGCATGCCTATCTAGGTAACTATACGACTACAGATTGGCATCGTGATTGCACTTATTACGATTTAATGGAAATACGGATTTTCAAATTGGGTTTTGATTAAGCTTCGCGTATAAGGAGCGAGAAAGAGAGTCTATGTCTGTCTCACAAGTTCAATTAGTTATGTGGAAGTTGCTTTTACACTATTAGTACGTTTTTGTTTACAGCAATTTACTAGTATTGCTGCTTTGATTGGTTGTAAATTATAGTAGTAATAATTTGTCTTTGAAATTAAAATCAGGTTTGACGTTTACATTATAAGTGGGGTAATCCAGCAGTTAGGAGATAATATTGTTGATATTATCTACTAATCGCTTCAACATAATTTACAGATCATTTTAATACACGAGCCTTATAAATATAACATCACGCGTAAATACCCAGAAGGGTGTGGTCGAGTTAAACACATTTTATCCCTTATGTTTAGGTTCCATGTGATAAAGGATGAGCATATCGCTATCCACCGGGCACAGCTCTGACTCCGTGCTGCTGGTGGCAAATAACACCAAAAAATTAAAACTGACACATAACGGCTCATAAAGATGCTGTTTCCTCTCGGAATGTTAATCCGTTTTGAGGAAACTGTATCTTCACCCAGTTTCATAAACATCGATGTAGTTGTTAGCTGTGAGTGTTAGGTTTGGATACAGCGTTTTAAAAAGTAGACTTGACGAATAATTAGATTTTCCTCAACGCAATAAAAAAAAATGTAAATTTGCCATGCTTATACATTCAAGATATTTAAGAAGAAATAATACAAGGGGTCTTTATAACACCAGTAGAAACCAAAACATTTTTTTTTTGTAGATTTATTTTTATCTGTCTGTCTGTATATTCATACGGGCATCACGCAAAAACTACAGCATTAAATTGGATGCGGTGTTCACAGTTGTGTAGCGGGGGGTTTCACTTCAGAACTGGTATAATTATGTTGTATCTTAGTATTTTACTTTTTGGAAAGATAGATAGATAGACCTAGTCGTAAAACTTCTGAGAAATTATAGCTTTTTTTTGCAAGTTACTACTCTACACAAAGTCGTAAAAAAAGTTGCATATTTCAAATCTTACGCATCTACTCTTACACGAGTTTCCTTAAATATCTGTTATTCTAAAAACAAAATACTCAAAAGACAATAATGTTTGTTTGAGTACTCAACTGTAGTACGCACTTCAATTAACTCGCGTAGAGCATCATAGGTGGTAGAGCTCCTTGAAACGAAGAAACAACATCTTACATATCACCTGCTGTTAAAAAGTAGCGAAAAACGCAGTTAACTCTTTTAGGCACACTTTTGAATAGATAATATTATAAAAATAATTGCATATTTAAATTCATTCAAAATAATGCAAAAGATCTTAAAACCTTTATCACTCCAAGGTATTTTTTTTTGTTGCTTTGTTGCGGCGGTTAGATAAATACTTTCTTAAATTATTTTTATCAAGTTTTAACCTATTCAACAATAAAACACCTTAAAATATGGTTTTATACTTAGGTTTAAGGAGATGGTAATCATCTCTTACCACTTAGACTGAATGAGTTAAGAGAATTACGTCAAAGGGAAAATACCTTAAGTAGATATTGATTGAGAATATACCATTACCTTTTTTTAACTGGGTGTACTTGACATCGTAATGAAGCGACTTACTATTTATTCAGTAGTTACATGATTCGGAGACCCTGGGTGCACACATTATTCATCGGAAAGTATATAAGATAGTAGGTAAATATGACGTTTTTACTTTTACACGCGTTAGAAGTTACATTACATATTTTTTATTAAATAATTTAACATAATGTTATGGGCAGAGTTGTATAATACCCAAACTTTACCTATGGTAGAGCTCTTGTGAACGAACTCGAGGGTGGACGCTCACTTTCTAACCTTTAAGTTGCCGCCAAATCGTGATACTACTGTGTTTCTGTAGGAGTATTAGCTTAGGTTACCTGAAACACAAGTTCCTTTGCAACATGCACTGTTTAAAAATGTACCTTCTACTTCATGTCTAACGCGGAAGGCATTGTCAATTAAAATTCACCACACAAGGAAACAATTGAAAGAAAACAATTGAACATACATGCTACACATATACATTAGCTTATCCCCACGGTTGCACTTGCTTTAACTTTTCTGCTCCTAAAAATTGACTATCACATGTAATAATTATATCTAGGTAGAGATCTCTTCTACATACATGCAATAAAATTGTAAGTTAGCCATGTCTGTAAATTGAATATATTTAAGAAAAATCAATACAAGGAAACTATTATATTTGCAAATAAAGTGGAATATTTTTTTTGTCTGTCTGTCTGTAAGTTCCTACAGGCATCACGCAAAAACTACGGCATGAAATTCGATGCGCTTTTTACAGTTGTGTAGCTGAAGGCCTAGATTAAACTAAACTAATAACTGATAATTATTAATTAAGCTTTATATTAGTAAAAAAGCCTAATTGGTCTACTCAATAAAAAAATCTGTCTTCTTATAATATTAACACACACAGACAATGTTCCTATTATTATGTACATATATATATGAAAGGGACATACGAAAGAGTAAAGGACATTGTATTCACGCTTTCATCTGAAGACATTAGACATGTGAAGGTAATATTCGGGTTCCGTATGTTAGATACATAAAAGGAATTTTCATATTCATATCCGTGTATTTGATAGATTCATGGTTGAATGATAAAAATATTGTAGAAATGCGTAAATATTTATTGAATTATTGAGAATACGGGTTACTCACGTTATTTCAACCGGAGGTATGCCGACTAGTTTTGAATCTAGACCAGATCCAGTGCGAGACGTCGCGCGACAGCGACGACACGCGATTAATCGGCCAGTTGATGAATCTACGTCAAAGATTTGAAACTAGTCAGCATATCTTCTATCGTAGGTTTTAATGATATTATTTTATTTAATATTAAACCGTAAATAAAGACGATTATTCAAGTTGAAGTCACAGAAGTGATTTTAAATAGCCAGATGGATTCATTAATATAATTACTTTTCTCTTAGTGGTTATACGATATATTTAAACGAGTTGGCTGAAAATCAGTATGATGGTGTCTTCACCTTTTATCACGTTCACAAAATATCTACCACGTATTCAAACCCATAAGTCAAGGAAACGCCAGTCGAGGTCATTGTCTATATCAGTACATGTATTACCCACATGGTCACAGTCACAGTACTTATGGCGAGATATGGGCTATGGGCATTTCCGCGTTCAAACTTGATATGGCGCAAAAGTTATCTAAATTATGTTGGTACACGATCTTATTATAGTAATATTACGTTATAATGACTATATAGTTTTTTCTTTAAAACGACGCCCGAACTAGAAGTATCTCCCTTATGTCGCGAAGGTGTTGACAAACATACAATTCACACACAAAGTCAGAACAAATCTATGCGGATCACACAAAGATTTGTCCCGTATCAAATCACAACACCAGCGCGGTTGAATGCGGCGAGACGACCGCTTCAACCACTACGCCAGCCATGCACTCTACTCAATTCAACTTTGTTTGCCTGCATGAATGTATGGTATCCTTTGCTACTATATCAAAACATTCATTCATATAATTTATATTTTTTATTTTCCTCGCATTTTGTTATTAGTGTCTTATTATATCTATTACAATATATATGATGGTCAAACATAATATAAATAAGTGTAATTAAATTTAAGGATAAAGGCATATTCACACGATGCAAGTTCTGTTAGGTTATTCTTATGGTTGCTTTGTTTATTAAAAAGACAGAGGTGGTAAGAGAATTGCCTTGAAATAGTTGCACGATAAATAAACAATTACAACTAAGAAACAGCAAGATATAAAAAATAAATGACAATAGTTACTGTGTCGTACAACAAACACTTTGTTTTTCTCCAATTAATAATAACGATCGGGAAAAACATCGGTTACATAGACTTCGTAACGGCAATTATGATACAAAATGCCAAGTTATCTTTGCTTTTCATGAAAATATAATAATATAAATATATTTATTGTACAAGTCACAGATTCTTTTTTTTGTTCTTACTACTAACGACCTCGTTGGTTTACTGATGACCCACACATGCGACCTCTCGGCACAAAGTCTTAGGTTCGATTCCCTGATCAGATTTTAGCCTCAAGTATTTTATTTCAAAATGTGTGTGTGCAATGACGTGTAGAAATTGTCGAGACTTATTAAAACATTTTGTTATTAATGTACCAATAACATAACATAACATCACGCCTATATTACCCAGAAGGGTGTGGCAGAGGTGTACATCACTCACATTTCACCTGTTATGTTTAGCTGCGATGGGATAGAGGGTGAGTCTATCGTCATCCACCGGGCACAATTCCAACTCCATGCTGCTATTGTAAATTTTCTGATGGAATGTGAACTACAAATTACACTTTGCCTGACCCGAGAATCGAACTAGAGACCTCGCGATGATGACGCTAACCACTAGACCAACGAGGCAGTATACGAGCAATATACTAATTAAAGTATAGAGGTAAAACTAAGAAAAGCTAGTTTAAGTACAATATATTACACGATACGTATTAGCCGACCATATTATGCATTTATATGCAAATGAGAAACGTAGAACAATGAGCTAACCTCCTAAACAAGCCGGTTATGATAATTTACATGCCTTTCAGATGGGTTCATTATTTTGTTGCTAACTTTCCATGGAGAGGGAAAATGGCTGCGAAAAACTTTTTTATTGACTTTCAGAACCGGCCATAGCGCGTGGGTTAAGGCGTCGAAATTATTATTTAAGAGTTGGAGTTTTTATTACGTCTATATAAGTTTGGGTAAATAGAAAAGGGCTTATTAAAATGTAATATGTATATTAAATGTGTTTTCTTTTTAACACGCTTATATTAGCTTCCAGGTGAAGCTGTGTATGTATGTATCATATGGATGTATGTATGTATGTGACCGACGCTTTTGGGCTCGATTTTGACCCACTTTAAACGGACAGATTTCATTAAAATTTTGCATACCTGTCAAAAATCGATGACAATGCAATAATTCGATAAAAAAAATAAAAAAATTAAATGAAATTAAAAAAAAAAACGCTCTTATAAATAAACCAAACTCAAAAGTAGAAAATAAATAATAGTTTAAAAAAACACGCTTTTAAAGTACTTCTAACTAAAAAGTGAAAAATAATTCCTAATATAAGCTGAAAAAGCGTGGGGCACTCAGTGCCATATTTTTCGTCTATCGAGCAACCCTTGCAGTTTGAAGTAAGTAATTGTAATACATTTATAAAACAATTTTAATTTTGATTGGTTTAGTTCTGAATACGTTTGGATACTAGCTTGTGGCCGCGACTTTGTCCGCGTGGAATTCGATATGTGAAAACATACAAAAGAATTAGAAGGGATAGAATTTCAAAAAGCTCTATGTTATAACTCATAAAAGGATCTTATGTGCCATATTTAATACGATTTCCTTCAAAATTGACAAACCTTCTATACAAACTTACAATCCCTAAGGGGTTGAACCCTAAGGGTTAAAAGACTAAGATATAACATGTACCAGTTCTTAAAATAGACCTTCAGATACATAACTGTGAAGATAGAATCCAATTTTATGTAGTAGTTTATGTGCGATGCCCGTACGAACATACAGACAGACAGACAAAAATTCAAAAAAAATGTGTTTTTTTTTCCTGGCTTTTATAAAGTTCCCTCGTAGTATTCATTTACCGACTTCCCAAAAAGGAGGAGGTTCTCAATTCGGCCGGTATGTTTTTTTGTTAAATACCTTCAATGTAAGAGACATAGCAACATTTTATAATGTCCATCCTAAGGTTGCCTGGAAGAAATCGCTTTAAGCGATAAGGCCGCCCTTTGTACATTTTTTCTGTCATTTTCTTTTTGTTGACCTCTTAAGTTTCTTTTTTTATGTGAAATTATGTATAAATAAAGTATTTTCTATCTATCTATCTATAATATGTATATAGATTTTTCTCAAGCAACGTATTAGGATTCTTTTAAACATAACATACAATAACCTAAGGCCTTTATTACTCAGAAGGGTACAACACCCACATTACACCTGTTATGTTTAGGTCCCATTGTATAGGGGGTGACCCTATCGCCATCCACCGGACACAATCCCAACTCTGTGCTGATATTGTGAATTTCCTGACGGAAAGTTCACAAATATCACTTTGCCTGACCCGGGAATCAAACCCGAGACCTCGCGGTGAGAGGCGCATACCCTAACCACTAGACCATCGCGGCAGTTCGTTTAAAGTATTTCCTAAAATTTAATATTGTGAATAAAAATATTGTGCCATATTACTGTCACTGGTCAGTAATATGGAAACAACTGTAAATAACTAACTATACGATAAATAAATAATTATAATTAATGAATCGCAAGAAACTAAAATGATGACAATAAGTAGTATCGTGCAACAAACTCTTTGTTTTTCTCCAATTAATAATAACGACCGGGAAAACAGCGGTTACATAAACTTTGTAACCGCAATTATGAAACAACTTACCAAGTGTTTTTTTTGCGTTTCATGAAAATGTACAACGTTATTTCTATTTTACATAACACCCAAAAACCGCTAGAATCAGTAACTAAATATCGACTAGTTTTACGAGAAATTTTGTCTTTATGTAGTGTTCAATTTGTAAGTGATACTTGTATTTTTCTTTGATTATAGGCTTCCGTAGTACCTACAAGGAACATAATAATAATATATAGTTTCACCATGTCCGTCTGTCTGAAGCATAGTGTCGAAACTGTTAGTGCTAGAAAGCTGAAAATTTATAGATTTAGAGATATATTTAAATAAATCATACTAACAGGCGATTTTTAAAATTATCGCAGTCAGCTTACCTCTTATCACATTATAGTGTAAATATTAAAAATGCGTTTATATTTTTTATTAATCACGCAAATATAACTTTGTCAATCTATACTACAAAACCAGTCCTGAACAAGTTTTTTACTTTCGATGTAACGTATAATGTTTCCACAATATAATAATTTGTACTATTACTTTTAATTACGATATACTCAGAAGTGAATACCTGTTATATTTCCCATTAAATGTTGGAAACGGAAATCCCAAAGAAGGTATTATATTCAAATTTTGTTATACTGAAAATAGTCACCTCATGCCGCAGTATATGCAATAATTTCAGATCATTTGAGGACACGTGTAAGGATTAATTAATTTAATCGCTGATTTTATAAAAAATATAATTATAATACACTGCAAGAGGATGTCTTGGTTGAGGCAGAGATATATGTACCTATAATACTGTATAAAAATTGTCTTTGGCTACGTTTAAGTGACCAAATTTGAATAAGTACCTCAAGAATTTCAATTTTTCTATTAGCATTAGTATCACCTCGGTTGATGGATAAACTGTACTGTCTCAGTATTGTCTAATATATTATAATGTGGTTTTAATCTAACAGACATATACCAAATGTGTATCTATAGTGTTTAATACTATAATATGTAAGAATATTTTAATTTAAAATGTTCAACTATACTAACTACTAGTTGACAAACTTTTGCAACATAAATTTTCTAGTCTAGTTCTGAAATAAATTTAGTACCGATACCTTATACCATTTTGACCTTTAAATCCAGCCCACAATATCGTCAAAGTAAACCAACATCTCATAATGAATGTGCAAAACAAAATCTGATGAAATCACTCATTATCCGCCGGTGAGTGAACCCGAGTGCATCGATTTGTTGCCAGTCACCTTATAACGGTGAAAAGGGTATCACCCTTAAGGTGTGAATTAGTGATTGTATTAACCTTTGCAGTTTTGTATTTTTGTACTTGTGTATAGAAATGTGAAAAGAATAAGAGAGGGGAAAATTCTAGAAAGCTGAAAATTTACAAAGTTTTTTTTATAATATGAAATACCTATTTACAATGCATTTTATTCGTTTTAGATACCATGTGCTAAATTTATTTATGTGATTGAAATTAGAACAATTGATAATAATTTCTCAATCGAAATAAAAAAAAAAAACAATTCCTCCGTGCTCGATTCCCTACCTAAGTACTTTTTTAAGTCTTTTTAAATCTAAGTATGCAATTTTATGTTTTATCTATAATCAATATTATGGTTTCTAAGATCAGATTTGTGTCTGTCTTATAATTACAGACTGCCCCATACTGACCGGTATAAATAGGTCACTCTGTATATACCTTTTCAGAGACTAAGGTATTACCTGACATACCTAATAAGGTTAAAAACCAACAAGCAAGCTTTCACTCAGTCATAGTACTGCCTCCATCTCGTTTTTAAAAGCTCAACCACCAGGAAGACATTTATCTGCAATCCTTCTATATACTGTGCATTAGAGTTTTTTTCCATTGTTTACTGTTTGATCGGAAGAAGTCGAGTTTTTCCGGTCTGGTCGCTGTCGCAACAATTTTACTTATTACTCTTTACTAAATGAGCGGAATTCCTTTAATATCCTGCGATAATTTTCTTATTTTTTATTCTTACTTTGTTACAAGACACGAGGCAAAGTTGTTCTTCAGGTTAAGCCACGCTGATTCCGGTGGGTTTGAGGATGGGTGGTTTTTATTACTAGACGATACACCATTATGCCTCAGAGACTAATTTTAATTGCGTTACTCCTGTCAATCCTTAAAGGCATTTTGGTGGCAACCATTAATTATTGTCCTAGACTTTCCTATGGTAAATAGTTAGAATGTAACAAACAAATCTTTAGGCATCGAGCCACGCTAACTTGGTACAAGCAGCCGATTCTTCTTCGTCTTGTCGATGGCTGAGTCAAATTTTATTTTGACTTGCCATCGTGGTGAAAGGATTAGCCAATTCGCTTTGGAGAACTCGCGAATTGCCCAGGGTGCGCCGGACGTAGGGAATCGTTGTGTACGTCACTCGGGGAGGCTCCTTTCATGCACCCCACAGCAGCCGATGAGGGTAATATGTTATTAAAATAGCATCACAATAATAAATATCGTTGTGTAGACTTCCTTGTTGGTCTAGTGGTTAGCGTATGCAACCTGGCTGTAAGAGGGTCCGATTTCCTCATTGATATTTAGATTTCTATGGATTTCCTCTTCGGACATAGAAATCCTATCAAATATCTATGTCTTCGGATAGAAGTGATAATTTAGATTTTGCCGTCAAAAATTCTTTATAGCAGCTTAGAGTATAAAATTATTTCCCTGAAAACGTCGAAAGGTTCACATGGGACCTAAATATAAAAGGTGAAGTGTTATAAACCTCTACCATATCATACTAGGTAAAATAGGCGTGATTTTATGTCTGTCAATTGGGTTCCATGAGCTATAATTGCCATTTATCACAGGACTAAACGCCGTGAGTAAATTTTACTACGCATTGTGAAAAAAAAAGTTCCTTAGACATAATTATTTGATGGTATGAAAACCCAAAATGATATATTTTTTACGTAATGTATGCTAATTTCTATTGTTTTTATTATAGATTGAATCTTCACTTATAATGGTTATAACCAATTATGTTTTAAGGCTCCATCAACTTAGTAATAAAGGCTAATCCTTCATGCAATTATGCATGTATAATGAATTAGATACATGCTACCGCTTCCTTATTCGTATTCTTATCTAAACAACATTTCATTTATCATATAATATCATACTTGTTTTTTCTAAGAATAGATTTCTAAGATAAATGTATTTTATACCCACATTTCAGCCACTACTATTAATTTTATTGGAAACTAGCTGACCCGGCGAACTTCGTACCGCCTTAGCGTAAATTTGATGCACTACTTTATTTTGTATAGCTGACCTATCTTATGTATGCGTACCTATTCAATTTGAACTGGAATCTATAATATCCCCCATATAAAAATGAATACTTTTTTTTTTTTTTTTTAATTTTTTTTTTCCGTAACAACCTTGTACACAGGGTATTAAAAAACTACAAAAAAAATATCAGCCAAATCGGTCAAGCCGTTTTCATGCCAAGTCGTGACAACGGAAAACGGGTTTTATTTTTAATAATTATTAGTAGTAAGTAGTTATAATTATATAGGTAGAAAAATATGTCGAATTTTGTTACGTTTAGTTTCCTTCAAATTATGTTGCCTTTCTGAAATCTATATCTATAAGTTTTGTATTCTTTAATATTAAAATTGAATGTAAGGTTACCTGATTAATCGGTGTGGAAGCGTAGCGGTAAAATATTATCATAGAACTACAGGTAGACTAAAAAAAAACCATTTTATTAAAACACTAAACGTTATCTGAATAAAATATGATCAAGGTTTGACACCTGGGTTATTCCTAATGTTTGGTTAGATATGTTCATAATTTCATTCAATAAGCTTTGCTCCGTGCTGTATACTAACATGGTCATAATTAACCATTATATGAATGGCCTTGGTAATACAATATGAACAGACAAACATGAGGCAAGTTCAATAGCTCTGAAGGTTGAAAGGACAATCTTTTTATAGACTTTTATCGTCAACACGAACATGGCTTATTCTCAAAAGGTAAAGTTGACGGACCTTCCACTAAAGAGCACTGTTGACTGTACAGATTAGTGGATGATGGCAGAGACTGATTTTTTTTCGCTTGTTTTGATTGCCATGATGAGCTTTAAAACAATTTTATTATTAAGTGAGGGTGAGTTTTGATAATAATGTTATGATTATTGTCTTTCAGATTGAATTAATAAGGTTCTTAATCTGGGTGTGCTCTGTGTGTGTGAAATCTATGTTTGTTAACACCCCCGCGACACAGGAGACATTCCTAGTGCGCACATCGTTTTTTTAAACTACAAAATTGCTTAAAAAAAATATGCTGAGAATGTATTATAATCTCTATATTTTATATATCTTTCATCAATAGAACGTCTTCACCGAGTAGCATGAGTCCGTGTGGTACCTCCATAACCTACCTACCATACCTACCTCCATAGCGCGATTGCTAGTCTTTTGAAATTTTATAATTTTCTAAATAGACTAATGGATTAATGTCTTAATATAAATAGATGGAAATGTATTCTGCATTTTCATTTTAAGATGGCAAGGAATTTATTAGAAATGAATATTTATGGTGGAATGTTGTACCAAGAAACACTACTTACCTAATTATTCTTTTATATTGTTGTTATAATAAAATATAAATACTTGCATTCTTGTTAGAAAGTGAATCAACTAGAGATACTCAATAATATATTTTTAAATATTTAACTCAATAATTAATTTTAAGAATATTTGTAATGTTGAAGCAAATTCTAACTTGGCTAATATTGTGTAATTTAAAAATGTTATATTTTGCGATTATTTTTATTTAGAAACTTAGCTATTGAAATGCTCAAGAGTTTGAAAAAATAGTAAAAATATCCTTAAAAAATTGTTATGCCGCTGAGGAGTTTGAAACTTTTGCTAGTAAATAAGAAAATAATTTAAAATCATTTTTATTTTAATGTATTTCCAATATCTGATAATTGTGCTGAAAATGTTTTCTACAGTACATTCAAAAATATATACTTAACTTATATTTTTTTCACACGAATCATTCTCTAAATCCGATCACTACTCTATGTTTGGGAAATGCAGTTAACACGGACTTGGCTGCATTCGAAAACCGCTGCGCAAATATTGATTTTGTGATTTTACCGCCATGATTAATTGGCTGTCAAAGTTTATTGTCTTACGCCGCCGGTCCATGTTTGTACGTAGTGGTGATGACTTGTATGAAGTATAATGTATATGATTTTCTATATAGCTTCTGTTCGCTGGTTCACTTGGAAGCAAATATTATTAAAAAAAAAACCAAAGTGTAATTTTAAAGCTGCCTACACATGGGACAATAAAAAAGTAATAACAGTCCTTTATCTGATAGATGCTGGGCTCAGGCTCTTCGACTACGCTGGCCAATTGTTGATTGGTAGACTTCACACAACTTCGAGCACTATCAAGCATGCAAATTTCCTCACGATATTTTCCTTCACCGTAAGCGAGCGATAATTTATATAATAAATACACACATATTTTCAAAAAGACGAATCTATTTAATTTTTCCCTCTTTAATTTTGAGTCTATAGAGTATACAAATTATTTTATTACTAAAACGATTTATAAGTGAAAAATTGTACTTTATAATGACGAACCATTAGTCGAGCTGCAGATAGAACTTAGTATGCTTACGTATATAGTACCTTATCTAATTTAAGAGTAAAGAACACCTGACTTTGAAATAACTGCTTTCCAAGACAGTAATAGCATCTAAGAGCTATGTCCATAGAAGATGAATAACTTATATGAAGCACAGGTGGTCTGAATGGTATTAGAAAATAGCCGACGTCATTTAAATGCAAAGCTTCTTGTATTGGAAGAGCCTTTGCAAGGGTTATTATTATTGGAACTAGCTTTAGATGTTCACGTCGACCTCTGTAAGTCTAATGTGATAATGGTCTCATTATGGACTCGCCTTTCATCCAATAGCCTCCATAAATTGGAGCAGTCGGCTGATCAGGAATGACTTGACATTATCCGGATGATATGGCGTCCCAGAATGATGCTACGCGGCGTGGATCAAAGGTCCGCAAACGCAAAGGACGTGCAGCGGTGTTTCCGGTTCCTCCTTATAGAATCTGCAGTTGTCGTAGTCCGCATAGCCCATACTGGATTAGTGTCTTTTTAGCTTGCAGTGTCCTGTGAGGGACTAGACGGCTAGGGAAACCTTGCTTCTACTAAGGTGCCAGCAGCTCAGCAGTCTATTTGTTCGAGTAGCCCTTTGCAAATATACAATCTTATCTAAACGTAACATGACGTCAGATCTGTGTTACCCTGGGTGTGGTAGATAGTGATTAACAACCACACTTCACCTGCAATGTTTAGGTACCATGTGATACAGGTGAGCCTATTTGGGACGGTTCTAGACGCCGTGCTGGTACTTAGTTAAAATTTCTTTAATCAATAAAATCCTAAACAACACCTTTGCTTAAATTTATTAGAATAAATCGTTGCCTCGTTAATTTAGTGATCGACGAGGTAGTGTAGGTTGTAGCTGCACTTTTCAGTATGACCACCTTTATTTACAAACCACAGGGGTCTCAAATAGCATCATAAACAGGACATAAAACCAAGAATTCCGAAACAATTCCTCTTCCATTTAAAATTGTCAACGGAGAACCAAACCCACATCAACGCAAATGAAACGTGTAATTAAAATTATAAATATTAATCAAGTGTTAGAGCGTGCACGCGAGCACGAACGTTGAGGAACTTTGCTCGTAAAATGGGGAAAAAGGTGGAAATAAAGCTTATGGTGATTTTGTACTGTAGGAACCTTTATTATGTCGCCAAGTTCAGACAGACGGTCTGTTTAAAATTAAAATGCATTTAAAAATTCTATTTTAAAGTGAAAAAAATGTAAAACATGTAGGTATTGTCTTTTTAATAAGAATAAGTTAGGTGTCATTTGTTCCTTCATTATTTTTATTCTAATTCAACACAATGTTATGAGAATGTTAGGTCCTTGTGAAACATCACACGATTCCAAACGGGCTGCGACCTCGATTGAGAGATCCGGAAAAACTCAGCGTTTTTCAATAAGGTATCGTATCATCACGCTTATTGCCTCACGGAAATTGGAAAAGGCACATATTTCTACCGGATACAAGAAGCCAAATAAAAGTTTTTGCGACAGTATCTACTAGATATCTATATTCTCTGTCTATTTTTGTAATTTTAAGCAGTCCAGACGTACGTGTGATTTGATCTGGCAGTTTTTTGCTTTTATGATTTTGTGTTGCGTAAGCTGTATCTTCTGCGATCCAAACATAATAGTAAAACGAACTATATTTGAACGATATCATTAAATTCTAGTGGAAGTTAACAGAAATCGAGTGTTTTGTAAGCTAGTAATATTTTACTACTACCAAAACCTACAGAACATAATATTTTAATTTAAAATAAAAAGCAAGAAATTGTATTTGCCTGCGCCGTGTTCTATTAGTATTTTTTGGTTTTTAAAACAAAGAATGGCGAGTACTAACATTTTTAAATTTAGAGTACTAAAGAAGTACCTAATGCTTAATGCTAAAATATGCTTTATTTGTTGACAATACTACATTGGTACTTCATAGTACTATGGATTTAATTAATACTTTTGATAAATGGATGATAAGTATTAGTAATAGCTGTTTTTAGTTGAAGTACACTTCACGCAATCAACACGTGTTTAGAGTTTATTTCCAGTATATAGTCACACCATTTGACGTCATAAAAGTACACACACTTATGATTAATTTTTGCCACGTCAAAGAAGTAGCCCCAAATTGAGGTATTAAAATTCAAAACCTAAGAATTTCACTTTTTATCCGACTTCATAAGTGATGGAGATGGTTTACAATTCGTTGAATTTTATTTTTTTAAACATTTTTTTGATTTTATTAGAAACCGCCATCATGAACAATATCATACAAAAATAACGCTTTATACACTTTATATAACTTATTTAATGTTTACCAAAGCTACCGCGTACCCAACTTGATATTAGAATGTCATTCTTATTTATGTCAGACGCACACACAAGGCAACTTTTAGGTTTTATAAAATGAGGTGAGTCGAATTGTGTCTAATTATATTGACACTATTTATGTATTTGCAAAAAAAATAGCTAATGTTTCTTTTATCTAATACACTTAGGGCCAGTTTCAGAAGTCTCGGATAGTTCATATCCATAAAATGTAACCTGACCGAATTTAAAAGTGACACAAACTTGAAAAAAGAACATAGAACACACACTTTCAATTAAGTGTGTTATGTGTATATCCTGCCAATAAGGTTTATCTTACACCTGTGAAACTGGGGCTTAGTCTACAAGTGGAAGTTATTTATTTGAATCTCTTGAATAACGTACTCAAAGTCTGTCCCTATTAAAATGAAGTGAAAGTCAATTATAGTATACTTATAACAACACCAATGACTGTCATGAAAATCACTGACAATAACATGATAGTATGTATTACATAGGTACTGCCTCGTTGAACGAGTGGTTGGCGTATGCGGGATCGATACCCGGATCGGGCAAGTGTTATACGAGATTTCCTTAGGAAAACAGAGATAGAATTGTGGTCGATAGATGGCGATTGGCTCGTCCCAAATTAAAAATCTTAAAGATAACAAAGAGAAGTGTGGGTGCTATATACACCTCTGCCGTACTCTGGTTAATATAGTCGTGATTATGTGAAAGTCAATCGTAGTATAATAATGACACCAATGACTCAGTCATGAAAATCACTTACAATGACATTACTGGCTATTGTATAATAATTACGTTTGTTTTCAAATAAGACGTCAACTGCGCAGATGTCGAACAACGTGGTTAAGCGAGTGTGTTCGCACACGTTTCAAGATGGGTCAAATAGATACGATTATCACGAGGATTTTAACAAATAAGACATTGTATTATATGGCTTTGAGTTATTAGAACGCTATTTGTACTTATTTATTAATCATAGTTTTACTGTATATTATTTATTTGGTGTAAGAGTATGTCTTTTAAACACTGATTATATCAAATGTATACAACTCAGACTAATAAACAAATATAGACACGAAATGAACGCTAAAACCTAACTATACATTATATCAAAAAATACCCCAGATATTATAACAGCACTAACTACCTATTACGCATATGGTTACTCATGGTTTAGATATGGCATAATACTTTGGGGTAATAAAAGCACAGACAAACATAAATTTTTCATCATACAAAAGAAATTAGTAGAATCCGTAATCACATCCATTATAATAGTTTTTGCGAGAAAAAACGAAAAATAAACACGTTTTACATATTTTTTGACCATTTGGCTTTTTGACAAACATTTTTTTAATTTGTGTGGAAATCATGTTTCTTTTTGTTTTAACTTGTTCTGTGTACCGTTAAATTTGGTTTGGTAGTAAGATTTTACGCTGAAATTGTTCTCAGCTAGTTATTTTTTGATGAGAAGGGTTAGGGAAATTTAATTGTGCTAATTTTTCTATTGATTTATATTTGTAATGACGTGTAATTATAATTACCAATAAAGAAGTTTATGAGTTTAGGCCATAGTCCACCACGCTTGCCAAATGCGGATTGTAAGACTTCACACTACCCTCGAGCACTTTTTAGGCATTCTCAGGCATGCAAGTTTCTTTCACCGTTAGCGAGCGATAATATATTATGACAATAACACACATATCTTACGATTTATTAACAGTGGTGTGTGCCGTGGTTTCAAACACGCGACCGTCGACTTAGCAGTCCTACGGTCCGCCACTCGGCTATCGCTGCTTCGTAATATAATATTTGTATGATTCACGATAGTTCTCGTCAACAATTACTATAATAATCAAGTAACGCGATAGCAACCAAAAAACGGCTGACTCACAATTACATATTATTAAAAGCAAAAATGATTGCAAAACCACTACAAATCGGCGCAATTACATATCTATCGATATCATCGTCGGTTAATGACGTATGTAACATAATACAATTATCGAGCATGTATCGATCGAGGCGTCTCGCCGTCTGTCACGCATGCAAAGCCGGTCACTCGACCGATTTACAAGTATAATGTAGACTAATAATATCGACGGTGGAAAATTTTAACTGCGCAGTCGTTTTGTCAATTGATAGGTGATTATGTATGTTATTAATTTATTTTGATAGACTACGCATATTTAAACAAATTATGTCACATTTCATCGGGTTTTTAATATAATTATGTCTGAACTGTTAGTCCTAACATATACATCGGAAATTCTGTTTGGGAATTTAGGCTTAAAAAATAAATGTGGCAACAAAAAACAGCACGACTACCTTTGCGGTCATTAGTAAGATGTAAATATATTTCATTTCAAAATCAAGAACAATTGAAATCACTAAATATAAGGCATGAACCATTATTCAAAGCAATTGCAGCATGAACTTTACCTCCATTTAAAAATAAAATAAATAAGGATATTCCAATAATACCATTACCAACATTTCAAGTACAACCAACGCAGCATTAAAACAAGGACTCATACCTAAAACATGTAAAGCATAATATCATCGTTTCGAGGAAAACGACCCACCTTGAATCGATTAATCTCGTTCAAAACGATTTTCGATTAGCATTCGACTCGTCTGAGTACGTAAATTCCATCGCACACCAGGCAACTAAATGCATCCAATAGTGGTTAGAGCTAACCACTCTGTCTAGTGGCCACAAGATTGGCCACAATCAGTGTTAAACAAACGCCGTCGCAGATTGTAGTTCCTCGAAAGTGACAGCATGATATTAAATAGGCCATATCCTTCAAATTGTTTTCAAATGCAGAGCGAAATATCTGATCTGTACTTCCAAAGATTAGCCATACCATAATGTTATTTGGGATTTTTCCGTCAGGAAATCCTCAATAACAGCATGGAGTTTGGAATTGTGCCCGGAGGATGAAGTTAGGCTCATCCCCTATCACAAGGATCCTAAACATAGCAGGTAAAGATTAAGTGTATACACCTCTGTCACACCCTTTTGGGTAATATAAGCGTGATGTTTATCACTTATCTACCATTACAATTAATATTATTATAGGCGCCTTACACAACTAGTCGTGTCCACAAATCGATCGCATAGTGTGCAAAGGCACTACATCTCGACGGACTAAGGGTCAGTGTCCACTGAGGTCACAAGGAAATGCCTGGAGGTAATTGGTGCAATAACCGCGTTGGGTACACACCTTTTTAATTAGCATAAGTTATTTTGAAGTGTCAGTGAATTGATTTTGTATTCATTTACGGTAATTGTTTCGTAATTATGGTTTGTAATAATGGTAATTAGGGATTTATTGGACGTGCCTTCGACTCCAATTACGACATTTCAATATATTATTTACTAGCATCCACACGTGGTTCTGCCCGCGTGGTACCTAAATAAACAGTATTCTATAATGTAATGGCACCAAAAATGTACAATAAATTACCAAAATGTATTCGATTAACTTCATAATCAAACATATTATGTACATTTAAATATTCTAATAACTTAATCAAAAAAAAACAAAATTGAATACCTAACTATGTACAGCTGTAAGAAAAATAATAAAAATTTATTAATTCTATAATATATGTTAATATCTGGTAGTGTTTGCGTGCAACATAAGGAAACATTCAGAAATCTAGACAACACTACACAATCCTAACAAACATTTGCATTTTTAATTTGTGTTAGTTATATACTCATCTTTACAAACGTTCACATTTTTAATATTAGTAGAATAGGATGTATACTTATAGGTAATATTCTCTTACTTTTTATTTTATTTTACTTTCGTTTTTATTACTAAAGTATTTTTATTACAAACTCTGCTTTGATTTTGACTAGATGGTGTTGTGTAAATGTTGCATGATATTATTTATTTTTATAATCAAAACATTATTTAGGGGTAATAAAACACTTTTCAATGTATACTAGAACACCTCAGAAAGACGTTCAATCAGTGAAGTACAGGTTTTAAATAACTAAAAATACGCGTTGGCTTTATTGAACTGAAAAAAAAAACTCCCATTAATAGAATAAAAAACTTAGTTTTAAAACGAGTTAAATTACTGAATTGTAAATCTTTTTTGATTATAAACAAAGTCAGAGTGTTAGCGACGCGTACCTTACTGTTAATTAATTGGTTATAGCCTATCACAGATTTCATTGTTTTCTATTTATGTGTCAACTATTATGACGACGCTCATTTTGTAACTTGCTTTTATGTTCAAAACTTTTTTTTCCATGTTATGTAGAATAAACGTTTAAATTACATTAAGATATAGTGTCTCTAAGTCTTGACCCTCGTTCACCATTGACAAAAACTAGTTATAATTACAGGTATGTTTACCGCATTACAGATAAAAATGTCTTTCTAAATTATTTGATAAATCAAAAAAGCTTACTAACCACATTTTATATGAAGACCAAAATATTTTTTATTTAGTCATCTCCGATATTATGAAATATTATAAGACTAATATAATTATAGCCGCAATAGCTAACTGGGAGTCCGTAGGACTGCGAAGTCAAAGGTATCGGGTTCAAACCCACGGCACACACCTCTATTAATAAATCGTGAAGATTCGTCTTTTCGAAGATATGTGTGTATTTATATAAGTAAACATCGTGAGGAAACCTACATGCCAGAGAGAGTATGAAGTCTACAAATCCGCACTTGGCCAGCGTGGTGGACTATGGCCTAATCCTTCTCATCATGAGAAGTGGCCCGAGCCCAGCAGTGGGAAATATATTAGATACAGGACTGCTATTATTAATATAATTATTGAAACAGGACCAATGTATTTATCGCATGACCAAGTATTGTCTCTAAAAAATCGTGGCAACTGTGCTTGGAAAGTTGGAATTTTCCATACACAGTAACCAATAATCTTGCTGGTAGATCTGGGTGAAATCCAGTGCTATTAGCGTACGTGCTAAAAGCATCGGCTTATAGCGTACAATGCGTTTGCATCACATGTGTGAAGGGTTATATCGCTAATTGCATCTGGGTGGCTAAAATGTGCAACTGTATTGATAATAATTATAATTTGATGTACACAGTTTATAAAAAAAAATATTGTAGTTAATGTTTGACCGTCCCGTGCTTGGTATTGGTATAGTATATTGGGTAGTATAAAGGAACTGGTGATTATTGAGCTCTTGAGTTTAATTCCCAAATAATTTAATACTGGCGTTTTTTCGTCAGGAAATTTTACAGTAGCACGGAGTTTGCTCATCACCTACTAAAATTACAATACTCCAATTGTTCTAGGTCAATGATTTATTTCTTATTTGTTCCTGTGCCTTAACTTTAAGCCTCATTTCGCTACCAAGTCGGAACACAGTAGTTCAAGTATTAGTACAGTACTGAATTTAAAGCTAACAATCAGAAAGTAAGTTTACGAAATTCAGGTTGATTGATTAATATTCGGCTCTCAAAAATATGCAAAGATCGCTGAATTTCTTTAGACATGTGGCCCGCCAGGATGGCTCCGAGAAGCTCATCATAATTGGCAGCGTTGAGGAAAAAGGAGTAGAAGTAGAGCACCTACTCGATGGACAGAGGACAATCGTGATACCATGTGTGCCAATAAACAGGGGGCAATACAACTAGCGCAAAACAGAGAGGCGTTCCTGATCGCCACGACCCTCAGCCTTGAGGAAACGACCAAAAAAAAATTAAAAGATATAGATTTATTAATGTAGGTAATTTATAAAAAAACTAGAATATATTAAAAAGTTGAATGAAATTTAACATTTTGTAAATTATATTACTTTTTATTGACGAGTAAATGTGATCACTCAAAATTCATTTAAAAATGGCGGTTTATTGGAAAAGCGTCATTTTAAGCCCTGAAGTCCCCGCCTGCGCCCGCGCCGCGGGTGGTACAAGGCATTCAAACGTACTGTTTTTATTAAATTACCTTAATTGCCTCTTGTATGCGTTTTACAGCTTTATTGCAACCCATTCTATTGTCTATTAGATTTTACGGTAGCGGCCATTTTTCTTCTCATTTGCATATTGGTATTGTTTTTGCAATGGTTATTTATATTTTTCTTACGTTTTGCTTTTCAAAAATATTCATGGCCTATGTAGTAGATTGGCAGTATAAATGATGGATATTTCGATTATGGCCTGTGATACCGACAAAGTACTGTCTAAGTTCAAGTCATCCTGTGTATATTTATTAAGGGTCGGTTTCACAGGTGCCTTAAAAGTCCTTGATAGCCCTGATCTTGTCTCGCGATTGTCAATTAACGTGCCTAGAACGACAGCAAGGAATACCAATCCTATCCGTCTCCCCTTGGTGACGACTAATTATCGTCAGAATGCATTTTTGTGGAGAGCGAGCAGTAATACAAAAATTGGACCGGCTAGACTGATACTCAGTCAGGACTTCTTTTTCAAATATTTATAGCGATCTTGGATGTGTTTTTTAGTTTTTAGTGTAATAATTAAGCACTTACCTACTTTTGTACTTTTGTTCTGATGTTCACAAAATTTGTATTTATATTCAAAAGTTTATTCGTGAAGATCTATTATTGGCTCTCTGTCACTAATTTATGTTAAGCTATTCAAATTGTTACATGCTGTTGAACTTCCTATAAATAAATAAATAAGCTTATCTAGATTTTGATATAGCTTGTTGCATGTTAATCTTGCAACTGTTATATTTCTGCCCTGTAGAATGTTAAATAAGGCTAATTTATGCAATGGAAACAAAATGGTTTGTTTACAAACAACACCATAGAACAAATCTTTTGATTTCTGTGAAATGTAACGTAACTTACGGTTAAAAGGATGTTTCCACGTAACCATAACATACACGATAGCATAGCTAAACATCGTATTAGACTTAATACCATTTCCTTGTTTATTTATCTATATAAATAAAAATGAATTGTTGTTCGTTAGCCTGATTAAAACTCGAGAACGGCTGGGCCGATTGAGCTGATTTTGGTTTTAAAATGTTTATCGTAGTCCAGGGTAGGTCTAAACGGTGAGCAAATAAGAAAAAATTGCGAGTAAGATAGAGTAAGACAACAATTCCATTTTCCCTTAGAAAAGTTGACCACTTACTTTCTGTCAAACATTTGACGGTATTTGTACTCTCAGTTCCACTCGAATTGACAACATTTCATTTTTTTAACATATATAAATTATTATTTTAATTGAAACTAGATGTAAAATAAACGGACCCGTATTTTTTCTTTTTGCGAAATTTTATTATTTTCATTCATTATTTCCTTTTTGAAAGTTAGTGCATTCTAAATAGACGTAAGCGCCAAATGACGTCACATATACGGTGGAATAATGATATGCCTTTGCTTAATTTTATTTTTTTTAAAGTGACAAAATGTCATAATAAAATTGTCATACTTGTCTACAACTTAGCGTCAATTGTGATTTTGTTTGTTTACATTTATTTTCTTGCATAAAAATCGTATTATTCTCTCTATTCTGCTACTTCATTCGTCAATCATGAAGGTATCGGATGGATTTCAAGTTGCTGATAGCAAGAATTTGCTAAAAGTTAACTACGTTATGCTTTTGGAATATAATAATATGGTAGAAAACGACTGCTACAATGCCGCCGAAACGCGTAATGCCAAAGCATTATTAGCTTCCAGCGATGTTTACGTAGACACAGCTGTAGGATATGTGTGGAAGTAAAGCTTGATACCAACTTGATACCTCGTGCACCGTTAAATGTAGGGTGACACCTGAACTTAAAGTATGAGCCAAGTTGTACATGGTAACTGCTGAAATTGGCGAGTCTAAGAAAAATATAATTTCTGTTCAGTGTCATGATTGTGCTGCGTCTGTAGGAGGGTGCAAACACGCTATCTGCTTTGCCATGTGGCTAATAAATCGGTCAGATGAACCTTCTGTCACATCTACTGAGTGATAATGGGGTAAACCAAGAGAAGCTAGTGCTGGACACCAGCAAAAAATATAGGCAAAAGGAAAATTACCCCTGACAATGTAAATGTGAATATAAGTTTATCCATGTTTTCTGAAGAGTGTAAGAGGCAGAAGATGAGCACAGGAAATGAGGTACTGGGGTAAACGTCAACCTACTTTGAACTTAATGCTGCAGTTTGTTCACATCCAACAGGACAATACTTACAATAATTTTATAATATATGATTCTGCCTGGAAAGCTCAGTGAAGAAGTAATTAACAGTGTCGCTAAAGCTACAACAAATCAAGTGCATTCCAAACCTTGGCATTCAATGTGTCAAGGTTGAGTGACAGGGTCTAGAATACATGAAGCTGTCCATTGCAAAACAGAACAAGGTGTATTAGTGCAAAGCATTTTAGATGGTTACAAGGTGCCTGAAACAAAAGCCATAAGACGGGGTAAAACATTAAAAAACACGTTATTGAAAGCACAGGTCTAATTCTTATACCCCCTATTATTGGTGTTTCACAAGATGGGCTTTGTGCAGACTTTGTTATAGAAATAAAATGCCCTATTAGCAAAATCACTATCAAACATTACATCAAGGTAACAAACTTAAAGAAAAATGTAAAGCTCAAATAATGGTACAAATGCATGCTGCAAACAAACCTATGGTCTTATTTTGTATTGCTGATCCAGATTATGAGAAGAACAAGCTAATCCACAAATACTAGGTTGAGTATGATAAATATTATACAGCTAAGATTGTGCAAGAAGCTGAACAGTTTGGAAGCAATTTATATTTGAAAATATTTTAGAAAGTGCTAAATAAATTTTGATTATTTATTTATGTTTATTTTTGTGTGCTTTAATGCACACAATTGTATTTTAGTTATACAGTGTATGTGGAGCTATGTAACTGCTTCGCTTACACATGTTATAACTTTTTCTCTCATGTTAAAAACAAATAAATACTTTTATTCCAATCAGTCCAGTACATCCAATCCAGTGATAGGCTGACCCCATCACATCAGATGTAACATAACAGAAGAAGTGTGGGTGTTTAATACTTCTTTTTTCATTCTGGGTGATATGGAGTTGATGTTATGTTATATTACATGTGTGTTAGTTTTTATAAACAAAATATGAAACAGCAATCATAAATAAAAAGATACTTGTACAATATTTTAAATAATTTATTTTCATATTGCCCAGGTCTTGTCCACATCTAAACATTACTGATGAGAACATAAAAGTAAATCAAATTATTTTAATAACATTATATCATTAAACTAACTGATCCCCAAGGTTTTACTTTTCCAGTCCCATTTCTGAAATCCGTTCCTTAAAGTTGTAGTGTAATGTTATTAGTCTATATATAGCTTCTTCACATACATATAGAAGTCGTTTCGAACAAACTACATCCACTGCATTACACTATTCTTTCTTGTTTGAGTTGCCGTCTTTAGATTTGTTTTTACATGTTCGTACAAAACAATATTTTAAATCCATCGTAGGTATATGTGCCTCACTTGGATTCAGTTCGATTTAGAAAGAATAATAGTTGCAATCAATAAATAATGCAAATATTTTTATTATTGCAAAATATGTGTTTATCGTTGTTGACAGGCAACTGACAATACTGACATTACAACATTACAACTGTCATTTTCGATTACTTTTCTTTCTGTCATAGTAGCATGGGCAAAGGTCATACTTTATTAAGCCGTATATGTGACGTCACGACGCATTTTTTAGTTTTTATTTTTTTTCTCCAAAACTACTGATCCAAAAAAAATAAAAAAAATGTTTTTGTACTCCGGATAGGATAATAAAGAAACGGTATTTTTGTTTTGGACACTTTCAAATTTTGAAATGTTGTCAATTGAAGAACGCATTAAAACAAGACTTTTGAATCGACAACATAATATCAACTTTGCTCATAACATCGTGTATTTAAATTTCAAAATATAAAAATAATTAATGTGTTGACATGTTTGATGGGTGCCAACCTTACAGTGTTACCAACTCTCAAAAATATTTTTATTTTAATAATAAGTGTATCCGAACGTTCCATTGTTTTGTCCATAGATTTAGAGACTTTTTGCTGCGCTCCTACTTTAACATCCTTGGTTTTGTTATCTCATGTTAAAAAAAAGAAACATTTAATTGGAGAAATACTGAAATTAATTAATAATTTAATACAACCTGGACAGTTATTATTTTTGTCCTGCCGTTCCATCCACTTTTTACAAAAGGGACAGTGCATTTTAAGGAGTTGAGGGATATATAGCTTCACTATAACTTCTGGAAAATAGTTTTAAAATATCAACAATTTAAATATTATAGTTGTTTGAATTCTTTATTTTCTCGATGACAGATTTAGTTCTTCTTCTTTTCTTAACCATGGCCACCGTCAAAAAAAAACGACAGATGTAGTTTGATAGTTATAGTGTAAAAATTTGTCAGAATTCACTCAAAAAAAAATTGTCTATGGTAAAATGTCACTTGAAATGTAAACGTCTCTTTGCTGTGCATCTATACTATAATTCTTTAATATTCCTAAAAATCTAATAGCAACAAATTTCAATAAAATTAAAAAAGTGTGTTTGTGACTTACTAAATATGCCTCCAATAATTAGGCGGTACGAAGTTCGCCGGGTCAGCTAGTTTAACAATAAAACTGATAGCGTTTGCGAATCAATAACCTAATCAATAAAGTTTGTGAATTGAGAAAGTGACAATTAAATTGACAATGACATTTGACAGCTGGCTGACGTTTAGTGACGTTCTTCTAGATATTTTTGGTAAATGATTTACGATTGTCTAGGAAGTCTTATGTTGTCGTAATTACCTGTATTGATCGTTAATCGATTTATACTGGTACATCCTTCATAGATTTGACATCTGTGAGTTGTCTATTTTTTCTTTTTGCTCGTCAATATGGACGTGGAACTACGCATTATTGTATTCGAGCGTGGGGGTTGCGATTGTTCGCGCAGGCATCCACCGTCCCCACCAACGGGTCCCGCGTTGTCGTCGCGGTGGGGCTTAGTACCCGTGGCGCCCCCGAGCCACGGCGAAGCCAAGTGGACCCCAGAGGGGGGCTGCTCTTCGGGCTTTTGGAGTGAAGCCCATGTGGGAGCAGCCCATGTTGCAGGGCCCTTATGGGGGGGCTCTGCAACAGGAGGGCCTGCGGTGCTGGCGTGAGGAAGTCGGCACTGCGGTCGAGGAGTTGCGGGGCCGCGGCGGGAGAGGACTGTTGGTGTTTCGTTGCCACTTTCCCTGCCTTCCGCGGCCCCGGCGGGGCCGCAGCCGTTAGTACTGCGGCGTGGTGGGCGGTGGGACGAACATCTGTCTCACCGCGGAGGGCCAGGCCGTCAGATACGAAAGTGTCTGACGGCTTTGCACGCGGCCCTCGGTGCCGGTCCCCCCACATTTTGGGGGCCATGAGGGGCCTGCCTCGGCGGGCAAGGCCGGGCTGCGGTGTTGGCGCAAGCTGGCACTGTGGCCCGGTGGTTTACGGGGCCGCGGCGGGTAGGAGTGTCGGTGTGCGCGTCGTTTTCGATGCCCCGCATTCCCTGCCTTCCGCGGTCCCGGCGGGGCCGCAGCCGTTGAACTGCGGCGTGGTGGGCGGCGGGACCGACCACCTGTCTCGCCGCGAGAGGACCAGGCCGTCGGACATGGGGAATGTCCGATGGCTTTGCACGCGGTCCTCGCGCTGGTCGGTGGCTTGCGCCAGCCCCCTCTTTGGGGGCCATGAGGGGCCCGCTTCGGCGGGCATCGCCGGGAGGGTCGTGGACGTAAAGGCTGCGCCAGATTCCCATGACCCTCCCATCAAGGCGAGTGCGGGAGCACCGTGGGGTTTTAGTGGGTATTCCCGTGCCGTTTACCATCTTTGGCACGGGCGAGTCCCACATAACCACTCTGCCCTTCCCCGGGGTGGGGTGGTATGCGTAAATGCATTTCCCCACGTAAAAAAAAAAAAAAAAAAAAAGGCATCCACCGTAAACTTTTGGAAGCCAGCAATATTGTAATTGTACTAATACTGCAATGCTGGTAAGTGATAGTTTAGTTTGTTGAGTAGGAATATTTCTCTCACCATGTAACACGTGGCTCTACAGTGTATATTTCTTTTCGTTTCAAGCTTCCATCATTTTCCACCATTTTTCCATATTTCCTTCCAAAATTTCTACATAATTAGATAGTTACTAGTTTAACTTAAACGTTTTCCAAATGTCCTGAATCTAGATAGTATTCAGCCCATTTTCCACGACAACATGTTGTGTAGTTAATGTTTTGTTCTCATGTGTGAACACATGTGACTATATTTCACTCATCTTGAGTTTATGATTTTAATCCAAATTTAACATAATCATCTTAAGATGTTCACCTATAATCTTTAAGGTCTCTGACCTCATTTAATTTCTTCTTGCAAATGCAAGTAATATTTCACACTGGAATCAACAAGCATCTTCAAGACTGACAGATCTGGAGGAAGGCTTCACATCCCGGTTTGACCGAGACGAACCGGAGCGTGAATCCACCGCTAGCGCTGCCCAGGACCAAGACAGGAAGATCCAATGTTGTTGAGCTTCTGTTAAGTTAAGATGGTTCCAGTAAATTAGGTATTAATTATAAGTAAACTTTGTAATTTAATTTAAGAAACTATATTCTAAGCTAACCCTAGAATAATAATTAATATTATTTTAAAACCATGTGAGAAGTAAGGTTAAACTTTACTTAATTAAAGTTGTATTAACATAACTATTGTTTATTTTGTAAATTCCAGGAGTCCTTCAGACCCCTGGTGGCGCCCTTATAAATTTCATAAATCATACACTCTGTCAAAATTACAGATATATATTAACCACAACACATGTACCCGATACTGTGGCCAATAGAGGCGACCGTCCCACCCCTGGATGGCTGAGCTTGGCTTATACAAAAAGTGCTTCAGCATTAAGCACGTAACAAGCTATAAAGCGGATAATCATATCAATAAACTTTATATGGCACAAATGACATCAGAGCTTAGTTCCCTTTCATCTTGGCTTTAAAATCTGAACGCAAGTGGCAGTTGAAATTGTTATTTGTCTGACTAGATACTGACGCATCAAAAAAATATATTTCGTAAAATAAAAATAACTGATGGAAATAAATACTAACCACGTTGCGTCTTAAATCTGTGGATTAAATAATTGTCACAATCCACAATCGTATCCACCCTGTTTACTAGTGAATACAGACTAATTACCCCAGTATATAACATGAAAACAAAGAAAGAAAAGCACTTGGTCACCAATATTCCAGAAATAAGTGAAGTCAGTTTAATACACGACTAAGCAAAAAGTAAGGTAAAGTCCGACCAAAACAGCTTTTGTACAAGGCTTTTAAATTTTAAATATTATCTAGGTAATACAATTCAATCAAGCATTAGACTTTATGAATTTATGTTTAAACAGAAAAATTAGACAGTCATTTTGGACTTGCTTCTATTTTTCCATTTTTATTGTAAAAAACAAAGCACATGGCGTTGCATTGTCTCTGCCTACCCCCGTAGGATGAAGGCATGATGTATGTATGTAATGTTTTCTATTTTTATTCATAAAGCAAACACTAAGACATGTGTTACTTATAAATGAATTGGTGAAGTTAATCACCAATTTTGTTTACCACGTTTTTTTTACCCTTTCCTTGGTTGCATAAGAACGAAAATTCATCCTTCAGTTAAGTTACGCATAAAAGTTATTGCAGAGAATTGATTACCGTAATTTTTTAACAGTCGTTGTGTCTAAACATTCAACGAAAGCTCCAGAGATATTTTACTGTAAAAGCTTTATTGCTTAATTATAAGTGTTTTAACACTTGACTAATGTCTTGGTCAGCCCTTAATACTTAATGCTCTTATTCCTTTGTTACAGGTGTTACAATCATTATTAATGGGCTTTTGTTACACGAATTAGTTTTTAATTAACAGCCGGAAAAGGCGATTGTTTGAAACAAAGATGACTGCGTTTGATGTTCCTTGCATTTTTATGTGCAATTAGTCATAATGAAGTTACACAAAGAAATGTTTTTTTCTTAATTGCAAATTACTAGAAATTTAAAAGGAGAGTTTAAAAATAATTGTTTTTTTCATTGAAGATCTTGAGCGGGCACCCTACTATCATAAGTTTTTGCTGCGTCTATGATTGGCGCGTGTACGGCTATGCTGTTGCTGGATAGAAATGTATGCATTACGCTCTCAGGGACTTGTTATGTCACTTATTTTTTAATACTATTTGATTTCAATGTCTTTATTTTTCAACAATTGCCAATCTCAACTGAAAGCTTTACAGAAAAACTTAATTAGCATTGGAGTACGCAACCTGTAACAGTTACCATGAATTCCGGAATGAGTAGTAACTCACGATCGACCACTCCATTCGCGTGTACCTTCTACTATTAAAGGCATTCCGTCCAATGTTGCTACAGTTAAGCCTTCCTAGGAAAATGTTGCAACATTGAGCATCCATGAATAAAAGGTTAAACGGTTAAATCACTCTGTCCCGCTCTGATGGTAATTGCCATTGAACTGAGAAATCAGCACCCTTTAGTAGCATATATGAATAGGTTAGATACATGATATAATTTAACGGGAATTAATGCGATTGATTTTATTTACCTTTCGGTGCTTGACGTTTCGACAAGGTTGCACTTTGTCATGGTTGCATTTTTTGAAAACTTTCGTTGGTTTTAAATTTTTCGATGTAACTTCGCCTCACACTACACTAATCAAGTCCGGTTTATGAGAATTCATTGATTGCAGGAACGAACGAGCTTTTGTGATGTTTATCACTGGATTCCACGTCAGAGATAGTTTGAAACCCTCGTCCCGATTGAAGTCCTGTGTTTTCAGATTTCAATCGCTTCACGTATTACCCTTGTTTAAAAGTGACGGGCAATGGAAAGTATCGTTAAAATCATATCAATAAATATGCAACGCAAACGTTTAAAAGTTAGATAAGTTACCAATAACCAGCCTCAAATAGTAGTTTAATTACTATGTTCCGCTCTGATGGTAGTTACCATAAAACCGGGACAGTCAGCATCCTTCGTGGCATCAATGCATATTCGATAGCTAAAAGGTATTCTACTTACTTTTATTATTAATATATAGGCTCGTTTATTTGAAATTTGTATACAAAAACTCAATTAGCGTCGGAATACGCAACCCGTAACAGTTACCATGAATTCTGGAATGAGTAGCTCACTAACTTACGATCGACCACTCCATTTGCGTGTACCTTCTCCCATTAAGGCACTCCGCCCAATGTTGCTACAGTTAAGCTTACCTATACACTAGGCAACGTTTATTTATTCTACAATCATTCGAAAATATGGCAGTTAGTAAATAGTAAAAACGTGAATTAATCAAACTGCAATGAATTGCTCAATGGACATCATTACTTCAGTTGACTTTAACGTTAAGAAAAACATGAAAATATTGATTGAAATAACTGCTACAGGATGATTTGCTATTTTTTAGCAACTTATTAATACTAATAAATAGTTGAAAAATTATGGGATTTGAACTTGCGACCTTTTGCATACGCGGGCAGTCGTGTAGCAAGTTCAAATCCTGCCGGTCTCGTATTTTTTTTCAACTGTTTTTTAGTATAATTTTCTAAGCATAGCTAAATGCTATAAAAATTATCAATAAAACACTTAGTAATATCTCGTATTGTCTAGCAACTCACATTTCTTTTCTTTTTTTTTAAACTAAATTCAATTTTATTTATAAAAATACAATACAAACATAAATTTGTTACCTTTAAGTCGAATCAAAGGTTTAAAACAAAATTTGGCATAAAAAGCCCCGCGTCCTTCAAATATTAACTTTAAAAAGAACTCAAAAAAACTTTTATTGATTCAACGGATTTCCAATAAAAAAAAAACAGACGAAAAGTAACGCCAAACTCTGCGTCCGTTCTCCAAGTGAATACGCGGCTTAACTTCGCTTAATATAGGAACTCATTTATACAATTAAAGCTTTTAAATTGAATTGAACAATAAAAATCGATGCGAATAAAGCAGTTTCCAAAACAAGCAGTAAATAGAATGACCGTTTCCACACCAAATGGTCTGTGAAAAAGGAATATAGATTTTAGGGTACTGCGGTGTATTTTGCGGTGAATATTTTTTTAGGTTCATAACTTAAGATAATCTTTCGCTCATCATATCATCATATCATCTCGCCTATATTACCCAGAAGGGGCAGAGCTGTACAATACCCACACTTCACCTGTTATGTTTATGTCCCATCGCCATCTACCGAGTATAGTTTAAACTCAGTGCTGCTATTGTAAATTTTGAGTTCACAAATAACACTTTGCCTGACCCGGAAATCGAACCCGAGACCTTGCGGTGAGAGGCGCATACGCTGACCACCGAGGCAGTTTAGGTTCAAAATAGGTTAATTAGGAAAAAACATTGAAAGCGTTAAGATATTACATCAAAATCCTGTAAACAAGCTTAATTTTAGCGTAACCTGAAAACCGTTTTTTTTCAGAATATGTAACCAAATACAGTCTACTAGTTTTTCGAAGAAAATGCAAAAAAAATACGGTTTTCATACATTTTGACTCCAATTTAGACTTCTTTTAATTTGTATGGAAAACGTGGAACAAACTTTTACATCAAAACTGAAACTGATTACTCTGATTAAGCAAGTGATTTAATGCTTTTTTTGACAACGATGGTTTTAACTTTTTAGCAAAATAACGATGCAATATTAATGTTTGTAAGTTGTTTATTATTCTTACTATCATCACAAGTGCTGTATCTACCATGTAAAATCCCCGCATCACCCTAGGTTGGGTAGTAGAGAATGTCTTTGGCATTAAGTCCGCCTCTGTACAAATTGTGCAATAAGTTTTAAATAAATAAATAATATTATTTCTTAAATGGCCGACACCAATCTGTTCAAAACAGTAACAAATACGACCTAAGTTTACACATACGTTTGCTCATTTCCCTACACATCCGATAGATAACATCTTTACTAACCTAAACCTACCCCCACTAAAACTACGCACTATATTTTTCTTGCATAAAACCTCTCGACGGAATCCAGTTCCCGCTTGCCGTCACTTTTTCAGACCGCCATCGCGCCATTGCACCGCCTTCGTTGACTGAAATAATTTCGCATCTCCCTCATTTGTATGTTAATTCAGCCCAACCGTTTATATCTATGTTTACCCTCCCTGTTTTTTTATAGTCTCTGCTTTTAAAGTATTATCCGCTCGGTCGAAGCCTCACCAGGAGTGGATTTCGGGCTATACAGATTTTTGCTCGGAATTTTATAGTCTTCAAGTTGGTAGTTTTTTGTTAAATCGTTTGAAATGAAAGTAGTTTGGGATTTAGTTTGTTTTTGTATAATTGAGAGGGATTAAGACATTGTTTTTATGAAACCTTTAGGAGTCTAATTGGTGTTTTTTTACTAGCTAGCATTATTTATGATAATTTCCTAGTTGGTACACAGGGTGGATGCGATAAAAATCTGAAAATTTTCAAACACGTGATTATTTTTGCCACTGGTAAAAAATAAATGAAAAAATAGATTAAAAAACTAAGTTGAATAAAAAACTAACCTCTCCTCCTTATAGCTCTTAGGTTTGCTGGAAGAGAACTCAAATTTGAGTTAGGCTTTATTGTATTTTGTGTTTTCATTGTTCTATAAATTGTTACATGGTACAATACAAAGTTTAAAAAACATAAAAACAAAACATCTTTTTTGTTCAACCCATAAGTTTTTTAAATTGCCTAAATGTAGAATATTAAAAAAAAACATAACAAAATTACAAAGCAAAAAAAACATTGCACAAAATATCACCAAGATATTCAGTTCCACCACCTATTTTCAGTTAAAATACGTTTTTTAAACGCCACACACTGACAGTACTTCGTATCATTACTGGCACACGCTAAGCTCGGACGTTGGACTAAAAATCTAATAGAATTTGCATAGAAATCGAGTCGGCCCGTTCTTTTGGCCGATTATTGCTTAATCCATTTGCAGTGAGGCCAGTGAGGGTCAGGGGAGGCAAAGATTAAAACGTTTTGATTCAGATATGATGTTCGAAATAGATTATTAAGCTGTTGGTAAAATTTATACTACTATGGAGTGTCTAGCTAGGTTAATTTTGAGTTATAAATGGAGATGATACATTTGTACATATGTTTTTTTTTTTATAATTACTAAGCATTTTAATATAACGCTTACGTTCTGTCTACGTTTTTGGCGTGCCAGTAATAAACTTTTAATATCAAAACATATTATTATCATAACATTACATGACATTACGCATATATTATCCAGAAGGGTGTGGCAGAGGTGTACAACAACCACATTTCACTTGTTATGTTTTAGGTCCAATGGGATAGGAGGTGAGTCTATCACCTACCACCGGGCACAATATCAACTCCGTGCTGCTATTGAGAATTTCCTGATGGAACGTTCACAAATAACACTTCTCGACACGGGAATCGAACCCTAGACCGCATGGTGGGAGGCGCGAGATCTTTATTAAACTTTTGTCTACATTAAATATAATTTATTTTAACCAATAACTTTAATCCACAAGTTAAAATATCACCAGTCGGTATTTATATAAATTATAACCCATATTATTACCACAAGTTTCTCCAAACAGTATCCAATACACCCTGCAAGATCCTGTAGTCAGTCATTGGACCGCACTATTAGCGTATTTTAATCTAATTTCAGCCCCGGTGCTATGGGCCAAACTCAATACATGACCGCAAAATTAATCAGTGGACCGCAGACTAACACCTCGATGTATACCACGTATAGAAATGATTTTATTTTACTAAAGGACCAGTTTCTGCCTTACTGCTATGTTATTGTAAATCAAACAAAAAAAACTATATTAACAAGATGTTTGCGCTTTTCATATGGTAACCTATCATCTATTCAACAATTTAACAATTAATATAATTTATTTTTGAACCTACTATAAAAAAGAGGCGAATCTGAATTCGATTGTATTCCTTTTTTTTTGTTCGCTGATTACTTACGCCTGTCCCATTCTGAGGTCACGATCTGATGATGGGATCCTAGAGAAATCGAGAGCAACCCTCATATTTTAAAGGCTTCTAATAGTTAGTAATATTATTTTTCGTATATTACCTAAATGTACTCGGATAGTTGCATCTAGCAGTCAGTATTTCATGTTGCTGAGCTGATACTAGAAGGTACAACTCTTCAACTGTTAGGAGTACGAGGATAACTTACTTTAAGAGTATTTTTCGTAATTGAAGTCAGTTTTTTTTTGTAAAATTATTTTCAACTAAATTGTAATCACCTAGCAATTTTTGCCTGAATTAAGTGGTATTTATATTGTTTTTTTTTAATACTATTGAATGAGCCCTACATTTTAATCTAATTTCAGTCCGGTGCTGTGGGACGAACTCAATACATGACCGCAAAATTAATCAGTGGACCGCAGACTAACACCTCGGTGTAGACTAGGTATAAAGTAACGTATAGGGAATTTATTTTATTGCAGGACCAGCTACTATTATATTGGTTTTACTACTGAAGGAGTATGTAGTTGTATTTATATTTTAAATTATTTACTTATTTTTAACTGTCAAATTATAGCCATTTAACTAATTAAATGTGTGTTGATAAATCTATAAAATCTTTATTTTTATATCATTCAATGGACATTTCTACATCCACGCATACATATTATAAAATACAACAATGTACAAAGGGCGGCCTTGTCGCATGACGGAATTTCTTCCAGGCAACCTTTGGATGAACATGTCAGTAAGAAACATATCGCTCCTTGAATACAAAAGAAACTCAAATTCGTCACCCATCCACGGTCAGCTGCCGTCAGCATAGTATAACCTGTACATTGATCGCTTCGCGCAGCTCCGACTTAGCAGCGGCTGTCACTAGCTCCTAATTACAAATACATTGCGTACCAAAAATATTCACAAAAACTGGTCCATTTATCAATAATTTATTTGCGTAGATGCTAAATTACCTACACATTTTTTATAGCTAATTTATCACTGGGCCCAATTTTATAGTCACCATTTTCATTACTTTTTAATCTATAAAGGATACGCTAGAGGTTGTCTGGAAGGCATTGGTTTTGCGATAACATTGCTGATTAATATGCGATCTCAATGTCACTGTTAATTAATCATAACCTATTGCGTTTTATACCTTTAAAAAGGGCATTATATCAAACTGAGTTCTCTATTAAATAATTTAATTGTGAAAGATATTTTTTAAGATATGAGGCCATTACCGACTATTAATGGGTAGGTAATTAGTAAGGTAAATAACTACGAGCTAGAAATATGAGTGTTTGTTGAATAATATTTTTTTCCAAACCGAACTTGTTTTATTTTTATACAGGGAAATGCCTGACGCATACCATCGATCCGGTCAGGGTCGCTTTCCAGTTCCGTCAACGTGATATAACCAGGATGCCAGATATCGCTCGCGCATGGACGCTAGGACCCTGGAATCTCGCCTGTCGTGTAAACTGGCGGTCTCGTCGTAGCTTTGGAAACCCTCCCTTATTATGAAAGATGCGCTAAGAACACGTCGCGCTACCTCCTCCGACCTGCTGATGCTCAGGCAACAGATTGCCTTAACTCTGTCACCCGCAAGCTAACGCTCATGGATCAAATCAAATCAAATCATTTATTTATTCGCATAAAATTTGGTAATTACAGGATGTCAATATTATACTTAGCGCAGGACACATTTCGCCATCCAACAATAGCATGCAAAATAAAACATAAATTATTAGTTTAATACAAACAAAAAATCATTAAAATTGCTTTTTTTTTTTAAGTAAGTAAGTAATCTTTATTTGTATGAATATGGTACATAATAGGTGACTTAAACTAATTACAAAGTATCATCATATTCTGCCAATCAAGGCGTGCAAATATTAGTAGATATATAACATTTAAATAATTATGATCAGCTGCTTATCTAAATGTCAGCGTCTTCTACATGCAGTTCAATTAATTTCATTCCAGAATTACAAGTCAATTAATAATATCGATGTCAAAATTTAAAATTATATAGGTATATACACATAATAATATCAAAAATCTTAAAAATTATTCATCATATTATCTTAAAAAATATAATATCATAATAATTTATTAATAGTAATTAAGGCTGGAGGCTGCAGGTCAGCTATTATTGCCCTTCTCCTACCTAACCTACCCGGGCCGTTCCGAGACTATACTGAAAACTGTAGAGAAAACTTAATAAAAAATGAGATATCTTCCGATATTATTATACTAAATAATTATTAGTCCTTTTCTCTGATAAAAATAATAAAATAAGAAAATAACTATAATGTTTTGCAATAAACAGATTTAATGGAAAATAATGATAACATTCCATAGCAAATTCATTTCGACTGAAGACGTCTTTTCAAATCTCCTACACACTACACACTACTACACAATACGTGTGTAGTAGTGTTATTTCCACTCAAAAATCCGTCTGTCTGTCCCAGGATATGAACAGCCACGTGGCCGATACAAGCGATAAATCAATTGAACCGCGAGCGGAGCCGCGCGCATTAGCATACGTAAATTACTCGCACATGTCACTGTGACTGTGACACTGTTTTGGGACAGGCTTTATTAAAAGTACACCTGGGCTGGGACCGACAGGAGAGGTGGACTGTCAAATTGAAAGTTTTGGGTCTATTTGTTATAGGTTGACTTCAAAACTATATAATTTTGTGTAAAAATAAAGGGCGATTTTACCAGTTTCTGATGAAGTTTTAGGTAGTTAACTGACTGATAACTCTTTACAAATTTAATATCTACCCGCCAAAAATCTTCCGAATAGACTTATCAGGAACCTGTGAGCCTTTAGCTGGTCCTAAGCTACGTATGTAGCGATCCGCCAGTATGTTAATGGAGTGGATATTCGATTGTAAGTAAGTAGGAACTATACATGTTTTTAAACTTTCGCGATTTGAGAACATTTTTTTCAGCTTCACCAGTCGGCTCGTGACCAAGAATGATGCAAGTCATTTGAAACGTCGAGCACAGGTATTTATTTACCTTTATAATAATTACGCGATTCAGACCCGTTGTCTAATTTTTTAAAAAATAAGGAACTATACAGTTTTGTAAACTGCCCCCGTACTCCAGAAGCCCTCTTCCCTCAAGCCCAGAAATTTGAGGATTCAGAGCTTTTGTCAATAAGCTCGAGAGAAATGGCCACAACATGGACATTAAAAGTAGCGATGAATTAAAATGGGTCAGGCCATTATATTATAATGATATAATGTATATTTGTATTTAAGGACTTGTAATAATAGTTTATTACAAGTCCTTAAATACAAATAATAATTATTGTGGAGAGAAAATAAATATTTGTCTATTGTCTATTGTCTATTATAGTTTAATACGAGCTTGGGTTTTTACGTCAGAATAATCGAGCTACTAGAATATTCATTTAGAGCATAATTTACTCGAAAACTGCATAATACCATTTTATCAATAATTTTGGACAGAAAATACTTAAAAGCGATCCTTTGTCCAGGAATAATCTATATTGAGTTCATCGGTTTACTTCCAACAGGAATGTAACAATTAATATTTGTATAAATTCTCAACTAAGTAGTAACAACACTGCTATAATCACTAGGATAACCCATTTTCATTCTAGAAACCAACTGAGAATTAAAACCAAGGAAACTATTCTATCGATAAACGATAAAATATCAATAAACATCAAACCGATTAAAACTGAAACTTTCCAATTCAAATTCGAACTATAAAAGTTAAGTATAAGTCACGGCTACGTGTTACATCTATTGCAGCAGTAGCCAAGCGTAATAAAAATAAACGTTTTTCTCTCAATGTGCACGGGACATTACCAGATAAAGGCGAATTTCACTGCGCGCGAAATTTTCAACTCGTTCACACACCCACAACTTGCGAGACCTATGCACACATCGCCAAAACACTCACTTATTGGCTGTCGTGTCGCTGTGTGAGTGAATTTCCTTGTAATTTTAACAGATTTTCTTTAGTGTCTTCGCTCGGAGCTTCGTTGTGTGTGTTTTTGTCAAAGTGAGCCACTTGTACAGTGAAAACCTTACAATGGACACGACGGAACTGGTGTCATATTTTCTTGAATATGAGTACAGCACAATACCGGTTTCCGAGACGGAGCTTCCGCCTTTTTTGTTGTTATTTTTTATTGTACTTGTTTTTGTTTATTTGCATTCTCGTTCCTTCTCTGTAATGTGTGAGGACTTTGAAATATTTTTTCTTCGTCTGCTGTCTGGCGTTATTAATTGCTAGGGAGGTTTTAGAAGCACTGATTTTTAAGGTCTGCGATTCACAATTGACAAAGGATTCACTATGGAAGTATTCTGGATAGCATTTAATTACTTGCTTAGAGCGCTTTGACAACAATTCTTGGAAGCGCTGTGTTTACTGAACAAAATCTGACGGTTTTAATATTTTCAGCTTATTCTTGTAGATGCAACTTTAGGTTTTGCTGAACTGCTGGATTTCTAAATCTTGGTTTTGCTTCTTGAGCTCTAATTTTGAAATAATTGTTTTGAAAAAAAAACAAACAAATTGTGTTTAATTATTTTATCTTTGAATTATTTTTTTCGATTAACTAAGTCTTGCTGTCTTGCTTTTTTGACTTTAAGTACCGTCACCAAAATTTATTTTTGTAAGCAAGATTTACACCCCTGTGCATCACAAAAAAGTCCTCCGCTGCTCTTGGTTTATATGTGTACTATTAATATATTCCCTGTCTCTCAGTTAGCAAAACTCTATTTGAAAGATTTTCTAAAAGTTGCACAAAGTTACCCATATTCAAAACACCACAACTTTACTTCCAATATTTAATACAGCAAAGAGCAAAACGGAGCACTTGAAAAGATTTCAAAAAATTCACAATACTGTTCAAGTTGTCAGTTTTATAACTTTTATAGCTACATACGTATGTTTCCCAAGAGGCAAGGAAACAACGTGAACTAAGCTCCAAAGCTGCCTTGCCTCGGTTAGGAATCGAACCCGAAACTCCTACCTCCCACGGGCATTACATGCTGCTTTCTTACGTCCATTTTATTTTGTTTTAAAGAGGAAAGTAAATAAAGTGGAGTTTTCTAACGTCTCTATACGTACCCGTAAATGAAACTGTACCGTACGTCTTGATACGATTGGGGTTTGGTATAGCTTTATTTGAAAGTTGAATTTAATTCGGTAGGTTAGTCTTGCTGTAAAGATACTCAAATTGTACACAAGCGGACACAACAGAACTTGAAAAATTACAACTTCATCAATGTTGTAAATAAATTGCTTATTATATTCATTTGCGCAGTTAAAGAGACTGAAATACTGGATATAACGATCATTTAGCAAAAACATACACGAAAATTAAGCAACACATTAATATTTGAGCGCCAATCATCATCACGGAACTCATTAAAAAAGTAATTGAGTAAAAGTAAAATGGAATTTTCATCTGTGGTTTGCACAGATTATTATACGTGCGAAAAAAACGCCGAAAATTCGTTTTTCATGTCATACAGTTACGTCAAAAGCAGTCGAAACAGTGGACCATTATTTTTTATGGTACTATTACCGTTGGGGACACGATTCCCGTGAAAATAGTAAACTGCTTAATATTGTTATTTATCTTTATACTGGTTTACGGAGAAGCTCTTAGTTTTATCTTGTTTAATTATCTCAATCTGAGAGTATTATGCTTTTACTGAGAGACATTTTTGTTTTGTTTCTTTTAGAAGGTTTTGTTGTTAGCTTGCGGTGCTTAGAATTGCAAATGAAGTCTTACGTGTATTTTTAAATGATTTCATTTGGTTGGCTTAGAGCAAACAGTACATGGACTACTTAAATGAATTTAAGGAATAGAATTTTTGTATTGTTAATTGTGTAATCATAACTTTAAGTCATTTATGTTAGTTTCTTTTTGGTTATTAAAGATAAAATAAATAAACTAAATATGCTTAATAAAGCCTAGATTCTGGCATTATATTTATACACATTAAGCTCAAATTATGGGCTTTGAATGTTTGACTGTAAAATTCAGAGATTAAATTTATAAAAAAAAACATTATTATATTGATTTATTCAATCTAAAACAAAGATTTATTTTAAAATAAGCAGCTACAAACAGTAACATGCAATTTGAAATAAAAATATGCATGCGTATAATTATATAATTGAGGCTAATTTTTATAGCTTTAAGTCAAATTTGTACGTGTCGAGGATTTCCGGCTCACCTGTGAGCAGCCTTTGTTTGGACCTGTTAGGCTTATCCTGCGGTTTTGCTTCGGTATTATGGTAGAATTTTGTGGTGGTGGCAATGAATAGTTTATTTTTATTTTTAATGTGGATTGGGATAGTTCGATATAATTTTAATGGTTACAATGAAGTCTAAAGTGAGGTGACGTTTGTGGTTTTTTTTAGTCTGTGTTTTAATAAATTATAGAAAAATTAAAACTCATTATTCATATTTACTTAAGAATAACAAATAATCAATTTAACTGTTTTTTCATAAAGCAAGATAGCTTTTATGTTTCTTAGGTATATATTTCATGTCACGAGAAAAAGTTGGCAAGGCGAAAAGGTAGGTATATAATTTTATATGAAATATAATATATGTATACTTTACCTACATTAATGACCAGTATTTGATATAAAATAACTAACAAACATACAATCGAATTTTTGTAATATTATTGACTAAAACAAAGAAAATTGAAATCTTTGTCCTAAGCTTTCATGTCTGCCGTCGGCGCACATGTCAGTTACATTTTATTGTTCAACAAAAAGTAATTACTTCATGCTACAACTGAATTATTGCCATTTTTACCGTTTTTCCGACACGTAACGTTATTTATAATGTTTTTAATGTTACTCAATGGAATTAATATGTGTTCTGTCCAACAAACAATGAAATGAATTAATTGTTCTACTTACATGTACATAAATGAATATTTTAAGGCTTGAAAAGGTTTGCGTTAAAAGCGGATTAGGTATGTATGAAAACAAGCAATTTTGTATTTTAAATATTGACCTAGAATTAAGGGATTTCAAATGCCCAGGGTGCGATTACACACAAAGGCACTCAGCGAGACAAAAATGTATTTTTTTGTTAAAACTGACATGGTTATGGTCCAAATTTTGTAATGTCGTAGCAGCGGTATAAAAAAATATTGTTTTAGATGTCTTCCGTATTATAGAAGATTTGAGACTTAACATGGTCATTTTCTTAAGAAATATTAAACATCGCGGGATATTTAAATACATGGTAAATATCCCGTGATATCTAATGTCTCCCGTATAGTTAATGATAGTGCAGCTAGTAGAAAATATATAGTAAAAGACCTAGGTTCAGGACAAAAGCCTTATTTACACAAATGTATTATCTCTCCGCTACATAACCATTTTGTGTTAATGAATCTACCTGCGTATAAGACTTTTTCGGTTGTGATCAAGTTCAATATTTCCTGATTGCAATGTCTAAATTAAATTATAAAATAAACGGTTTTGGGATGATTAAAACTTTGAAAATGAAGCTGCCAACTCTTGAAAACAATTTTCAAAAACGGGACACAGATTGATCGCGTCACAGCTCTTCAAAACTAATCGCAAAGAAATATTTAATTAATTTTAATAAAACTTTTAAAGAGCCCTTTGATCATTATCCCTGTATTTTTCAGTGCCTTGGCTTAGAGAGGCGACTTTAATTAATGGCTCATTATAACGTTTTTGGGTGGTCGCTATGGCAACGGTGGATTAGCCTTAAAAAGGGATGGAGCCTCCCTTTTAGATTTTAGCCTAAAGTAAACAGATTTGTAATTAAGTTTGTATTATTGTTTACTTTAAATTATTAAAATATATTTTTACGGAATAACGTGCTGTTTAAACGAACTTTTGCATGAGTATAGGTAGTCATTTAATATAGTAACATTTAGTTACCTGAACCTAGCTAGAGAAACGAATTACAGAGATATTGGAGTGGAAACATCAGGCAAAAGCTAATAATAAAGATAGAGAAATATAAACTAGTAAACACCAAACTAAACAGTAAGAAGTCATAGCCATGCAACGCCCTCGTCGGTCTAGTGGTTATATGCGGACTCTCACTGCGCGGTCTCGGGTTTGAATTCCGGGTCAGACAAAAGTGTTATTAGGGATTTTGTCGAAATGCCCAATAGCACGAAGTTGGAATTATGCCCGGTGGGTGGTGATAGACTCATTCCCTGCCAAATGGAACCTAAACATGTGAAGTGTGACCGTTAAACACCTCTGTCATACCCTTGTGGACAATAAAGGCGTGAGTTTATGTTATGTTAGTCTTGGAATAGTCCAGACACTCCCATAGATCTTTGTATATCTAAGAAATAAATTCACGAAAAAACAATCAGTATAACTTTGGAAACAAACACATAAAACCGAAAATTCTGCCAAAAAACTTACAAATTATGCAAAAGAGATTCATCTCCAAGTAATAAATTTATAAGGAGTCCGTTAAAATCTGGTAGCAGAACGTTATCAATTTCATGGAAACTTTAATACTTTATAGCGTCTTTGCCAACTTTATGCTAATAGTAGATAACTTCAGTTTAACTTAACCCAGGCTTAAGTAAAACAAAGTGCTTTTTACTCGAGAAGTTGGGACGGCAAGGGAAAAAATTGCGATGTATAGCCGCTCACTAGTACTTAGTACTGGCTTGCTTTGTTTTAGGGGGTATTTTATTAAAAGTCTTATTATTTAAATTTTTAATTTCCATTCTGTAACTAGTTCAGTTTCAGGTAAACATCAACTTTTACAATGCATGTATTAAAAGGGATTGCCTAAAAACTGTATCGCCATAACCCTTGTGTCACGAATATAAGATAGTAAATAATTTCTAGTTTAAAGTATGAGGATTATCTAGTAATAAAATACATAACTTAAGCGGGATTTAATTATCAAAAAGTGATTTTCTATTTAAACATGAAGGATGAACTGGGCGCTTAACTTTTTTTCATAGAATAATCATGAGTTTTACATTCGTTTACTTACTTTTTTCACGAATTCTCGGCTTACTTTTAAAATATCCGGCGTACAATTAAACTTTTATATTATTCTTTATTTAATACAATAGTTTTTATCTTAACATATATCCACAGAATATAATAGCACAGCAGCGATACACAATCCCATAGGCAATTGGTCATACTCCTTTCATGGAATTAGTTTCGTAATGGAAATTAGGCTCAATATTGGCTCAGTCACAAAAATATTCAATATGAAATTGTAACAACTTCACGCCTATATTACCCAGAAGGGTGTAGCAGGTTTACAAAATACACATTTCACCTATTATGTTTAGGTCCCATGGGATAGGCGGTTCGATTCCAACTCCGTGCAGCTATTGTGAATTTCCTGACGAAAAGTTCACAAATAGCACTTTGCCCGACCCAGGAATCGAACCTAACAAGAGGCAAGAGGCATATGCTAACCACTAGACCATCAAGGTAGATTTTTAATTGTTTTACCAATAAATATCTACATTACTTTCTGTCATTTTGTTGAATCTGATTCCCGTTCTGTAATGCATCCGTTTTGTTCAATGTGTACTTCGCTTCCTGATATATATATATATTTTTTAATATATTGAAAATATAAATTGAGTGCACAATTGGCGTAGTGGTTAAAGCGGTCGCCTCGCCGCTTTCAACTACGCCAGTTTTGTGGATTCGATCCCCACATGGGACAAATCTTTGTGTGATTCGCAAAGATTTGTTCTGACTCTGTGTGTGCTTTGTGTGTGTGAAATTTATGTTTGTGAACACCCCCGCGACCGACGTCGTTTTAAAAAAGAAAAAAAGATAATATTGAAAGCTAAAACACTATTGTAATGGTGCATCTTTTTGGTGAAAATCCAATGCTTACAATTAAGTAGGCAATATTAATAACTCATATTATCATTCATTTTAACACACAAACAAGCAATCAAAAAATCTCCATAAACCAAATGAGTTCTTGTAGATAATATTTTACACGAACAAACATAATCTCTTCAGATTTATAGTGATACATTATGGCGGTTCGCTCGGAGTAGGACTTGAATTTGCATTTATATGGTTGACGATTGCAACGGTTTGAAACGGTGCTTTAAACTTTCCAGTTTATCTATGTGTTAATTAAATTGAGCGACTTTTTAAATACATATTAAACCGTCAGTGGTATTGTTGGAATTGCTTTTATTAAATAATTAATTAAACATAATAAGATCACTACACACAGTCTATATTATCTAGTACAGGTGTATAATACCTACATTTCACCTATTATGATAGGTCCTATGTGATAGCGGGTCCATCGGCTTCCACTGGGAACATTTACAACTCCATGCTGCTTTAAAGAATTTCCTAGTGGAAAAATCTTTAAAAAACTTACCGTGAATCGAACCCTAGATCTCGCGGTGAGAGGTCCCATACGCTTACCACTAGACTAACGAGGCAAACGTCATGTTTAAACTTGTATAGACTTGGTAGTTTTAGCGTCATACAAGTCAATTATATTATTTTTAGTTTGTGAGGTTTGATTTGAGTTTATAACTATAGGTACCTAATATTAAAAAAAAACAAAAGATTATGATAAAAAACTAAACTTTTATAATATTATTGAAAGTTATTCTATTAGGAATATATGAAATAAATTTTATAAACATTGCACATTGCATGTGTGCATGACGACCGGTTGGCGGAGTGGGTATAGTGTACCTGCCTGCAACGCCGAGGTCGTGGGTTCGATTCCCGCTTAGGACAAATCTTTGTGTGCATGAACATGGAGGTTTGTCTTAGTCTGGGTGTTTCTATGTATAATAAGTATGTATTTACAAAAAAAAAATTGTATCAGTTATTCTAGTACATGCTCTGCTTAGTTTGGGACTAGATGCCGCTGTGAGTAAGTTGTGTGATATTTATTATTATTTATTTATTTATGTTTAACCGTAAATAACATTACATTTTCAATTTCACCTCTGTCACATCCTTTTCTGTAATATGGGCGTGATGTTAAGCTATTTTATATTAATCAAAACTACAGCAATTATTATTTATAGGTAAGCGTGCCCCTCCGTAGACTGCATCATCTCTCACCCCCAGGTGAGATCGCCGCCATGCGCTATCCACTATAATAAAAATGATACTAGAGAAGTTTCGATAGTGCTTATTTATATGTAGCCTCAATATTTTTGATTTGTTGTATATTTAATTAAGACGTTGTTAAAAAATAATTGGTAATAACGGTAATTTAATTAATCAATATCAGCCACACAAAAAGCGAGATTGTTCTCCAAAAACAAATACTTTATGACAAGTTTGTTTTTGGAAAAACCCTTCCAGTAAAACAAGCATCTCATTCAAACACGGCATTACCAAATAGAGCAAGAGAAATTAACGTGACGTATTGGAAAATATTCTTGCTGTTCGTTATTTGCAGTACTAATGGAGGTTTGAAGGATCGTGTGCACGAAATGCAATGTAATATGCTCCCGCTCTGTGCATTAGTGATCTGATCAATGAACCTGTTCACGGATTAGGTTTACTTGAAATTTCGAACCTGGAAACGTAATGGGAGCTGTTGGGAAATGTGATTCGTGCTGAAAAATGTGTTGAGTTTTATTTTTAACACATGAAAATAAAAGGACGTTCTCAATTCGACATACAATGTAATTTCTGTTTGCATGATATTTTTCAAGATATTATAAGTTAAGCAATGGTTAGAAGTTAACTGTAAAACCAATCTGCTTTACATTTCCAGTTTACAAGTCAAACTAAATGTAAAAGAATAGGTTGTTTATAACTCCTTACACAATTCAGTAAACATATTCACATTGCAAACATGTCGTTTCCAAAAAAAACAAATGAAATTCCCGTGACGTATTGGAAAATATCCCCAATACTCGTTATTAACGTTACTAATGGATGTTTGAAGGATCGTGTGCACGAAATGCAATGTGATGTGCGCCCGCTCTGTTCATTAGCTCCTCTTTATTCCAAGGCATTAATGGTCTGATCAATGAACATGTATCAAGGTCTCACATCAAGCTATTCATTCCAGTATAAGATGGCCTCGCATTATATTGGCTTTCCGTGTAAAACGAAACCAGTTTATACTGGAAGTATAGCCGTATGTTCACGGATTAAGTTTGTTTGCTACAGAAATAATGTGTAAAAGCTGTAAATAATGAAAGCTGTCGGAAATTACTTTAATAAAGACATGAATCAATTATGCAAGGTAAGCTTAATTTAAGATTACTGGTTGTAAAGTTTCTATTTTTAAGCTGCAGGAACAAGGTTTTTGGTTTAGCCTAATTAATAACGGAACTATTGACGTAAAATTAATGTAAACATTATCAACATCAACTTTCACAGTGCATGCTTCAATTTTATGGCACTAGTCTCTTAATGTTAATTAGGATTCAAATTTAGGGTTGATGCCGTATCTGGTTGAAATATAGACGATAAGTAGATAACTTGTTTGAAATACTTTTTAAAATCTTGATTTAAAATGGCATAGCATCTGACATCATATTAATTAAGTAAAACTCACAAAATAGTTCACAGTCAAGTGTTTTAAAAATATGTTTTCAAAAAAATACTGACTGAATAACAAAAAAATGCACAAAAAAAGAAATACTAAAGTAATATTCACCATCTCGCCTAATCTGTGTATAACGTGAAAAAATATAGTAAACGGCCTTAAGGTGCCTAAATTTAAAGAATTATCCCCTTTTTTTACTCCCTTTTTTAATTACTCCTAAACTTTGACGAGTTGTACCTTCTAGGATCAGATCAGCATCATGAAATGCTGACTGCTAAATGCAAATATCGGAGTAGCTTTAGGTAATATACGAAAAACAATATATAAGCTTTCTTAATTCGAGATTTGCCCTCGATTTAACTAGATTCCCACCATCAGATCGTGACTTGATAAAAATGGGAATACTTGACAAGTACACTCTTTGAGATAAAGAAAAAAATCTCAAATCGGCCCAGGCGTCTTCGAGTAATCGGGGAGCATACAAATATATGATATTCTATAATATACTTAATCTAACCTAAAGACTACATTAAAAACTCGTCCTATATCTAAAAGCATATACTTACCTAGTTAAATGATATCACTAGTGAATACGTAATTCCTTACTTTCCATTCAAAATCTGGGTGCAACGTCGTCTTTACTTCACCTTAAGCACAGGACATCGTTGCTTAAATTGTTTACACAACTCACGTTTAGTAGTTAAGCAGAGCTTAAGTTCAAGTTAAGCTCAAGTTGTGTGCTATTCTTGGCTATTCTGTTACTTAAAGGACTTAAAGTTTTGCTATCAGCATCTATTTCTAGACAGCATTCTGCGATACCAGAAAGGCTTTAAGAAAGTGGAACTAAAATAATACAATTGGTGATATAGGTGGTATAGGTGAATGAGCTCAAAGATGGAAGTACCACCGTCTCACCATTAACCTGCCGGTGTGCTTGCACAAATTGGTGGTAAGATCAGGCATTGAAATGACTGATACCTGAAGCATAACACCGTAGCTCTCAGATAAAGCAATGAATCTACAATTTGGTATTCTGGATTGCTGATGTTCATGGGCTGCAATTAGCACTGACCATCAGGTTGGCGTCGGTTCGCTACGTACTTAAACAAAATATCTCCATATGGTTAAGCAGAAGTGTATTTACATGCACTTTTCAACGCATATGCATGTTCAGTTTTACTTAAAATAGCTCAATCTATGTCCAAATCAGGTGAACGAATTAAAGAGCGTCATGGTGATTTTGTACGAGTACTACTGAGGTTGGTAGTATAGCCTAATGGATTAAGCTTGATCTTAGTGTTACGTATGCATTAATGTCGGTAAGTATGATCTAGTACTATGCTATTCCATGAAATAGTTCTATCAGATTTATTTTTTTGGGAAAATTGGACTGTTGATTTCTGGGCAGAGTTTGAGAAAATTGATCTTAAGCCAGTGACTACTATGGCTTTAGTATTAGATAAAAAGCATATTTAAAATCAATTAAAATGCTAGATTTCTGTGAACTTCCGTCAGAATAATATTATTATATAGTTCGTTTTGCGACATGTTGTCGTTATAGTAGTCAAGGCTTTAGGATGGTATAACATCCATATCGATCGATGCAAAACAGTGCAATGCAATGGTGCGCTCTTATTGGCTGTTGAAACGTCAAATGTATTGATCGACAGTCGATCGATTTAGATGAAATAACATCCAGTCTTAATACTTTGCAAAACAAATAGACAGTTTAATTTTATCATTGCTTTATTTTAGCTTTTTACTACTTCTAAAACAAGAGAAGGTTCTCAATTCAAATGTATTTCTTTTTTTTTAAGTATGTTCGACGATTTCCAATCGACAAAGGCGTATAGAACGCGATAATAGTAGATTAAGAGTGCTAGATTTAAGTAAAGTTATATATTAAAATATAAGATCTTTGATTGTTTGTTTGTTTTTGTTTTCAACTGTGTTGTCCAGAGTGTGTCTGTGAAATAAATGTTTTTTCTTTCTTTCTTTCTTTCTTTATCTGAATAAAAGGCTTATTATTTTACTCGAAAACGCCTTTGCCGATTTGAGAAATACTTTAATAATTGTCTGCAGGAGTATACTTGTCTTAAAGTTCTCATGAAGTAAAGATCTGATAATGGGATTCTAGAGAAGTCGAGGGCAACGCTCAAATTTTAAAGGCTTCTATATTGTTTATCGTATACCTAAGCTACTCGGATATTTGCATCTAGCAGTCAGCATTTCATGATGCTAAGCTGATGCTGAAAGGCACAACTCCTCAACGTTTAGGAGTACGGGGATAATTCTTTAAATTTAGGCACCTTAGGTCGTTTACTGTATTCTTCAAATTGTACACAGAATAGGCGAGTTGTTGAATATTAATTATGTACTTCTTACTTTTAGTGCATTTTTTGTAATTGAAGTCAGTTTTTTCTTGTAAAGTTATTAAAAGGAGATATTTAAGGGTAACTTGGTACGAAAGACAAACCAATAACAAAATAAAATATTATTTTAAGTTTTCATTTGTTACCTTGTATTGATGATAAAGTTTTTTGCACTCAAAGATAAAATTTGCATTATCTCTAAAGACATCAAAATAAATTAAACAATCCTAGACAACGCTGTCTCATCGCTATTGGCAACATCAATTAAGCTGTGAGGTGAATCCTGTATTTAGTAAGCAATTACATACAATTATGTATAGTATGTATACATAGGTTAGGTGCCAGGTTACGTGGCAACTTCGCCGAATGCAGCTCTGTAATGCGTTAAGTTTGAAACGCGGTGATACGTGGGTAAGGTGGGGAAAAGTCGATGTCAAAATATCGACCATCGATGTTACAATACTTATAATTATATAGATATTTTTTTAATGATATAACAGGCTAATATTATATAGATAATCCCTTTTTAAATAAATTGTATCCGTCAGATTTGACAATTACTGGTGAAACTGGCACTTACGGTTGATTACTTAAATAATTAAAATCTCAATTTTTACTGGCAAATACAATTGCAAAACAGCGTTGATTAGTCCATATTATTAATAAGCTTTGTATTAATGAGCCCCGATTTTACTAACGTGTTTAACTGACGTTTAACGCTGGGCGTTTTATTTGATATATTTGTTGCGTTAGAAGATTAAATTAGTGAAAATGATCGAAATACAGATTTAAGACAACTATGGCTCAGGAAATTTAGTGAAAAAGAAACTAACTTTAAATATAAATTCAATATATAAAAAATATAATATTATCTATGCATTTTGCAGTAATATCAATTTGCATCTATAATCTGCTTTTGTGGATTGTTGATGTCTATGAGCTGTACTTCACTTAACATCAAGTGGACTACACGTTCGTTCGCTGTGGGCGTAGTATAAAAAAAAATAAAAAAAATATCAAACATGCTTTGAAATTTTCTTCCTTATCTCTTGAATCTTTTTTATCGATACAATTATTAGAGTACTTCCCATCCCTAGTAGTTAATAGTAACTCGTCTAGCACCGAACGTCTTCGCTCTTTTAAGACAATTCCCAGCATGCGCCATTGCATCCAGTTAAACCGTCGTTGGACGCCTTCGCTAGAAGCGATGCTACAAAGATAACATCTCGTATTAAACGAGTGATGCATTCACCTGATGGTATAGCTTAATTAAACGTGACAATGTATAATGGGAAGATTTTGGGATAAGGCTCCATGTTTTTTAAAGTAATGTTTTAAAATGTCGTCAGCAGAAGAAAGGTTGTTTGAAAGGCTCATTTAACTGTCAAGCAAGAGCAATTTAGTTAACTCATGGCTTACGTAGATGTTTTTAAAAATAATGAGCCTTAAACATAGAGAAATATACACGATTATTTAGGTATAATTCTGACTTTAGCGTGTTTCTAGGAATTTCAAAATTGGGTTGTTAGGCAGTTACGCAAGTATTTCTCATAAGAGTATAACGCCTACATTTCATCTGATATAATATAATTATGTTAAGATTCCTTGTGATAGGGGTGAGCCTATCGCCATCCACTTGGCATAAACTCCGTGCTGCTAAAATTCCAAATAACACGTTTATGCCAAAAATAAATACATTGTACATTTTAACACAAATATCTTACTTAATCTCTAGTCTAAGCGCCAGTAGCATAGAACGACGCAATACCTATTCTGTTTTATCTTAACGCCACCAATACAATATTATTATGTCCATCGCAGCGTCGCTGTTCCACACTCCACCTTCTATTAACTTTATGTTATAAATACTTTGTTATTTCGTATTAAGATTATTTTGTTCAAGCATACTTTTATTTTTCGTGAAAGTGATATTCAGAGATGATCTATTTATTTTCAACATTTTGAAGAAAAATAAAAAGTGATTGTTTTTTTTTAAATGTTTGGCAGACACGCTTAATCTTTCAGAAATTATGAAACCTAAAGTATGTTTGCTTGTAGTTGGAACCATGTAAAGTGTCTGCCAATAGTGCTACATTTTTATGACATAACTTTGTTTACATCTTTTTTTTATAATTTCAAGTCACCGCCATTCAAATTCCATATTTGGTGAGCACCCTTTCCTATGTGACGGCCGGCCACGGGCTTCTGGTTCATAAAACATCTGCCATATTGCAACCTTAATTCAATGTTATATTATGGATATTTAAAAAAACATTACCAACATTTCACACGCTCAAAATAGTCAGCAATAATGCCAGCATATTGTGAAATTCCAGCCGTTACTCACATACATACAGAAAAAACGGATAGTTTGAATATAAACTAAAATTTTAATTAAAACAAAGTCCAATAACCGTGGCGGTATTTCGCGTATACATTTAGTCATGGATTTTTCGTGTAAAGCTGAAAATAAGGGTAAGCGAACACATTTGATTAAATAACAAAACTGTGTGACAAGTTCACACAGTTTTGTTTTTATATAGTATAGTTTATCTAATCGTGGAGTAAAAATTTTGACTGATTTGATTGATTTAATAAATTATTGATATTGTCTTACTGTAAGTTAATAAAAGAACAGTCTGTTCGCTTGCAACAAATTGTTACTTCGAAAAATCGTTGTAATCACCCAATTTCATCAGATTTTCATTAAAATTGCACGATTAACACTACGCATCTACCTATAATGTTTTTAAACTTTCGCAATTAAAAATATTAATTATTATAAAGGTAAATATTTATACTGCTCGACGTTTTGAAATGACTTGCATCATTTCAGCTCACGACCCGACAAATCATCTACTTTAAATAATCTACCAAACCAAATCAATATTAAAGCATGCAGTTTTAAGTCGACAATGTTCGCGTACCCTTCAGTATTTAAAATATTTAATCCGTGGTTTTATTACAACTCCGCCCTTTAAAGCTGAGCCCGCGCCTATTGCATTCGACGCTGATGCCAATACCATTCTGTAACTAAATACTTTTTAAAAATTATTTTTTTAATTCAAAATATGTAATGAAAATTCAAATTTGAATGCAAAATAGCCTTTTTTAAGGTGGTTGAGAGAGTGGAAAGCGAATTACTAACATCACGCCTATATAACCGAGAGTAGCATAGGCAACTCTCTTCTTCTTTTTAACACGCTTATATAAGCTTCACCTGTATGTATGTATATGTTACTGTAAAAGCTCGAACTGCAGTAAATCCTAAGATATTCCAGTAAATCCTAAGATTTACCAATTCCTAATGGTAAATGTCCCAAAAGATTTGCGATTCGAACTTTTACTACCATTCCGTTGGTAAATCTTAGGATTTACATTAACGGCACGGTAAATGTTGAAAAACAAAACATGTCATAACATGCTCAGCGCATCGAATTGTAGCTTGCCGCCCCCGCTACCCGCGCACCGTCTCCGCCACTCCGCTCGCCTCAGTCGCTCGTTTGACACGTTTGAACTCGCACGATAAATTGATTTCTAATTGTATTTTTGGTGTTTAAAAGTTATTTGTGAATAAAAATGAGTATGAAGCAAAGATTTTATGAAATAATGGACGAGCTTGTGGCAAACAAGAAAGATAATAACTTTTATCTCGATAAGGACAAATACGCTAAGTGTTTAGAGGAAGTAAAAACTGCAAAGAACATTAAAAAGAAGGAAGCTGTTCATTACAGGCGTATAAAACGCTATGATATTTTGACTATAGGCGGCGAAGAAAAGCTAATTGCCCCGATGAAGGAAGATAATGGAGAAATCAAATATTATGTTTGTTACGACGATTTATTTAACATTCTCGAAGAAACGCATTTTGCTGTTGGACACGGTGGAAGAACAAGGATGCTCAAAGAATGTAACCGCAAGTATAATAATATTACAGTTGAGGCTATCATGACATATTTGAAATTATGCCAACCTTGTCAAAAGAAACAGAAGACTTTGAAAAAGGGTATTGTCATTAAGCCTATACTTCATAGTGAAATGAACTCACGTTGTCAAGTAGATCTCATAGATCTACAAACTAATCCTGACGGGAATTATAAATTTATATTAGTTTATCAAGACCATCTGACTAAATTCGTGATCCTTCGTGCACTTCAAACTAAACGCGCAACTGAAGTCGCATATCATCTATTGGATATTTTTACCACTTTTGGAGCGCCGAACATCCTTCATTCCGATAATGGTCGGGAATTTAGTAATCAAATAATTGAAAATTTATGCTCTATGTGGCCAGACGTTACAATCGTACACGGAAAGCCAAGGCATAGCCAAAGTCAAGGATCGGTAGAGCGTGCAAATCAAGACATAGAAAATATGCTCAGTACGTGGATGGAAACCAATCAGATTACAAAGTGGTCAGAAGGCTTAAAATTTATCCAGGCCATGAAAAATCGAGCATATCATGAGGGAATCAAATGCTCTCCTTACGAAGCAATGTTTGGTAGTCCAATGAAAATGTGCATTGCGACATCAGCTATTCCTAAAGATATGATTGGACTATTAAAATCTGAAGAAGATTTGGAAAATGTGTTGCATTCCCGAAAAAATGTTGAAAATATGATAGAACAGGACAAGGAAAACAACGTGGTTGGTAATGAGTCAGAAGGAATAAAAAAAGGAAACAGTAAAAATGTGAACAACAAAACACAAGAAAAAGAAATTATTGCACTGGAACAGACCACAGAAAAACAAATAACCGATGATAGTGATGATACCAATCTAACTTTTTAAATACAAACCGATTCAGAGACAGAAAGCGCTATTCAAGCTGAACAAGATCCAATACCAAAGAAGATAGAATCTATTCAAACAATAAGAACAAAAGCAAAAGTTAATTTGGAAAACCAAGCTGAAAAAATGAAAACCATGTCAGCATATGATAGAGATTGAGATATTCAGAGATATACGTTATGTGTTTTTTCAGAATAATTTAAATAAGTTGGTATTAGTTTGTACTTATTACTATCATTATGATACCTTTAAAATACTATGTACCTGTTTTGTCTAATAGTTCAAAGTACATAATTCAGAATTAATCATTGTTTTATTCCTAAAACCAACATCTACCAGCTGACAGTGGTAAAACCTAGCATATACTGAATTCGAATGGTAAAAGCTCGAAAACATCGTCGTATCTTCAGAAATACTTACATTTACCAACTCATGTCGGTAAATCCTAAGACTTACACTTAAATCTTAAGATTTACCGTAGTTCGAGCTTTTACAGTAACATATATATGTAACCGACTCCTTTGGACTCGATTTTGACCCACTTTAAACGGACAGATTTCATTGAAATTTTGCACACCTGTCAAAGATCGATGACAATGCAATAATTCGATAAAATTTTTTAAAAAAAGAAATTAAATTAATTAAAAAAAAAACGCTCTTATAAATAAACCAAACTAAAAAGTAGAAAAAAAATAATAGTTTCAAGTTTTTAAACTATTATTTATTAATACCCACATTTCATTTGTTATGTTTAGTTCGTACTGATAGGGGGGTGAGTCTATCGCGCATAATTCTAACTCCGTGCTGCTATTGAGAATTGCCTGACTGAAGAAATTCTAAATAATACTTTTGGTCGACACGGGAATCGAACCCGAGACCTCACGGTGAGAGGATGCAGATAGATTTTTGTTGATGAAATATCAAAATTGAATGTAACCTAAACCTTCATACTGGTACCAGATACATACCTATTTTATGGTTTCCAAAATATAACTATACACCTATTCACTACATGGGATATAATATTACTCCCTGACTGCAGCACAAACACACTGTTAGCACTTTGTGTACTGCGATGTCAGGTTCCAATAGGCTTTGTATTAGCTAGCCGGCGGCGACTTACAATTTCAATATAGCCAGTTTGTACAGTGACCGGAACGATGCGATGTAAACGTACTGCAGCAACCAATATCATTGGGTATTTTGATACTAGATATTGGTATGATTTTGTAGGACTAGGAACACTAAAATGAGATCCTACGAAAATACCAAAACATGGTTGTACAAATATTAGTATTTGGCGTTTGTTGAAATATAGATTGGTTTTTTAATATAATAGTAGGTAGTGTGAGCTATCGCTCTTTAGGAGGATTTAGGTTTTATTCTCACCTCAGACAAAAGCGTCGTTTGGGAGTTTACTGTAGGGAAACTTTTATAAGCTACACGGAGATTAGAATAGTGCCTAATAGATAGCAAAAGGCTCACTTATTTTATTAAATTGAAATACTACAACATCACGCCAGTTATTTCAGGACCATTAAATTGAAACACAGTAGAGCAAGACCCTCTATTTTGAGGCAAGTTACATGTGAGGCAGTGTTGCCTTAAGATCGTTCAATAGAGGCCTATTGTTTCCTTCACCCCGAATCCATATTGGCACACGTATTACATCATTGTTGAGTTAGCAAGATCCTTTGAAGGCTTTCTGGCAAGGCATCGAACATTCCAGATTAAATATAGTTCGCCAATAGATTTCCAAAGTTTGTTTAGCCTGAAACAATGCCTATTAGTTTGTTTGTTAGACAAACAGCTCTAAAATCAATGTATTGAAACTTTAATTGGTAGAGAAGTAGTTACATTTCGGATTTGGTGTTGTACTTTGATTAGTTTCGTATATTTAGATATAATGATAGCAAGCAATGGCCGTAAGAAACAATTTTGGAAAAACACATACCAAATCAATCGCTGAGCCTTTGCCTAATTATATTGGAGTCGGCTTCTCGACTAACGAATTTGCGAGAGCAACTGCCATGAGACGGTACGATATTTTGGCGACTTGCTGGCTTTTGACTACCTGTATCAATAGCCAGTTAGTTTTATCTTCATTTTGACGTTATTTTTAAGCATAAGTATCTTATTGATTATTTTTATAGCATTTAGCTATGCTTAGCAAATTATACCAAGAAACAGTTGAAAAAATTGTGGGACTGGCAGGATTTGAACCTAAGACTATCTGCACACCGGACAGCCACGTTAACCAACCAGCTACGGTCACCTTTTGCCAGGACCTTAAAGTTTTCAACTGTTTCTTAGCATAAGTATATTGTAATTAATTGTACATACGCTAAATTTAATTATTTTCACAATAATCAGACACTTAAATTCTCTTTACCTATTTTGTTGATGATTTAAATAAAGGGTTGTCTAGTCATTGAACTCGTATGACGTGCAAGCACTTACAATGTGTGATTCCTTATTCCTAGAAAAATGGATATTTCATTCACGGAACGATGACACAGAAATGACTAAGGATCGTTAGCCTTCACGCTATTAGTTATAGGGAGTGATCACACTCTGCAATTATTAACGCATTATGTAGACACTACATTTAGCGTTCAAGCATAATTACTATAGTTATGTGTATGTATGAATTAGCATTAGCAAGATTTTCATTATCTTTATGTGTTTAAGAACGCCCTAACTACGAGTTGTGTTGAGTGCTTAAAATAAATTATCACGAGTGAGAAAGTGTATATCTTGTTTTTTAAATTCTTTTTAAAATTCTTATAGCCCTACTTATTGTTATGATACAACACAAAATAAAAATAATAGTATTTTGTTGTGTAGAAGTCACCGTATTTTTAGGGTTCCGTAGTACCTACAAGGAACCCTTATAGTTTCGCCATGTCCGTCTGTCTGTCCACGGCATAGCGACGAAACCGTTGGTGCTAGAAAACTGAAATTTTGCATAAACATGTATGTTAACTAAACAAAGAAAGTCGTAGAGTAAAATTTGGAAAAATATTTTTTTTTCAGGTAGCTCCCCTACATGTAAAGTAGGGATTTATTTATTTATTTATTTATTTATTTATTTATTTAGGACCATCAACAAAGATACACAGATGTCATACAGTTGGTATTAATCTAGGTTGAAACATTGTTGTATGTGTACCTTCACTTACAGAAGGCCACAGCATGCACATTTAAATATGTTACACAATTTATACAAAACAATACAAATAGAATTAAATAACTAAATCTAGATTTTATTATTACTAATATTAAAATTATTAAAATTATTAAGATTATTATATATTATATATGCTTTTTTTTTTTGTCGCCTACCCCATAGTGTGGGGTATTGTTAGATAGGACTTTTAAAAACGTTTAGGGGTTGCTAAGACAGTTTTTTGATTTAGGAATCCGTTTGCGAGATAATTAACTTTAAAGAGCAAATTTTTGTTCGAGTAGAGCGTCCCCCCCCCCCTCTAAAAGCTAAACTACTGGATCCTAAAATCTGAAAAAAATTGTGTCGGTAGTACATGTAATGAACTTTAAAGGAAAACTATAGCGGATAAGTTCACTTCATTAGTTCAAGAGGAATAGGGGTCCGAAATGTCAGATGCAGTTACTCAGAATATTTCGTTCAAAATTCTTGAAACATAAATAAACATACATAATACATATATATAAAATCACGCCTTTATCCCACGGGGGTAGGCAGAGACGATGGAACGCCATGTGCTTCGCTCCTTACATACTTCTTTCGCTTCCTTAACATTCATACATCTCGTCATACGTGCTAGCTGGTTTCGTGTACTACAAACATTTCCTATCTGAAGGACGCTATTTATCTGGTTACTTTAACTTAATTAGTTCTAGAGTAATTGGGGTCCAAAGTGTAAAATGCAGTTACTTAGAATAATTCGTGCAAATTACAAAAACCTTTGAAAGTAATGACTTGTATGAAGATGTTACTTGTTTAATACAGATAGTAAATCCCTTTTTTTAAGTCGAAATATGTTGTTACGACTAGCTACGGAAGCCTACTGCGCGTGGCCCGACACGCACTTGGCCGGTTTTTTTACATATGTTCAGACGGCTACTGATCAACATATCATTTCTGGTATAAGATGGTCACACATTGTATAGGCTTCCCGTGCATTTCAAGACCATCTCATACTAATAATGTATAGCTTGATTGGTAGCCATGTGTACATTTGATAGTCATCAACACTTTGGTTTTCCTTTTGTGAATTTAATTTCCAAAAACATTTTAATCATGCAAAAACAAGACCATTTTGTGGTTTAGAAAAGAGATGTGCCGACTAGTCGGCCAATTATGCCAATTCTGGCAGCCTTTTCTATAAATTACAATAATCTAGTATAAATAGTGGCAAATCACTCGTGTCGCTTTGTAATAAACTGCATAATTTTATTATTGTGGTGCGATGAAAAATACAAAATACAACTAAAATTATAAATTTAACTGAATGTAATGATCTGGCTCGGTAACGCTGACTATTCGGCCAAACCCATAGACAGGCCATCTCTATTATTGATTATATTAAATACTAGTGGAAGCCACTGTTATCTCCATGAGCATCAGCCCTTTCAACGCCAATAAACTCTCCTTTAGTTAACAGGCACACTATTTTACATTTACAACTATGAACACGTATTATTTGTTACGCGTGAAGGAACTAATGTCAAAGAAATTATCGCACTCTGCGAATAGATAACATCTTCGGCTAACGACTACCTCCCTAATGATTTGTGGCACTTTGTATTGCTTTACCAGTAACTTAAGAGGATACTACCGACCGCCACGTTTTTATACATTCGTATTCAGGTTATAACGTTATTATTCCTAAGTCTTTATCTATTCTTATAGACATATACATACATAGGCGAAGAACTTCTGGTAGACCTGGAAAACACAATGAATCAAGAAGGTCAAGACCGAGCGGGATGGTGGCGCACTGTAAATGGCCTTTGTCCCATCTAGGAGACACAGCACTATGATATATAATTATCTAAAACCTATTATTTTAATTTATTATTTATATAAACAATTTTGACAAAATGCCTACTAACTAACATGCATTTCAGTGTTGTAGATATGATACGTGTATAAAAATGGATGCATACTTAATAATACTAAAGTTACAAAAAGATTACGAATGTATGAAAAAAGGGTGGTTGGGAGTTTCCTTTTAAGGTAACAAAGTATTACTAGTAAAAGGGTTTTAAAGTTTACAAACCATCGAACTGGAACTGATGATGCTGTTTTGCATAGGTGAAACTACAACTCGGGTAATGTGTTTAGAATAAACTAGTTTTGGTCTATCACTATTTGCCTTTTTACACCACAAATAACTACGATAAGTAAAGTTTGGAAAAAATGGCTATATGATCTGCTGCTTTTTAGAAAAACATTTCGAATATTTTTTAACAAAAAGAAAACCGACTTCAAAAAGTAGGTAAACTAATAATAAAAAAATAAATTTACTTCGCACAAAATAATACGTTTTTTCATTTAGGTAGTTTAATAGAAATTATTAAATAATTATTTTATAATTCTGAAGTCGGTGCCAAGTAAAAGCTATAACAACCTTTCTACAATATCAAATTACTACTATTAATAGCAACATATATACGAATTGAATTGAGAACCTCCTCCTTTTTTTGAAGTCGGTTAAAAAAAGATTGCCACGATGGTCTAGTGTTTAGCATATGCGCCTCTCACTGCGAGGTCTTGTGTACAATTGATTTTACGTTATATTACGAAAAAAAAACATTAACTTATTATTATTGCGGGCAAAATAAAAAAACATAACTGCAATAATAAACCTACGCCCACTTATCACAATTACCGCCAGCAAAAAAAGGCATGATGACATACCTATATTTTGTCACGACAGATTTAATCAAGTTTACATTTAAGGTGAAAAATACGATGCATTCGTACCATTAATCAATTAAATGATTAATGCCAAACAGGTTATCGAATCGGGCCATAATCTGGATCTGCCGCATTCCCGACATTGCCGTGTCAGTGCATGGCTTACCGAAATGGCAATTACGATGTAGGGTTCCGTAATTCGATTACTAAAGCGTTACGATGTAATTGTGAGAGGAAATAATATTGCGTTTTGGGGGACTGCCATGTGGGATGTTATTGCAGGGTTTTGCTGTCAACAATGATTGACATTTTCTAGTTGATTGTTATATAGCATTAAGATTGCTAAGGGTCAGTTTCAGAGGTACCAGATAGATCTTGTCCGATCCATAAAATATAACCTGATCGAATTATAAAGTGACAAGAGTTAAACTTGAAAAAATAACACAGCTGTCACTTTCGTTGATGTGTGTTATTTTCTTATTGAGCAACTGTAAAATTGGGCTATATGTTGTATATAAATGAATACGATTATTTTTTTTACTATTCTTAGTAATCACATTCTAAGAACTGTCAAAAATATTGGACTTGAATTGGAATTTGTACCCACGACTTTAGAATTAACGTTTAAATGATTGTTATATAAATCGTTAATATTATTATTATACTAAGAAGTAGTAATTTTTAATGGTGGTAGAGCTCTTGTGAATGAGCTCGAGGGCGGCAGCACCACCGTCTCACCTTTAACCTACCGCCAAATAGTTGTGCATCCATTACTGTGTTCTGGTTTTGAGGTGAGATCAGGCCCTGAAATTACTGGCACATGAGGCATAACACCGTAGTCCTCAGCTGCAGCGACGCATCTATAATCTGCTTTTGTGGATTGTTGATGTCCATGGGCTGTACTCCACTTACCATCAGGTGGACTACACGTTCGTTCGCTGTGGGCGTAGTATAAAAAAAAAAAGTGAGTTTATGAAGCTCTAGACTGAAGGCAGAAACTTTATTATTATGATAAATCAATTACTTAATGTTATTGTTATTATAATTATATTTGTCTTGTAACAGATATCTGGAACGGAAACTATTTTTTAATCAAAGACGAGCAAAATTCATTAGTTAATTATTGCAATAATTATGTGGATTTGAAATATGACGCCTTACATCACATAACATTACTTTTGTACGTTATATAAATAAATGTCGAAAATTACAAAAGATTATTTAAAATATACGGAACTGCGTTAACTAAAACAGTTCAATCCTTTCCACATTTTTTCTAAGTAATGTGGGATCAAATATGGCGACTACCTTTGACAGACAGCACGGCGGTCATGAGCTTTATATGGAGATCTAATGACTCTTCGTGTGAGAAAAATGGCTTTTAAGTCCCCGAAGGTTTCCTTGACTATTAAGTTGCGGAGGTATTTTTATGTTTTCATTGTATTGGTCTTATTGGATTCTTTAAGAATTGTTGAAGAATTTAGTTGTGTGTTCTATTCGGGAGGTATTTGGTGGATTGAGATCTGGAGAATTACTTCATGATTGGTGAAGGTATTGCTGCATGGGATGAATTTTTATAGAGTTTAAGTTAAACCAGATTTTAAGCTATACATGTGTACCCAATTTCATCGAAATTAATTTAGTAGTTTTTGTGTTAAAGAGTAACAATCGTGCAGTTATGTTTTTTGATTTCACATATTATTATTTTTCTCACTAACTTTTGCATTAATTATATTATGATAGTAAAGATAGAATAAGAAATAGAGGAAGCGAAAACAGAATGCACATGGCGTCCCATCGTCTCAACCCCCGTGGGATTTAAGCGTGATTTTATTCATGCGTGTATAAATAGCATATTATTCAATTCAAATACAAGTTGTAAATAAAAAAACGATACATAAAACATAAAAACCTATTTTTTGGCACAGAAAAAGGTAGAAACAAAGTTGAACACTTAATTTAGGTAATAAAATCATAATGATTAGTGATGGGCCGCCGACTATGGATTTGGGCGACTAGTCGGCGATACCGACTAGTTAGCGAGGCCGATCATTAGATTCAAGTTAAATGCATTTAAAACCTAGTTATATTTCGTATTGTTCGTCACACCAATGAATTTCTAATTGATTATTTTTATAGCATTTAGCTTTGCTATAAAAATAATTAGAAGTTGAAATAACGTACGCGTTCATTCTTTACAACATTTGTGCTGAATGTAACTTCGCAATGTTGGTTTGTATCCTACTTAAGATAGGAACAAATGGATGAATGTGACGTCACGAAATGACGTATCATACAGTTGAGAAATTTAGGGTTCTGGTAAGAGGCGACCGTAGCTGGATGGCTAAAGCTGCTGTCCGGTGTGCAGTAAGGTCGCAGGTTCAAATCCTGCCGGTCCCATATCTTTTTCAACTGTTTCTTAGTACACCAACGAATGCTGTATTTTACCAAGCGGCACAAGTTGTGTAGCACTACTAACACTAGATCATTGGCATTTATAGTAACGCCGACTAGACGGTGGCTACAAATGTGGCTGAAAAGGTAGCACATCTCTAATAATGATTGCGAAAAATCATGTTAACCAAGCATGAAAGCCATAACCACGATTGTGGATAGCTTTTTATACAAGCCCATAATAGCCAATAATGAATGAATAAAATAGGAGATGATATATATAATTAAAACCGGCCAAGTGCGTGTCGGGCCACGCGCAGTAGGCTTCCGTAGCTAGTCGTAACAACATATTTCGACTTAAAAGGGATTTACTATCTGTATTAAACAAGTAACATCTTCATACAAGTCATTACTTTCAAAGGTTTTTGTAATTTGCACGAATTATTCTAAGTAACTGCATTTTACACTTTGGACCCCAATTACTCTAGAACTAATTAAGTTAAAGTAACCAGATAAATAGCGTCCTTCAGATAGGAAATGTTTGTAGTACACGAAACCAGCTAGCACGTATGACGAGATGTATGAATGTTAAGGAAGCGAAAGAAGTATGTAAGGAGCGAAGCACATGGCGTTCCATCGTCTCTGCCTACCCCCGTGGGATAAAGGCGTGATTTTATATATGTATTATGTATGTTTATTTATGTTTCAAGAATTTTGAACGAAATATTCTGAGTAACTGCATCTGACATTTCGGACCCCTATTCCTCTTGAACTAATGAAGTGAACTTATCCGCTATAGTTTTCCTTTAAAGTTCATTATATGTACTACTGACACAATTTTTTTCAGATTTAAGGATCCAGTAGTTTAGCTTTTAGAGGGGGGGGGACGCCCTACTGGAACAAAAATTTGCTCTTTAAAGTTAATTATCTCGCAACCGGATCCCTAAATCAAAAAACTGTCTTAGCAACCCCTAAACGTTTTTAAAAGTCCTATCTAACAATACCCCACACTATGGGGTAGGCGACAAAAAAAAAAACATCCCTACTTTACATGTAGGGGAGCTACCTGAAAAAAAAATATTTTTCCAAATTTTACTCTACGACTTTCTTTGTTTAGTTAACATACATGTTTATGCAAAATTTCAGTTTTCTAGCACCAACGGTTTCGTCGCTATGCCGTGGACAGACAGACGGACATGGCGAAACTATAAGGGTTCCTTGTAGGTACTACGGAACCCTAAAAAAAGACGACGGTTATAATGAGGATGATCCGAAAATATACCAAAGAGGACCCATAAAATAACTAAAGTTATAATAACATAACATACATAGCATCATACCCTGAAGGGTGTGGCAGAGGTGTACAAAACCCACATTTCACCTGTTATATTTAGATCCCATGGGATAGGGGTTGAGCCTATCGCCATCCACCGGGCACAATTCCAACTCCGTGCTGCTATTAACACTACGCCCGTCCAAGGAATCGAACTTAAGACCTCACAGTGAGAGGCGCATACGCTAACCATGAAAATGAACATATAAAAAAAAAAAAAATAATAATTATAATACTTATTGCAAGCCATTGCAAATTAGAATACAAAGAAGCAGTTAGTTATAATAGACCAAAAAATAAACACGGAGAGAGTATTTTTCCACTATCAACTTTGCTTCCTAGTACGTAAGCAAAAAAAAAACAAATGACAAAAGCTATTATAAAAGCGTAGATTTATCAGTTAGCGTTATGCAAACGAAATAGGTTAAGTCATTGCTTATCTGCTTCTACGCAGCACTTCGGTTATCGGCTGTCCGTCCTAACGTTGGCAGATAAAAGGACGGTGGTATGTTGTAAGAGAAAATGTGTTCTTGCACAAACAGTAAGTACAAACGGTGTATGCTTATTTAAAATATTGTGATCTGACGGATGCTCGACTACAAAGTCTAGAGCACCGTCGCAAGGTTGCCAGCCTATCGGTCTTTTATAGGATACATTTCGGAGAGTGTGCCGAGGAACTACACAACCTTATCCCTCCGTCCCCGTTTCACCATCGGACTACCAGACAAACGGCAATCAGGCACCGCTTCACGGTAGATATTCTGCTAATACGCACTAAGCGTTTCGCCTCTACATTTCTTATGCGAACTGCCAAAGAATGGAACGCCTTGCCCGAGTCTATGTTTCCGCATGAGTACAATCTGGATCTCTTCAAAGCAAGAGTTAATATAGGTATCTTATAGGTAAGCGTGCTCCACCGTAGACTGCATCATCACTTATCATCAGGTGAGATCGTGGTCAAACGCGTGCTTATCCACCATAAAAAAATAAAAAATAAATTGTAAAGTTTCAATTTAGCTAAGATGTGTGAAAATTTCGATTTGGCCAGGTAAAACTAAGCGTGTATCCGGCAAAATGACCTGTTTGCATTAACAGTTTGAGTAAGATTGAGCGTGTAGCTGGACTAAGGTATGCAGTAATAAGATGGGGTTTGGCCCGAGCTGCATACATCTAGACACTTACTGTATATGGGTAACGATTTTTTGTCCGAAAAATACTATTGTGTAATAGTGCACGGTTGGCGTAGTGGTTAAAGCGGTCGCCTCGCCGCTTTCAACTACGCTAGTGTTGTGGGTTCATTTTGTTCTGACTCTTGGGTGCTTTGTGTGTGTGAAATATACATTTATGAACATCCCCGCGACACAGATTTTATTCCTAGTGCAGGAATTGTTTAAAAAATTAGAAAAAATCTTAGCTTCGTTCACAATAAGTACAGTAGTTATCTCTATATTGCAAAAGAGAAATTAAGAAAAAATATATAGTATATTACCAGTATAATAAATTAAGCTATACACACGAACATACGTAATAAATAACAACATGTGACTCTATTTTAACATAGATATCAACCACTCCAAAATACATTAAAATAATGAAAACATTACTAACCCATTAATTTACTTCCACTAATGAGTAACGACATCCACACCTTACAGCCTGCTAAATATTAACATTATTATCAAAAAGATTAATTGGTACCCTCTCGCATACCACCGTCCATGGCCACAAACGACACGCACGCCTTATCAAAGTTTCACTCTTAATAAGTACCTATTTAAATTAATTTATTAATTATAATAACGCATTTTTTTTAGTCTATATAGTTTATCATTAAAATAATGAGAGAGGAAGTATAATATTATTGTCAGAGGTTATTTATTGACCTACATTTTTGTTAAGAACGTGTACAAGAAAATTGTGTTTTTAGGTATGACGTAATAGAGAAGAGAGTAAGAGTAGAGAGTAGTTTAAGAGAGTAGCGTAAGAGAGAAAGTTTTTATTATAAAAAATATCAAATATGTGTTATGGCAAGTTTGATGAAATTCTCTTTAAGGATATAATTACACTGAAATCGATCGATTTCAATTAATGCATCGTATACACGTACATTTCACTTTTTATGTTTAGTTTCCATTTAACAGGGGAACAGGGGATTGGGGTGCATGAAAGGAGCCTCCCCGAGCGACGTACACAATCAACCCCTGCGTCCGGCGCACCCTGGGCAGTCTGCAAATTCCATCAAGCAGACTGGCGAATCCTTTCACCACGATGGCAAGTCAACACTATGAGAATATGACTGCAGCCATCGATACGAAAGAAGAAGAACAGGGGATGAGATCGTCATTCACCAGGCACAAATCCAACAACGTGCTGCTATTGAAAATTTCATTACGGAAGTAACCTTAAATTTCTATCTGTGGAAACTTGTAAATGTTTTTATTAAAACTGACGTGAGTTTGTAACATTATTAAAATTATGAAATACGGGTGTTACTCACGTAATGTTGGTCTATTTAGTAGACCGCGGTTTCGCCTATATGTCTAGAGAGTGCGATACGTCGCGCCTGAGTCGCAGCCAGTCTTGCACTGACAAGACTGGCTGCGACTCAGGCGCGACGTATCGCACTCTCTTGATAATGCCTAGACATATAGGCGAAACCGCGGTCGACTAAATAGACCAACATTACGTGAGTAACACCCGTATTTCATAATTTTAATAACTTGTAAATGGCCTTCATTGTGTTTATTTTTTATTTAATCTGTAAGTTTATAGCTGTAAGTTTTCCAAATAAAATAAAATAAAATAAAATAAATGACACTTTACCCGACCCGGGCAGCAAACCCGAGATCTCATTTTCAGAGTCGCATTTATACGCTAACCACTAGACCAACGAAGCAGAAGTGTGTGGATTAGTTGACATTCATTCCCGTTAAAATCATATCAATTAGTTGACAGTTATTTTCCACTAAAACAATCGAATATATTCGACTTTTCTGCCATTTAGTCGTTGATCGATGGTCAATGGATTGTTATATAAAAAAAAAAAAAAAAAAAAATTCTGTAATGTGGCATTAAAAATACAGAACTATAATTTTTTCCCTTTTATCACCAATCCCTATTTTTTAATAGACATTTTAGTAACCTTAACGCTTTTGATAATATTATAAATTCAAAAGTAATTCTGTCTGTATGTCTGTCTGTTACGCTTGCACATCTAAACTACGCAACCGATCTTGATTAAAATTGGTATGAAGATAATTCAAGACCCGAGAAAGGACCGAAAGAAAGCAAAAGATTTTATTTGTATTACGACTAACAAACATAACATTAAGTACATAATATTAATAAAATAAAATAATGAACAGAGATAGAAATAGTGACAGTGATACAAAAATTAATATACTAGCCAATAGTACAAATAGGACAGTAGCTCAGCATATTGTAGTTCGGGGTGCATGAAAGGAGCCTCCCCGAGTGACGTACACAACAATTCCCTACGTCCGGCGCACCCTGGGCAATTCGCGAGATCTTAAAAGCGAATTGGCTAATCCTTTCACCACGATGGCAAGTCAAAACCTTGACCACCTTACTGACTGTCCAAAATGCCTTACCACCTGCACAAGAGAGGCGCTCATGAACGCCGACGAGAGCGCCATAACAGTGGCCACTTATTGGACCAATAAAATTTGACTTAGCCATCGACACGACGAAGAAGAAGCATATTGTCAATGACTTGAAAAACCCCTGACACTGGGATTCAGCTACTTAGCTACTTTTTATCGACATACCATACATATAATACATGTCTGCACGCGTGGTGTAGTGGTTTAAGCGGTCGCCTTGCCGCTCGCCACTGCACTGGTGTTGTGAGTTCAATGTGACAAATCTTTTTGTTCTGAGACTGGGTGTGCTTGTGTGAATGAATGTGTGTATTTGGCCTTGTCATTGGGACTATTGGATAGTGTTATTGCTTCTGGCGTTCTGTCTAATGTAAAAAATCCAAATTATTATTATACAACGCTCGCGCAACCGCGTGTGAAAGTTTATCAATCCATAATAAGAAGTAGGGAAACGAAAATATCAAAAAAATATAATTAAAAGTGACCCCTTGATCTGTATTCCTCGAAATAATTGCATATATGATAGCAATTACTATGAACATTGAATAAATGATATTATTTATCTACAATTAACTAGGATCCGACACGGTATGTCGCCTGTTCAGTAAACACTGATAGCGTGCAATGCTGATAAAGCTCTGTTTTGTTATATGATTAAATATATTATATGTATAACCTTTCTTAGATATTATTATTCTTTTATTAGGTTCTAGCGACTCGCTCTGGGTGCTATGTAGAACTATAATATAAATGTTTTATACATACAAACCTTCGTTATTATTCGTTCTATCTATCTATCTATCTATTAAAAAAAAACGCATATAAATCTGTTGGGAAGTTTTAAAAATAAGTATACATAGGGACATGATATGAAGGTCTTTTTTCTGCGAGGTCTCAGGTTCGATGTCCGGGTTCAGCATAAGTGTTACAAGGCATTTTTTAACACGCTTATATTAGCTTCACCTGTATGTATGTATGTACGTATGTATGTATGTATGTATGTATGTAAACGACTCCTTTGGACTCGATTTTGACCCACTTTAAACGGACATATTTTATTAAAATTTTGCACACCTGTCAAAGATCGATGACAATGAAATAATTCGATAAAAAAATAAAATAAAAAAACGCTAAAAGGTAGAAAATAAATAATAGTTTTAAAAAACTAAAAAACACGCTTTTAAAGTACTTCTAACTAAAAAAGAAAAAATAATTCCTAATATAAGCTGAAAAACCGGCCAAGTGCGTGTCGGGCCACGCGCAGTAGGCTTCCGTAGCTAGTCGTAACAACATATTTCGACTTAAAAGGGATTTACTATCTGTATTAAACAAGTAACATCTTCATACAAGTCATTACTTTCAAAGGTTTTTGTAATTTGCACGAATTATTCTAAGTAACTGCATTTTACACTTTGGACCCCAATTACTCTAGAACTAATTAAGTTAAAGTAACCAGATAAATAGCGTCCTTCAGATAGGAAATGTTTGTAGTACACGAAACCAGCTAGCACGTATGACGAGATGTATGAATGTTAAGGAAGTGAAAGAAGTATGTAAGGAGCGAAGCACATGGCGTTCCATCGTCTCTGCCTACCCCCGTGGGATAAAGGCGTGATTTTATATATGTATTATGTATGTTTATTTATGTTTCAAGAATTTTGAACGAAATATTCTGAGTAACTGCATCTGACATTTCGGACCCCTATTCCTCTTGAACTAATGAAGTGAACTTATCCGCTATAGTTTTCCTTTAAAGTTCATTACATGTACTACCGACACAATTTTTTTCAGATTTTAGGATCCAGTAGTTTAGCTTTTAGAGGGGGGGGGACGCCCTACTCGAACAAAAATTTGCTCTTTAAAGTTAATTATCTCGCAAACGGATCCCTAAATCAAAAAACTGTCTTAGCAACCCCTAAACGTTTTTAAAAATCCTATCTAACAATACCCCAAACTATGGGGTAGGCGACAAAAAAAAAAACATCCCTACTTTACATGTAGGGGAGCTACCTGAAAAAAAAATATTTTTCCAAATTTTACTCTTTGACTTTCTTTGTTTAGTTAACATACATGTTTATGCAAAATTTCAGTTTTCTAGCACCAACGGTTTCGTCGCTATGCCGTGGACAGACAGACAGACATGGCGAAACTATAAGGGTTCCTTGTAGGTACTACGGAACCCTAAAAAGCGTGAGGCGCTCTGTGCCATATTTTTCGTCTATCGACTTTTTTCACTTTTTTCAGCTTATATTAGGAATTATTTTTCACTTTTTAGTTAGAAGTACTTTAAAAGCGTGTTTTTTTAGTTTTTTTAAACTATTATTTTTCTAATGGATAAGTGGTAAGTCTACCACCTAAAAATAACAGGTCAAATGTGGGTGTAAATAAACCCATATTATCCTTTTCGGTCAATTTTATGTTTGTTACGTAACATTAATGAAACTATAAACCTAATTCATGTCATACCCAAGATTTATCAAATTACGTCAACAAATCTGCAGCTGGCAGTTCAAAGGTGAGCAAGAACAGTAACAAATTACCGTAAGTAAAAACGATAATTAGTTTTGAATCAATCAATCATGGAGATAACTAAAGGTTAGAGTTTACACGAGTATCTAACATCTGTGTGTTATGCGTAAAAATATATCGACGACTAGCTTTTGCGTGCAGCTCTGTTCGTAGGCATAGATATAGATATATATAAATAAATACATAAATATAGATATCACACAATATAATGATAACGCCATCTAGTTCCTATCCATCTCCATAGTAAGTTTGGGACTAGATGGTGATCTTGATATTGTACCTATGTACTAAAATACATGTCCCACGGCCGGGCTCGGGCCTCTCCTCATGATGAGAAGGGTTAGGCCATAGTCTACCACGCTGGCCAAGTGCGGATTGGTAGACTTCACACACCGGTCGTTAGTAGATATGTCGATAAAAAGTAGCCTATATCCCTTCGCAGATCTTAAACTCGGAGTGCATGGTTGGCGTGGTGGTTAAAGCGGTCGCCTCGCCACCTTCAACTGCGCTGGAGTTGTGGGTTCGATCCCCACATGGGACAAATCTTTGTGTGATTCGCAAAGATTTGTTCTGACTCTGGGTGTGCTTTGTGTGTGTGAAATGTATGTTTGTGAACACCCCCGCGACACAGTTATTCCTAGTGCGGGCGTCATTTTTTAAAAAAGAAAAAAATACTATCTTAATACCAATTTTCATTAAGATTAGTTTAGAAGTGTAGCTGGGAAAGCATTACAGACATACAGAATTGCTTTGTCATTTATAATATTAGTATGGAAAGCGGTTGCCCCTTACTTCGAAATTAGTTATATAATATATAGCCCAGGCTCTACCTACGTTAAACTCTTTGTGGTACTACCGTGGCGTTCTTTTTCCCGTTTTCAAAACCTATTTCATTGCTGCTCTGCTCTTGTTAGTTTAAGCATGATGTTATATAGTTTCTCAGTAAACGGACTACCCAACAAAAAAAGTTATTTTTTTTATTCAGTCTAGTAGTTTCTGCGATAAGCGCATTCAAACAAACATACACAAACTTTGTAATATTAGTATAGATATTTCAGATTTCGATAGATGCGTAGTGGGATGTGAATCACCTGAAGACACGTGTGAGTGTGGGTGCTTAGTTGTGACGTCATTGTTTAGCTATTTACTATTAAGAATAATAATAATAATCCTACACACTGTTTTTAATGATTCGTGAAAACTATTTAAAATTGCGTGGGGAACTAATAAAGCCAGTGACGTCATTACGTTAAATAATATTTTGAAACATAAATTTTAAAACTTTAAATACATCTTCAATATTTTTAATTATTATTTTTATAGAATTTATGCTTCGCAAATTATACTAAGAAAAGGTTGACAAATTAAAGAACCGGCAGGATTTGAATCTACGAACTCTGCATGAAAAGACGTAACATAGAGTCAAGAAATTTAGGCAAAAGGCAACCTTAGTTTAGTGATAAAAGCGGCTGCCCGGTATGCAGACGTCTAAATCCTGCCCGTCCCATATTCTTTTCAATTGTTCCCTAGTATATCGTCAATCTTGTTCAAAACGATCTCTTGCAAATTATTGATGTCTGAACTCAACTGGCACAATTATAGTTTTAGGTCACAAAAAGCATAACGCTTCAAACATCGGAATCCATTCATCATTGGAACGGCACACACTGAACTATCAGTCATTATTTAACTCTTAACAAAATATTTGACTAAAATAATTTAGAAAACACTCAAATCCAAACTATGTAATAAAACACAAATCACCAAACTTACACTTCACACAGTATTATGACGCGATTAACCACGAGAAATTAGTTCCACCACCTCACACGCCTGATGAGGGCAGCACTAAAGTTATGGTCTATAAAAAAACACTTTGGGAGTCTCAATAATTGTCGTAAGCTCGATTTAAGGCAAGGAGAGTTTTCACCGGAAAAAGTAAACATTTTCCTAGGTGTTTTACATTTTACATATGTTATTTTCTCTGTTGCCTCGTTGGCATAGTGGTTAGCGTATGTGCCTTTCACTGCGAGGTCTCGAATTCGATTCCCGAGACGGGCAAAGTGTTATTTGTGAACTCTCAATAGCAGCACGGAGTTAGAATTGATCCCGGTGGTTGGTGTTAGACGCACCCCCTATCCCATGGGATCCAAACAAAACAGGTGAAGAGTGGGTGTTGTACACCTCTGCACTCTCTGGGTAATATAGGCGCAATGTTATGTTATGTTATGTCATTTTCTGATTCAATTCTCTGATTAAATTTTGTGATTCTTGCACCTACAAGTCGAATATCATGTCCTTAATAACTGGAAAGTATTCTCGCTAGTTTAATCTCATACATTTGCAATTTGCTTACGTCACAGTTTTTTGGAAATAAAGCTTTAAAATCAAAAACGATTTTCCGATGTACTATCCGATGAAAAATTTGGAAAGCGGCTGAGGCCTTTAAGGGGGAACAATTGCTGTTTTCTATACAAAAGTAATATGGATATTACTTTTATCTTTTTTTATAGACAAGTCGTATCTAAAACAGTAAAATGCATGTTTGTTGGTGCTCATTTTTTCAAAATAATCATAAAAAAATTTCGACAAAACCGCCACGACAAACATAATACCACCTAAAAATAGATAAAATCTAAATAATATTAAATTTAAACACATTTTACCTTAGTATAAATAATAGTTTAAAAAAAACTAAAAAACACGCTTTTAAAGTACTTCTAACTAAAAATAATTTTTAATAAAAAAAAAAACCGACTTCAAAAAGTAGGTAAACTAAAAAGCAAAAAATAAATGTACTTCGCACAAAATAATACGTTTTTTCATTTAGTTAAATAGAAATTATTAAATAATTATTTTATAATTCTGAAGTCGGTGCCAAGTAAAAACAACCTTTCTACAATATCAAATTACAGTTCACACAAAAAGGGACGCGTAGTTGTGCTAGTGCGCGGTCGCCCAGTATTGGTACTTACCACAGAAATATAACTAATATTCAGTCAGAAAAAAGTTGTTAGAACGATTGATATTATATTATATACAGAGATATTAATTGTTTACTTGGCACCGACTTCAGAATTATAAAATAATTATTTAATAATTTCTATTTAACTAAATGAAAAAACGTATTATTTTGTGCGAAGTACATTTATTTTTTGCTTTTTAGTTTACCTACTTTTTGAAGTCGGTTTTTTTTTTATTAAAAATTATTTTATTTTACGATTTTAAGTGATGGGTAGACCGAGCAAGAATGTTTCTCGAATGAGGAGACGACGGTTACTTAAGACGGAAAACTTATTATAATAAACAAGAATTAAATCCTTTCTCCTGACCATTGAGGGTCACGACCTTCCATCATCAGTTCATTTAACACAATAACTAGCAGTAGGAATATCCGTACAGTAGTGAAAGAAATATCCTTTAACTCCTAACTATTGAGGAGTTGACCTTCCATCATCAGCTCAACCACATAAAATTATTGCGACCAAGCGTAAATCCTGGCCTCGATTAATAAAATATGAGGGTTGCCCCCGATTTCTCTGGGGTCCCATCATCAGATCATGACATGCTGACAATGGTACTTGGTACAATGGCTTTGAAATATCTCCGTTCCAACAGCTCACTTGACATCATAACTAGAAGTCTGAATATGTGTACATTAGTGAAAGAATTATCCTTTAACTCCTAACCATTGAGGAGTTGACCTTCCATCATCAGCTCATTCACATAAAAATACGTAAATACAGAAGTAGTTTTGAAAAACACACTAAAAACATTACATGTGCCTATAAAATTCGAGGGTTGCCCTCGATTTCTCTGAGATCCCATCATCAGATCACGTCATGCTGACGATGAGACCCCCTTGGAATCATCTCCTGTTCAACAAAAAAAGAATCATCAAAATCAGTTCATAAACGACGGAGATATCCGTGAACAAACATAAAAAAAAAAAAAAAAGTAACATATATACGAATCGAATTGAGAACCTCCTCCTTTTTTAGAAGTCGGTTAAAAAAGTGAAAAATAATTCCTAATATAAGCTGAAAAAAGCGTGGGTTGCTCGATAGACGAAAAATTTGGCTCAGAGCGCCCCACGCTTTTTTCAGCTTATATTAGGAATTATTTTTCACTTTTTAGTTAGAAGTACTTTAAAAGCGTGTTTTTTAGTTTTTTTAAACTATTATTTATTTTCTACTTTTTAGTTTGGTTTATTTATAAGAGCGTTTTTTTTTTTTTTTTTTTTTTTATATATTTTTAATTTTTTTTATCGAATTATTGCATTGTCATCGATCTTTGACAGGTGTGCAAAATTTGAATGAAATCTGTCCGTTTAAAGTGGGTCAAAATCGAGTCCAAAGGAGTCGGTTACATACAAACAAACAAACAAACAAACAAACAAACAAACAAACATACAGGTGAAGCTAATATAAGCGTGTTAATAAAAGCACGGCGCTCGTGAGTCTACCACTTTACAATTAACTTATTGGCTTATTATCCATGACTACGTTACCTTTTGAACCTTTAGCTATCATCATCATCATTAGCTTATAGCAGTCCATTGCTGGACATAGGCCTCTCCCAAGGTGCGCCAGAGTTCACGGTCCTGTGCCTTACGCATCCAATCGCTACCAGCAATCTTACGCAGATCGTCGCGCCATCTTGCCGAGGGGCGTCCCACACTACGTTTGCCTTTAAATATATACTAACACACTAATCGGAAAGCCTCGCCTTAACAGTTTCTGTAATCAAATCAAATCAAATCAAATTATTTATTTCCATGGGCCCCAAGGGGCGCTTGAACACGTCAAAACAAACATCAAAACACAAAAAATATAAAATTAAAATAAAACTTAGCTAACTAAATTATAATACTTATTGTAATAAAATGATTTGTCACCGGAGCTTAGATTGACTTTAATTCCACTTAGAGATTTGAATTAAAATCAATCCAAGTACCAACTCCGATGGGTATTGCATCATGAGAAGAGCTGGTGAGAAACTCATGTGCACCATCTTTTCAAATAATTCATACAATATTTGTTTGTTTTTTGACAATAATTCTATGTGTAAGTTATAAAACAAGTGTAGAAAACAAATTTATACCCTAAGTGTTTAACACTACATCAAACGGAAGTTTTTATTTGCCTGTTGATCCCCTTACGGCCTGTAATAGCCTATTATGATATATTTGAACACATTTTACACATTTTGAATGGTTTCCAACTAAGGCTGAGTTTTTATTGGCAAACGAACAATTCATTTGCGAACGTGGTACGAAATGTATCATTAAAATTTAAGAGAAAATATATATAAGTATATAGGACGACCGCACGGCGGAGTGGCTGGTGTACCTGACTGCGACGCCGAGGTCGGGGGTTCGATTCCCGCTTAGGACAAATCATTGTATGCATAAACATGGGGGTTTGTCTTGGTCTGGGTGTTTCTATGTATAAATAATAATATAATAATGCCAAAGAATGGAACGCCTTGCCCGAGTATGTTGCACAACTTGGATCTCTTCAAAGCAAGAGTTAATAGGTATCTCATAGGTAAGCGTGCTCCACCGTAGACCGCAACATTACTTACCATCAGGTGAGATCGTGGTCAAACGCGTGCCTATCCATCATAAAAAAAATAAAATAAAAGTAAAGTAAAAAAATAAGTTTGTATTACGAAAGATAAGTATTAGTTATTCTAGTACCCATAGTACAAGCTCAGCTTAGTTTGGGACTAGATCATGTTGTGTGAATGTTCATACCGCTGATTAGAAAATTTACTTTATCTTGAAACATTCATAGACTCCCTTACATCAGATATATTTTTGCACATTTTCAAACCCACATGTCATAAATTCGCACTACACACATTAAGGTGACATTTAAATCTCCTTTTTATAAACCCGTTGAGAACCACATTTTGTAAATGTTTCCGTGATCAAAGAATAATACGCCGTTAGATGTTTTTATTACGTTTATTGCTGAGAACAGACGTGTGATGAATAGCGACGATCGGTGGATTACTTTGATATGATACAAAGCTGCTGGGAAGCTCTCAATGGAAGTATACATTGTGATTCATAGGAACTACTTTAGTGGTATATTTTACAAATGGTGGAAAATGATTACTCGAATTGCCCATAAATCGTACAAATCGCAGATCATTACCTCTCTAGGTATATTATTATGTAAGTCGGTTTCCAAAAAATATAGTATAGTTTTAAATGAGTATTTACACATATTTCAGGCGATAAACACGATCGCCCAACTTCAAATGTTAATAAGGATTAAGTAATGTAAACTCCGTGTACGTTAATGGTATAATCTATTATATTCATCTGTATGAATCTTCTTTGCTACAGAGACAATAGTTATTTGTGCAACAAGAAAGCAATAATTGTATTATCTTCAAGTGCTAATTTTGAGTCCCGCCTAATCTTGAGCTAATCTTGAGCGTAATGCTTTCAAAAGCAAGAGATGTAGATAACTTTGATCTCGTGTCACACATACAACTTTCCACCTCAGCAGTAAGAAATAGTTGGTAGCCATAGTACTAGTTCTGCTTAGTTTTGGACTATATGTGATCATATGTATCTTTCATAATTTTATATTCATCGAAGCCTGACTTAGTAACAATTATTCAAACGTCCTTTCAAACTTACCCAATTGTATCATATTATTATAATAACATATTCACTAAGGACTTCTACTTTTGTAACAAATCTTCTGCCGTCAAAGCTCCCCAGTACGAATGGAACTTAAATTCCTTCCTTCAAACGTACAGGTGCTTTTTCAGATATATCACCGCATTCAGCCTCAAACTACCACCATATCTCATAATCGGCCATTTTAAAAAGACAAAACATTTTCTTATATTCTTTTACCGAATTCATCCCTCGTAGTTTTTCCATTCACCCCCGGGCTCCACTAAGCGTTTCACCATATTTTAATGGCGGAATAGTTGGGTCGTAAACTCGTTTGATTTATTTTATGATCGCTTTAAGCGTGTGGCACCGGTTTAAGCGAGTTTTAGCTATACGTAGGTAGAATGTGCGATAAAAAAGATCTGTTCTGTTTAGTGGATTTGGTTAAAGTGGGTCGCTGTTTTATGATGCGGTGTGCACTAGCCAATATTTGCTGATATTACAGGCGTAAAATTGAGACAAATAGGTTGCCAAAATGGCTACAGACAAGGATTGAATGAAAGAAAACAACGATAATTGACTATCTACAGAGGTATGGATAAAAAAGTAAAATATGAAAGAATCGCAGTGTTTTAATTATCAATAGAGAGATTTTAAAAATTAATGAAATGCGGCCGTGACGGAATAAATACGGCGTTAGATATTTTCGAATCTTGGTCATTACTGGCGTTAAATTTTCTCCTAACGCAGCTCAAGTATTTAACTCGGTTGAAGTGGGCTGACCATGAAAATACCTTCAAGAACAAGTATTTTAAAATCACACACACACAAACAAATAATTAAAGAAATCTATTCGCGAATCCTGAGGCCCCACGTAAAGCTGGCATGAGAATGAAATTAATGGGAGCACCTTAAGAAAGCACTCTTATTAGATAATGGAGGCGATCGGTTAATGTACGCAGTCTATGAGAAAAGTGAAAATCTGGAAAATACCTTTACTTTATTTATTAATTAAAAAACTTCATATACAAAATTTGTATGCAAGACGGATTTAATGCCATAGGCATTCTCTACCAGTCTACCTTTGGGTGATGCAGAGATTAACAAGGCAGGTGAAGTTATAAAATATAGCGTTTTGATTTGAAATAAAAGGTATATTATGTTAATAGTATATAATATCTCTAATGAATAATAATAATAATATTCAATACAATTAATAAATACAAGTAAATATTTAATAAATAAAAAATACTTAAATATATAAACGAATGAGTAATTTATAATTGTGACGATTCATTCTTGTTGAGTAGAAGATTCCGAACCTTGATTTTGAAGGCGTATCTATTAGTGGCGGTCCTAATTTCGAGAGGGAGGGTATTTCAAAGAATAGATTTAACAAAACACTTAAATGTTACTGCAAATAAAATTTCATTTGCGTGTTTAACTCTGAGTTTATGGTTTGATACTTACGTATGCGCAAAAAAAAAGATTATTAGCTTAATTGTAATGTATACAGAGCCAATATAAAAATACTAGGTACCCGATTAATTAACTGCCTCGTTGGTTTAGTGGTTAGTGTATGTACTATTCATCGCGAAATCTCGGTTTCGATCCCCGGGTCAGGCAAAAATGTTTGAAAATTCTTAATAACAACACGGACTGTATCTGATGGGTGGCGATATGTGCCACCCCCTATCAAATGGGACCTAAACATAACATGTAAAATGTGGGTGTAATACACTTCAGCCTACTCTGGGTTGTATAGGCGTGATAGACAAATAAGCTTACCAATTATGTCTCTGCCAACACTATCGCGTGTGTGAACAAACAATATGGCTAGTATTTCATGTAATCAATCTTTCATAGCTAGAAAATTATCCCGGATTAAAAGACAGTCTGACATTAGTCACATTCGGGAATACGCCGCCACGAATAGACGGAGAACCCGTAGGCGCCCAACCTACGTCATTTTATTAAAGTTTATTGTTTGTGTTTCTAACAAAGCTAAATCGATTACCAATAATGGAATTCAGATCATTGTGGCTAAGAATATTTTTTTAAAAAAGGCGTAGTAAAAGCTGAAATCATCGCCTATTTGAAAAACGTCAAACGTTGTATGACTTATGGTGATAATGATATTATTTTAGAATTTTTATGAATGTTTCTGATGTTTATATGAAATATTAATGACTATTTTATTAATATTAATAATAATATGTATAATTTTGCATGCAATTAATGGTCGATATCTGGACCAATCGTATTGTGTGTCGTACACAATACGATTGGTCCAGATATTGACCTGTTGATAGCAAATATGAAACGTTTATATTTTATTTGAAAGATCTATTAATGATGGGTGGTGGTTTCTACCATAATTTTTCCCACGTATTTTTTTATATTTCCCAAAGCCACCATGAATCAAATTCAATATTAAGTGATCGTGCTTAGCATTATAGGAGCCAGTAACAAGGAAAGTTTATAGCTTTCACAAAATTATATAGGTCGGGCACTTACTGGCTCCTGGGCTATAAAGAGACACGTCGCTAAATAATATTTGAGAATGACTTAAGCCTTTGGTTACCCAAGATTTAAGTGTTCAACTCATATAGTTGTGGCTTGGTGCAAATGAGTGTTTGAAGAAGATTAAGAGTAGGGATTTTGGTCCCTTTCTCTTTAGTTAGTTATTATGTAAGTTTTGTTTTGAATCAGAAAATAGAAAAGAAGAACATCGCAAAATCCTGAAGCTGACCAGGCAATCGCAAATGTATTAGGATAGCCTTGGGTAAGTAAATGAGTAGGCAAAGTAAAAAATTTCTGGAAAAAAATTAATTTACCGGCGGAAAAGTTTTAAACTCACTGGTAAACAGCTTCATCAGATGTCAAAAATACCCTGAATAAATTAAACTAGACTAAAATTCGCTAAGGTTCTATTCACCTACGAGTACATGATACAGACGTAAGTGAATCTAATTGCTTTATTGTAGGTACACACAGAATTTACAATAACATCATAATTATAACAAAACAGTTAAAATATAATTTTCTACCAGCAAACCTTTGAGTCGTAGAGGAAAAGAAGATAGAGGGGACTAGGCTAGTAAAGTTGAGTGTACAACTCCAAATAAATAATATTAGAATAATGCTTACATACCATAATAATTTTAAATAGGTACATACTACCTAATTCTGAAATATTATAAACTACATTAATTACTAAGAAAACTGCCTTAACAAATGTATACAAAGATTTAAATTACCCGATAGCCAATCTAAACTCCATCTACCCATGCAAGATATCATCCATGTAAACCAGTAGCTATTAATTCATAAGATAAGTTTAGTAATCAGGATGAGTGACAAGCTATATCCCAGCTCCTAAAAGTCGTGGGCGTTGCTCCTCATATCCATATTTTACTATTTAAAGTTTATGTGCGCAAATGTCTTAGAAATAATTGCGCTCAGTATTAAATGGGTAGGGTTTTAATCTCACTGGGCTTATAGTCTGTAGCCTAATTTTTGTTTGTACTTCTTTTTTCTTTTCTTTCCTAATATTAGCAAATTCAATCATAACTTAAAAGATCATTTTGACAAATCATTATTGACATTAAGCTGACATTCCACTTCATGATAAGGTAGCTTGCCTTCTTCAAAACGCTATAATATTTACTCTATGGCAGTATTTTATAATATTTATATATCATTATTAATCTGGAACACAAATTTGCAAGCATTATCTTTCAGCGGCAGGTTAAGAATAAGATTTGTAATTTAAGCTAGTTGAAAAAGAACTTTTAGACTGTGATGTTTACAAAATGTTCATCGTCATATTTCATTGAGCTTGATATGCAACGTATACAACTTTAAAACAGTTTTGTAGCTCATAGTTAGTAACAAATAGTTTGCTCAGTATGTACATAGCTTAAAGCCTAATTTATTACGAACAGCTACGAAAATATCGCTACAGGCTTTTATGGCGGTATTGCCAAGGATTGCTATATTTTAGAACGAACTGCACTTTTTATTCCGAGGTTGTATTTTATATTGTTTAATGATTCAGCTGTAATTGAATATTGCAGGCTGTATGCAATATTGTTTTATTGTAATCGATAAATTAATTTAAGTAGTTGATATGACATGTAGTTAATGTTGATAAAAGCAAGTAAAGCTACGTTTTAGCATTTGAATTGGTAATAGGTATGTATTAGAATATTAGAGTTAGTGACACAATGAGAGAAGTTTTATACAAGTTGAAGTATTATGTAGTAAACGTAGAAATGACAACTTTTTGGGACCACGATAGCCAAAATCTTTAATTTAAAACTTTGTTAAATTGTTTTTAAAACATGTGGGCCTTTGGGCCTAAATAAGATGTTGGAAAAACCGCTGAGCTTAAGTTTTTTTCATAATGTTGTGTTATAGTAACCAACAATGGAATAAATCATTTTTCTTTTAAACCTTCATGTTTTTATTCTATTCCCGAATCATAAAACAGCACGTCACGTTCAAATCACCATGAATCGATCGAAAACAGCAAAACGTGACAAAACAGGGCAAATTAATGATTTTATTAACTGTAAAAGCAGAATAATTACTAACGTTGCAAATTGAGGCTATTTCTTATCACACAGCAGTAGTCCTACTTGAATAGGTTTACACAAAACTAGCAACTGTAATTGTTACTAACAAACAAGATTCTCCTTCTTATTACAAAATTCAAAACATGAATTTAAAAACAAAATTAAAGTTAGTTCTCGTTTCAATAAACCAATTTTGCTTTAAAACCCTCATGTTTATTTTCCCAATCATAAAACATAGATAGAATCGTTCAATAAACGTAAAATTGGTAATCTCGTCACGTTCAAAAACACCATGAAACGTTCGAAAACAGCAAATCGCGACAAAACAAGATAAAATTAAATAGTCTTTATTGTATTACATTCGCTATTGTAAGGTTATTCGGATACCGTAATAATACTTAAATTTACTTTCAAAACTGTTGTATTGATTAGTCGATTTAAAAATAGGAATAACACTTTCACTATTTTTAAATCGAAATTATAGTTGTACCGATTATGATTTTATTGTGGCAACACTATTTCAAAATGTCATGTTTTAAAATGGTTAATTTGAAGCATTTCATTCTGCATTCTGACATCTTGAATCGAACTGTTGTTTTAAAAGTTTAAATCCATCTATATCTTGGTAATCTACGCTGTGTTCCTTCCTGGAGTAAAGAAACGGATCCCAAACTATAGACGATCGAGTATTTTACAATCTGTCAAAGCGTTGTTTACAGGTATTTCTGTTCTTATTTAGAATGTATTTATTATTTTACATCGAATGTTAAAATGATTGCTCAATATGAACAAACTGATAAGCGGTTCACGAAAAAGAAACAATTGTAATTTAAATAATTGTGTTTTTTTGAAAATTTGCTAAATATATGTTTTTTTTTGTCTTGTGACTCTTAAAGTGTTTTTCGGTTGTTATAAAACTGTTTTACTTTAAAAACTTACGTGTTTTCATCATACAACATAAATAAAACAGTTCAATAAACATAAAATTGGAAATCTCGTTACATTCAAAAACACCTAGAAACGTTCGAAAACAGCAGATCGCTACAAAACAAGTCAAAATTAAATAATCTGTATTGTATTACACTCGCTTTAGAAGAGTATTTTATTATCCGTCAAAACGTTGTTTACAGGCGTCCATTTTAATTTGGATAGCCGTCTTTTTGTCATTTTACACCGGTCGTTTTAATTACGTGTGAAGCGAATGACAATTCTTATGGCAATTAAATCGCATTACCTGAGAATACGATGCACCTAAATCACCCCTATGTTACCCGGAAGTGTGGCAGAGGTGTGAAACACGCACATTTTACCTGATATGTTTAAAATTTTATGTAATATAGATATTTTTATGGTATACTCTTACATTAAAGAAATCATTGGAAAACATTTTATAGGTATTTATAAACTTCAGATGGCAATTTACTATCGAGTGAACAACATATTTGCTGTCCATTCCAAAATTTCCATCAGCTATAAAGTAAATATCCTCAATATCAGAAGCAATAGCAATTATACATTTTAATTTATCAGCTCGTGTGGCTATTTGTTTTTGCTTTTGCCTCGCCACTCGCTACTGCACTGGTGATGTGGATTCGATTTCCATATGGTAAAAATCTACGTGTGACCCGCAAATATTTGTTCAGATACTGGGTGTGCTTGTGTGAGTGAATGTGTGTATTTTGCATTATCATTGGCACCATTGGAAAGTGTAATTGCCTCTGTAATTTTATCGATTGTAAAAAATCTAGAGATGAGCAGACTATGGGTTTGTATTGCTGATCATTAGATTCGGTTAAATTTAAATGAGTAGTAAATCGTTATATAATTATTTTGTTTTGTTTTTTGCACTACCACATGAATATATTTTGAATCGGCAAAGGTTATGTAGCACTTTTTATACTAGATTACTAGCATTTTTAGAAAAGCCGAGTAGTCAGCAGTCGCAAATGTGGCCAAATCAAACATCATACCAAACATATAGCAATAGCAACACGTAATAGGCCCGGGCTACAATTTCCCGGAATGTGAAAATTAACAGTATATTGTCGATGTTGTATTTAATTAGAGGATTATCTGACTCCAGGTGTTTGAGGAATTCAATGGGAAGCAGAGGCGAATCATCGTTTAGTATTGTCAATGGAATTCGTAATAGAACATCAAGCGTGAATTTTCTAAATTAGATTTATTGGACATTTTGATTTGTGTGTTGAAATTTGTCATTCGAAAGTTTTCGCTTTAAACCATGAGGCAGATAACATCACGCCTTTATGACCGAGAAAGGTGTGGCAGAGGTTTTTAACACTCACATTTCACCTGTTAAAGTCCCAAATGATAGAGGTTAGCAGGCACAAGCCCGACTCCACTGAGAATTTACCTACTGAATGCCAAATTTCTCTTTTGTCCGACCCAGGAGTCGAACCCGAGACCTCACGGTGAGAGGCTGAATACTTAAAATGGCAGGACGGAGGCAGGTAGGTAGTTACATTTAGGTAGTCTTACATATAAAATTATGTCGTTAAAAAAACCATCATATTTATTCAACAAGTTTGAATGGGCAAGAGATCAGCATGACAGGTACACACGTAGCAAACTGAGCAGTGACTTAACGCTATTTCCTCACCACACAGAGTCATTTAGGGGGTGTTTCAAGTTCTCTGCGGCTAAAATATGGAATGATCTTCTCCCACCCCTACGGTGTCTCAATTCTCAGCCTAGTTTTAAGAATAAAATAAAAATGTTATTGATAAATAAACAAATTAATACATAATAATATAATGAATAAAGAACTTTTAAAGAATGTGAATAAATGAATTAATGTTATAAAAAATAATGAAATTATCTTATTAAATGCATGCACACTTAATTTAATTAATTATTCAATTCATGTTTATTGCTGCTGACTATATTTATTATCAAAATTATTATTTATTTCTATTTATCTACTTTAATTATATTATTCTAATAGTGTACCCGCACCTTTGTACTTCATAGGCAGTATAAAGGGGAAGACTGAAAATCGGCGTTGCTGGTGTCGTGGCTCGCTGCGCACTGCAACAATAGCCGAGTCTTCTCCTTTTGCTACATCTTAACATTTTAATCTTTCTCTTGTAATTTATTCAATGTATGTATTTTTTCCTTTCTGTAACTTTTATGTGTTTTGGTGGCAATAAATGATTTTTTACTTTTTACTTTACTTTTTTACTTTTTACTTTTTTACACTTACCACTAGACCAACGAGGCGGTCAAATAAGGCTGCTTTTAATTTATCATAAAAAGAAGCTTCCACAAGAAACAAACCAAATGACAATCCGACATCGCGAGTGCAAATTGAGGCTCTTACTTATCAACCAGATTCAATTAACCAGTGTAATCACTAAACCATAATTATCTCAAATCTATACTCATTAAACACGATGAATGTAACAATATCAAAACTTGATATACAATAAACTTGCCCTAATTATCGCCACACGACGCTCCTAGACACCCCACAAAAACAATGTACAGTTGCTACAATTTATCTCTCTCATACTCATGTAAAATTGTACGTCTATCACGTTCAGACACGCACACGTCATTCAATACAATCAAACATTGGGTATTGATAGCCCCTATAGCCAGTAGCTTATAACATAATGGTTGCAAAAAATATCAAAGGTATTAAATTATTACTTGTAAATTATTTAGAGGACGATTGAATATACATGTGTTCATATTATTAGCGTTTTTAAAGCTTTTTTGTTACATTGATGACGCCGACGGGTTTAAAATTAATTGATGGCCATATTAAAGGCGCAGACGGCTACCGATCAACCTATACATTTCTAGTATAAGATGGTCTTGCGTTATATAGATTTCTCGTGAAATGTGAGCTTTTACTGGTTATGTATAGTTTAATGTGTAGCCTGTACAATTTATGTACGGGGTATTGACAGTGACTTAACATAACTTAAGATTAGTTTGTTAGATCCGTTATTGTGTGTTTATTTTAAGATCGTACGTTGATCATACATTTTTTTGCAAAAAATGTATCATACTGCTTCTCATCGTAAGGTCACGGATTCGATGCCCAGGTCAGGCATAAGTGTTTTTTGAGCATTTTCTGTAAGGAGTTAGGATTGGTTCCGGTGGATCGACGATATTCTCAGCCCCATCACATGCGAGTAAAACATAACAAGTGAAGTGTGGGTGTTACACACTGATGAAGGGTATCCTTCTGGGCAATACAAGCGTGATGATCAGGGCTCGGAATTAGGTAGAGTTTTTTATGTACTTGCATCGAAATGTTAATATTAATGTGGACCTTCCCGGGATTTCTAATGGACAATCCCGTGTGGCCAACAATATTACGAATAAATAATAATAAAAACCTCAGAGATAGACAAATAAAACAAGGATAATTAACATATTTGTTTTATTAGTTTACATTAATTCACAATACAAATTGTTGAAAGTCTGTAGTAAATTCTCATACGCATATTTCGCCTTTTTAATAAATACGAGCAAATACTTTTGCTTCTAGCCTAGACTCGTGAGGTTTTGCTTATTCAAACGGCCCATCAGAATCATTTTCCTTGTCCGATTCATTACCAGTAAGATTTAAAGTGTTCGCTTCCGACATTACTGTATAAATTTTGTGAGAATTAAAATATTTCGTCGCGCGTGCAGTAGTTTAAATTGTGTAAAAAAGTAAATAACGTTTTATTTAAAAAATCATGGGATTTTTTTCTGCTCTTTAAAATTAATCTCGGGATTTGAGGCATATCCACTTTATTCTTTCGCTGTATGAAATCAGTGTAAGTACATGAAAAACTCTACTTAATTCCGAGCCCTGGTGATGATGTTTTGGTACAAATATCATAAAATTTGCCGCATCCAGTTACTCTAGATCAAAATAACGAGCGACAGATAGTTTTTGTCGACTGTCTGGCGAGTCCATGTTCCAATAATATATGACATAACATTAATATTAACATACAACAGTAACATACATTATACATACATTTTTTATGAGACAGTTATATATTTGTAGGTTACTGGATGTGTGGTAAAACACAGCGGCGATAGTTTATCAAAGAGATATAATATATTGAGAAGTTATTGGGTTTTCTTTTTTTTATTTCAAAGACTATATAAGTAGTATAAAAATGGGTTATAAATACAATAGATTTTGAAGCGACTTATCAAGCAATTGTAGGTATAGCTAACCTGATGGTAAGTGGTAATTAGAGTCCATGAAAATAAAAAAAAAAACAACATTTGGTGATGGTCGAAGCATTGAATTTGCTACTCTGAGCTACTCCGCTGGTATGCTTCATCTGCCAGTAATTTCGGTACCTTATCCCGCCACCTAACCGGAATACAGTAATGCTATTAGATAAGTTTTACTGCTTGGCGGCAGTCTAAAGGGAAGATTATGGTAGATCTCTAAGAAAGTTACGCGAAATACAAATAAACACCTTTAATATTTGATTCGACTTAAGACAAGTCAGATTAACTCCAAAAATAAAGAAAATGTATAATGAAATTTATGAATATTGTTTCATACAGAACTTGCATTCATACACTCTCCGATAATAAATATAGCACTTATATAAAGTGAATAGCAACATCTATTCCATCAACATCTATGGCGCGCCGTGATCAAAGGGCGGTGCGATCAAAGCTCATCGGAATCCACTAATTACAACTCAACAACCATCGATGTCCACACTGATATATTATAGTACATACGGAATTTGTGATCTCTATTTCAAAATGCTCTACTATATACGTTTGAAATGCCGACTCGCGTTACTAAGGAAGGTTTAATATTTATTTTGTTGGAATAGTACCATAGTTCTGCTGCAGTTTTATATATCTACTAAAGGGGATTAAAAAGAAGAGAATGTAATAAACAATATAATTATTCATACGACTTATAAAACTTATAAAACATACTAAAAAACAGTTGAAAAAGATATGGGACCGGCAGGATTTGAACCTGCGACCTTACTTCACACCGGGCAGCCGCCATCCAGCTACGGTCGCCTCTTCCCAGAACCCTAAATTTCTCAACAGTATGATATGTCATTTCGTGACGTCATATAAAACATATTCAAATTTACGGTAGATAGTAGCGGATCTTAAATAATGTTGGTTATGATCCTATTTGATTTTTCGAGACCTATTTGATTTATTAAACGATGGTCGTCACAATATTTTTTTTAGTTTTTATTACATTTCCTTCTTTATAACTCATTACTATCCAAGTCTATCTTCTGACTGATATCATTACCATCTAGCCGTATTTCATTACTATCCTTGCACTTTTTATTTGCCTTTGCCATTATCATTTGCAACCTAGACGAAAATTTCATATGCTATTTTATGCGTAAATAATCCAGATGAAATAGCAGGTGCCTCCTGCTTAAATCTATTCTGAAAAGGATTCTCAATCAATTATTCGAAAAAAATCGATACCGCGTAACGCTAAAATTTGCGCGAAATGACGGTTTTAAACATAACTAGTTTGGCCAATCTTCATTGCGACTAAGAAGTTTTTGCCCTGCATTTCTAATTCCTTTGCCCTCGGTACTTTGTAATTTTATTTTGTTAATAGTAAGGTTAAATTTTATGGCAGTAATATATCACAGTTACTGTTTTACCTGTTTGAATCTCATTACCAGTTAGAACAATATTTTAGTATACAAAAAAGCTGGCACGAAACTTAAATCAGTCCGGAAATAGGAACATGGTTCTTTATAGCAAGCCAGTTTAAATAAAAAATATATCCCAAATCTTGGCTTATAATAAACCACTCGAAAAATATAAAAAGGTTCCTATAATAATCAAGATTGACTGATAAAATTTGCGAATCGTGAAAAACCGTCTGATGTCTAATGAAAATTGACGGAATCAAATATCTTCGGCTCTTCGACTATTATACGAACCTTATTATTTGATCAGAGTTTTGGAGTAATTGGCTATGGCGTAATCCGTGACGGAATTTAGATTAATTCTGTTTTGAAAGAATTCTTGGCAAATTTTAGATATATATAGATGTAAAACTATCTGACTTTATTTGGTACAAGGGTTCTTAGTTTTATCTATCTAATGTTGTCCGAAACTAATTTTTGTACAAATCACAACCAATTCCAGAAGGCAGCAGTTAACTATTTAAAGAATAACATTACGCCCATAACCCAGTGGGGTACGGCTGAGGCGTATAATTCACCTGTGTTAAGGTTACAATTTATTTAAACTCCTTGCTGCTATTTGAGACATTCCTAAAGGAAAAATCTCCACTAAAACTTTTACCTGATTTAGAAGCCGAACCCGAGTAGCGGTGAGTAGTTGTACACGCTTACAACTAGACGACCAACGAGGTATTTAAGTGAAATACAATTTCATTGAAATCTCTACAGGTAAAAAATAATAATTAAGATAAAAGCGGGCAGACAATGAGGTGCACACGACAAACATATCTCTTCGCCAAAATGTTATGTAAGTTTCATTTAGATATTCATAATTAAAACTAGTTTAGTTCATAACCTACAACTAATTTTGCTGGATAACTACAGTATCCTTATCGCTTACAAAACCACACATAAAATAAGCGTGTTAATAAAACTAGTTATGCAAATAGCAATTTTCTTAAATTCACAAAGAACTTTACACAAAGAGCTCTAGTAAAACATTCAAAGATCTCTGTAACAAACAGCGACATTTAAAACCATAGTAATGTTTGCAGGAAATATGGATAATTTTATTCTTGAGACACTATGGCATGCTAATGCCAGCACCTAAGAACGAAACTAATCTGTGGACCATGATTTGACAAAAAAATAAACAGTCCTTAAATAAAATGTCCGATTTTTTGTAGGGGCATTATTAAACAACGTTTTTATAATAAAAATCAGACTTTAGGATTTATCATAATAAAAGCAAGTTTAACCAGCTTCATATAAGTTTCTGTTAAGCCTTTTTGTAACTTATTTGTCAAAAAAAGGGCCGTTTTGAAATGTTTTGCATGTGGTGGTGTAACGAAGTATACAAATATAATGATTTTAAATGTAATCGAATCTAATGATCGGCCTTGCCGACTAGTCTAAGTATATTTCTAATTATATTTATTTATAGTGTGTAATCAACGCGTGTTTAAATTAAACAGATACAAGATAAGAGGTTATAAAACAAGATACAGTACCTAGTATAAAACCAAAAACAATTTCGATTCCAAGCAAGTCCTTACACCATGGTTCCCCTACTCCCGTCGGCGGCACACTCGCAATTCAACTTGCATTACCTTTATTAAAGGATATTAGCGTGTCGAGAGAGCATACACGGATTTACATGTTATATTATAAGTACTCGCTTTCTCCCGTTGCTCTGCTTGCGAGGGGATTTTAGTGAACTTGGGCTGGATAAAATTTACATTATCATGTTCTACAGGGTGCATGTGATAGTGACAGTGATTGAAACCACAGAGTCTAGACATGAGCGGTATTCTTCTTCTTCTTCTTCGAGTCAAACTTTAATTTGACTTGCCATCGTGGTGATAGGATTAGCCAATTCGCTTTGGAGAACTTGCGAATTGCCCAGGGTGCGCCGGACGTAGGGAATCGTTGTGTACGTCACTCGGGGAGGCTCCTTTCATGCACCCCATGAGCAGTATTTATTTTGATATTTATATCGAAATTTAAATTTGACGAAAAAATCACTATTTCTCGAGAATGAATTGTACATTGCGATCATTCAATAATCGACGGATGTGATACATTTTTTTCGCTACAAAAATTTATCTGGTAAAAATAAACACTGGCCATGTAAAGAATCGACTTTTAATAGAATCATGTCGCTAAGTGGCATCCACTCTGTATGAGTAGTAATATAATTGCTTTTTAGGTTATCCTATGGCTCGCTTTCTTGCTCAGATGGCGATAGGCTTCCCAAAAGACCTAAAAATAACAAGTGTCATGTGGGTGTTGTACACCTCTGCCACACCCTTCTGGGTAATAATAGGCGTGATGCTATGTTTATATATTATGCGACGTAATTTACACTTTATTTAATTTATATTTACCATGAAATCAATTAATGCTCGACATGTTCACAAAAATTGAAAGCATCCAATTTCATAATAAAGTACCCACATTACACATCCTTATGAAATAAGATGTAGCAATATAGGTGTCAAGGTACACACTTAAGCGACTTTTGAGTAAGTAGGATATAACAATTCTAAATGACTTGTTGTTAGAAACGAACAACATAATATTACGCCTATATTATTCAGGCGGGTGTGGCAGCGGTGTATTACACACTACACCTGTTACGTTTAGATTCCATGCAAAAGAAGAGTTTTCGTGGCGGCAAAATATTAATAGCAGAGTTGGAATTGTGCCCGGTGGACGGCAATAGACTATCTTCTACCATATGGGACTTAAACATTAAGTATATATAGGTGATAAACTCCTTTGCCATACCCTTCTGGGTAGTTAAATACATCTACATAAGTTAAAACGCTACCTCTTATGTTTGAATCAAACCTGAAGCCCTTAAAATACGTAAATATATTTCAGATAGCACAAAGCTTACACCTATAAGGAAGCGATTCCAATTACAAAAGTAATCGATTTTTAAACGATTCGGTAGGAATTGATTACCTTTATCGATGTTTTTACGTATGTCACTTAGAGGGCGTGGGAGTCATTCCTCCTTTTGTTACTAATAGTCTGAGATCCGGCTGCATAATCTTTACGTTCATGAGATGTTTTTTTTTTCTTTTTTTTATGTATAGTGAACTGCTAAACTTTCGAGCAGTTCCACCCACGTGTTAGATACATCGATCGATCGATCGAAAATTATAACTTTTGCCCATCCAGGTCTTTAACTATCTACATACAAATTTTCATCAAGATTCGTTCAATAATGAAAGCGTAACTGACGGACACAATTACTTGGAATTGCCAGCTTATAAAAATACATGCGGCTACATTTTGATAAGCAACATAGCAAAAATAGTTACCCCGGTATTTAATCTAATTTAACATAAAATATAACATCGATATCAATTGTATACCTTACGAACAAAAAGATTCTGCCACTGGATCCCGGACTGTAATGTGCAATTTTATTTTTTGTACCCTTTTTGTTATATTTTTTGTTTGTATGCACTTAGTTGCAAATGGTATCATATTTTATGAGTCACTAGTTTAACATTGTAAGTTATTGATCCAGTATAACGTAATTTATATTTATAAGTCAGTATATTTAAAAAAAGAACTATACAAAAACAGAACCCAATCAATCAATCTCGTATCACTGTGTTAGTATCGAAAGCCTCCAGAATGGCTTGACCGATTGTTATGCTTTTGTTGTTTTTATTTAGTAGTTGTGAGTATAATAACAGATGAGAATTTTATTTACAAAAAAAGAGAAAAAAAATTATAGGCATATATTTTTATACTGAAGGATGACACACCACGCGGGTGGAACCGCAAGTATTTAATTAAATACAACATGGTACATAAAAAATAGACAACTACCTAGGTTGACATGATAACCAACCAACTAATGACATATTAACCAAAACAATTACGAATGCAATTAATTTAGGTGACATTTTACTGTTAATGTTTTAATTAAATTAAAATACATAATATGTATTTTTGCATAAAAAAATCACAAATGCAATTAGTGACATTTTGATGAAATAAAAATATACATACAGTTAATTTTGTAATGTGACTGTCTTTTTATTTTCATTCCGTTTCCAACACCTTATAAAACCATTAAAACGAAAACAACATTAAAATTACGCAGCATAATTTTGTTCTGTGATATTTCAAAGTTCAAAGGAACCTCCATATTTTTATTTCGCACGAAAAGCCTTTATTTTCACCTTCAGCCCTTGGCATTTCAGGGCTGTTATTCAAAATATCAATTGTAGGTAATTAGCAAAACAACGTGGTTGGTATACATCTGCCGGTGCCGGCGAGCCGCAGCGCGATGGTAACAAAGCTTGCTCATTAACTCCCTGCCGACTGACGACGCTGCTATGAGATCAAGAGCAGCTAGGGTACAGAAACGTCACTTGTATCCTAGAGTTTTGTGCCTAAGAGGACAGAATAAATAGCTTCTTCGAACTAAAATGAAAAGACAGCTTGAATAAAGAGATCAGTCAAAATGAAGTATAGGATAAAGAGATCGATAAAAATAAAATTCAATTTAATGGTTAAATAGTGATGAAATGTAAAATTAATTTGTATTTTGTGTTAATTTGATTTTAATCTGATTCTAAACAGTTGGATTAAAATTAATCTAAGCCCCGGTTATTCAAATCATTGTAATTAGTATATTTTAGTTTTCATATAATTTATTTTTATATCATTTGTTTGTAATATTTTGACGTGTTCAAGCGCTTCCTGAAATAAATGATGTGAATTTGAATTTGAATTTGTGTAAATAAAGATACTAGTACAACATGGGACCTAAACATAACAGGTAAAATGTAGGTGTTATTCACCTCTGCCACACCCTGCAATGTAGGCGTGATGTTATGATATGCTACAACGTCCCCTGATGTGAGCCATATCTCGATATCAATAAAATAATCAAAAAGATATGAATAACCGATCGCATAATGAGCAGAAACTAATTTATAATACTTTTAATTTACAGGAGAAAATTTTCTTAAAATCCACCGAAGGTAATCACTTTTTTATTGTCAAACCAATGACATTGATCAAAATTATTAATCGGCATGAAGTGTCCACGAAAAACATAATCAGTGGACTGCAACAGTATGCTGAAGTCACCGTAACTGAATGACATTCCATCATTTCATTAGAACGGACTGTAGGCATCCAAGTTAACATTAAAGGAGTTTCGTGTCACCTCTATTATCCCAACACACTGATTACTCTTTGCACACATTTGAACACAACTAGGAAGATGGAAAATTTTAATAAAATATGTTTCCCGCGTAAACCGTCTCGCACGTCACGTCCCTAACAGATCCTTTAAACACTTGCAATTTAACAGGGTAAGCCCTTCACTCCTATCTCTCACAAAATAAGGTTGAGAATTGTACGGCACAGTTGTAGAGCACTGTTTGGAAGCAACGCGCCATAAGGATGCACCCCCGATTATGAAACAGATATTATTTTCTAGTTGCAGTCGAAATGAATTATTTTAATGTGTGTAATTTTAGCAGATAAGTTTGTTTTTAGTTTGTTTTTTCGAATTTTGCCTGCCTCTAGGAAAGTCTATTAGGTATGTAACTTCACACCGCAAAGTCTCGGGTTTGATGCCTGCCCCTTTATTACGATTTAATTAATTGTTATTGAATCAGATGCATGAGTCAAAATTTGTAACAAAAATTGACACATGAATCTGATAGGGGGCCGGGCAAAAGTGTTAATTAGGATTTTTTCCCTAGGAAATTCTCGGTAGCAGTTCAGGGTCAGGAATTGCTCGGTAGAGAGCGATAACCTCTTTTCATATAACATAGGACTTTTAACGTTTATGTGATATTAGTATACAAAGAGCTAATTTTTGCGCGGACTGATCGATTGTTTTTGTCAAAGCAATGGTAACCGCAATTGGTTTTGTCAATCAAAGAGTCTGATGGCAGTTGCTCCACGTAAAATCATCAAAAATTCAGCTAAATCCGTTAGAAGCCGACCCCAATGTAATTGGGAAAAGGCTCGAAAGATTGATCAATGAAAACATTAATTATTTTAACTTCTAACTGATTATTTTTATAGTATTTAGCTATGCTACCGTAGCTGGATGGCTAAAGCGGCTGTCCGGTGTGCAGTTAGGTCGCAGGTTCAAATCCTGGCGGTCCCATATCTTTTTCAACTGTTTCTTAGTATACATTAATTATTATACCAACTTTGATTTAAAATAATAGTACTTATGTCTTTGCTACCAACACAAATAAATCCAAAGGGAATAAAAACATATTTTTCAAGCGACGTGTATAGATGGCAGATATCGCAAATCTCAGGTTTCCTTCCTTGGTTTATTGTATATTTTTACAATAAAGACATCAGCCCACTGGACCGTTCGATCAGATACTACTGATTGTTTTATTATCAACGCGCACTCGCGTATTTCAAATTGCGCTTTCAGCTTAGTGGGTAGTTAAATGTGATAACGTCAGAATATATTATAGTTCCCATTTAGCCGTTATTTTTATGGTTTGAATAGTTATTTTTTTATTGTTATTCCTTTCTGCTAGCAATTGGTTTGCGGTAATTTAGTTGTTATTGTCATTAATAGTGAAGGCTGTTGAGAATTTCTAATGTATATCTTTTATACCTATGTTTATTATTCAGGTATAATACATATTTACCAAAAAGTAAACAAAATTAAAAAGCACTTAAATAACACCAATAAGTTTTTGATAGCGGTGTTTATATGACTTAGACAGTTTTTTTTATTAAAACTTTTTTGAATTTCGCAGGCAATTTGATAGTGAATATAATTAATATTTTTAAATTAGTTGCATAAATTTATCCATGCATTGTAAATGGTGATGTTTACACATGAAATTGTTGATAAAATTAATGTCGTTGATATGTCTTAATAGTAGGCTATTAGGACTTTTCAACGACATAAACTTTTATTAAATTAAGAGCCAGTGGCCACCCGACCTACGTAATTTTATAAAAGCTGAAAGTTTCACTGTTAGTGCCTCTAATAGAGGTTAAACATTGGTTGCTAAACTAACACTGTTAAGACGTCACTTTTTTTTAAATTTTTGTTTTTAATATTTTCTTCCAAAGCCTTTACGATCCAAATTCCATGTTTGATGATTGTTTTACCCTCCATTAGAGTCACAAACTGAAAAAAAATAGAAACCAAATAAAATTTTCATAAGCAGCAACCCAGCAGCCCGGTGAATAGCGATAGGCTCACTCCCTATCACATGGATCTAAACATAACAGGTCTTCTTTTCTTCGTGGTGTCGATGGCTGAGTCAAATTTTATTTTGACTTGCCATCGTGGTGAAAGGATTAGCCAATTCGCTTTTGAGAACTCGCGAATTGCCCAGGGTGCGCCGGACGTAGGGAATCGTTGTGTACGTCACTCGGGGCGGCTCCTTTCATGCACCCCAACAGGTGAACTCAAATTATTTATTCATTGTTTGTTACAGGTGTTAAATATATAGTTATATAAATAGTTCTTATGTACTAAACATTAAGTCCCCATGCGTAACATGCCATATTTGGCGTACAATATTACCATGAAAATGTAGGTTTTATACACCTCTGCCCCTCCCTTCTCGGTAATATAGGCACATTGTGATGTTAATTAACGTTATTGGCGATCCATCGTGTCTACCTAACCCTGTGGTATAAAGGCGTGATTTTATGTATGTATTCATGACCATTTTGTTAAATATTCATTACGCATCAAAGTTCTTAAAACATTATTCTTATTACGCTTTATCCAAATGTTAAGAGATTTCCAATACGCTTTTACGATGCCAATTAAAGAGTGACCCACAAAGACTAGCACCTTGACATTGACAAAAGACCTTCACGAAACCTTCTCTGGGCTAAGTTTCCCAAACTGTTGATAGATAGATAGAAAACACTTTATTTGTACATCATTTCTATAACATGAAGATCTTAAGAGTAAACAACAAAAAGAAAAATAAAAGAAAATGTACAAATTGCGACCTTATCGCTTAAAGCAACTTTAGGATAGACATTTTGGAAAGAGGAAATAAAGCGGTAGTTTTTCTTGCACTTAAAATATAGTACAACGGCGGACTTAATGCCATAGGCATTTTCTACTAGTCAACCTTAAGGTGATGCAGAAAGAACAAAGGTAGGTGCATAAGAAAGTAAAGAGTTAAAAAAAAAAATTATGTGCTGAATATGTAAATACATACATGGAGTAATATCATATCAACAATTCGAATACATAAATATGGTAACAAATATACTAATACATACATTATATCCTGCAAACTGTATTATATCCTTGCCCAGTTTATTTCAGTTTCGATCTTTTTTCACTTTGTTGGCTTTCACCATTACCAATTGTAATTATAACAAAATTACTTTATTCACATTGTAGTAATGTGAAAAATAAGATAGCTCGTAGATACGTTTGTTACGCCTTTGCGCAAGAACTACAGGAGTTTGATGTTAGGCACAGATGTAGGTTAAAGCTTAGATTAAACATAACACATGTGTGTACACACAATGTATTAACATTAGGCGTCGGTGGTAACTAGATCAGAAATAAAAAGAGTGAAACTAGACAAATATTTTTATTGATCTGTTGCGACACAAAAATACTTGTTGACACGACGAGCATTTTCCATCATCGTGATCCACCACGACTAGATTTTGATATTTTTATCTACAAAAAAGCAAGCCTTAAAAATGAGACAAACTTTGACCCAGTAATTTCCGCACAGACCACCAGATCATGGTCCCCCCAATTGAGAAACGCTGTTCTAGAGACCTTCAAACTACAGATACTGAAGAAAGGACAGTAAAATTTATAGTTTTGATAGCCTTGCATGTGGCGATTTTAAAGGACCTTCATATGAAGTCGATTTTCATCTCTTAAAGGACGAAAGGTAATATTTATTTTATTGCGTATTGAATTTTGAATACAAAGAGAAGTGTAATAAATAAAATAAGACAAAAGTACAAGCTACTTGAGTTTAATGTTTGTAGAGTTTCAAGTAGCAAGTCAAACTTGCCCAGAAATATATATATTATTATACGTTTCTTATTGATTATTTGTATAACATTTATCTATGATCAGCAAATTACACTAAGAAACAGTTAAAAAAAATATGGGACCGGCAGAATTTAAACCTGCGACCTTGTCTGCACACCGGGCAGTCGCTTTATCAACCAGCTACGGTCACCTCTTGCCAGAACTATAAATTTCTCATCTGTATACTACGTCATTTCATGACGTCACGTTAATCCATTTGTCCATCTTAAGTGGGATATAAACCAACATGGCGAAGTAACATTCAGTACACATGTTGTAAAGAATGAAACGCCTATGTCATTTCAACATCTTATAGATTTATTTGTATAGCATGCAGCAGCAAATATTCTTAGCAAATTTTTTTTTATTTTTATTAATGATGTTTCTAAGCAATTAGATACGTCATAAAGATTACAATCTAGTCTAGATATAACATTAGAGACTAATGAGTAATTTAATTTTGACCTAAGCTACTAAATTAATTTATGCTAAGAATGTGTCCATTAACACCTATCTTATTGTCTCTATTATCGAAAATGACACTTTGTTCTTGTGTTCTTTTAAGATAGCACTAAACCACTTGAATCACTAATTTCACTGAACTAGCTCAAAAGGTTTCGTCCTTTTAAGTCTTTTAACTATGTCTGTGGTGTCAAGGAGCTGGATGGCCTCGACATTCACGTGTTGAAGAAGTCGTCGTTCATGAGCTTCAGCATACTGTTGTATTACACTGGCGACAAGGTTCACCTTCAGGTCACGATGGAGATCCTCATTTCTGATGTACCAGGGTGCATTCACAATTCCCCTTAATACTTTATTCTGAAACCTTTGGATTATTTGGATGTTACTTGGTTTGGTACAGCCCCAGAGCTATATACCATAAGTCCACACTGGCATGAGGACTTGTTTATAAATAAGTATTTTGTTATGCACCGACAACGTGGAATGTTTACCCAGCAACCAGTACATTTTTTTATAGCGAAGTTCCAACTCACTGCGTTTCTTTTTGACATGAGCCTTCCAGCGAAGTTTTGCGTCTAGTGTCATACCAAGGTACTTGGCTGAGTTCGCATACGGTATTATAAGGTGATTCAGATATACCGGTTGATAGTTGGCCTTTTTGTTAGTAAAGTCTATATGTATCGATTTGGATTCATTTAGTTTTATACGCCACTTCTTTGTCCAGTAAACAATGGTATTGACGGCAGCTTGAACCTTTTCCACAGCTTCTGCATGAGTGACTCCTATAGCCATGATAGCTGTGTCATCCGCGAATGTGGCAATTATATTGTTTTTTAGCTCTGGAATATCACAGGTGTACAGTAGGTACAGCACGGGACCAAGGACACTTCCCTGTGGTACTCCAGCTTTTATTGGCGTCAGTTGCGAATACGCATCTTCTTGTCTTACTCTAAACATCCTTTCTTTAAGGTATGATTCCAGTAACTTAGAAAACTGTCTTGGAAGCATCTTTCTTAACTTAAAAGTTAAACCTACATGCCACACTTTGTCAAACGCTTGTGCTACGTCCAGGAAAACTGTAGAACAGACTTTCTTTTCTTCTAGAGCCTTTTCTATAGTATTGGTGATACGATGAATTTGATCAACTGTAGAGTGGTTAGCTCTGAATCCAAATTGGTAGTCAGGAATCAGTTCTCGTTCGTCTATAAGAGGCTTCAATCGTCTTAATAGAAGCTTTTCTAGTAGTTTTGAGGTGATTGGTAGAAGCGATATAGGTCTGTATGACGCAGCCTCATGTGGTGGTTTCCCTGGCTTGGGTATCATTATCACTTCAGCAACTTTCCAGATTGTCGATACATGTTTTAATCTGAACGTAGCATTGATTAGCGTAGTTAGTTTGACAATAGCTCTTCGAGGAAGATTTTGAAGCACTACACCCGTTATAAGATCATATCCAGGTGATTTCTTGTGGGCTAAATGTTTTATCTCAAAGTAAACCTCTTTTGGCGTGACTAGTTTAATTTCTAATTCATCTGCTGATGTTTCGTCAAACAAAATATCTTCATCAATTTCTTCATCATTTGGTTGAAAAATTTGTTCCAGATGATCTGCGAATCTTGATGCTTTTTGTTGGTTACTTGTGGCCCACTGTCCATCAATTTGCTTGAGAGGAGGTTGAGAATTTTTTTGATATTATCATCAGTATTAGAGTTAGCAAATTATACAAATATTTTTAACCACATTTTTTTTAACTGTTTCTTATTATATACATATGTGTATTGTGTTAATTTATCCTTGGATAATAATATGGTGAACAGTAAAACTAAATTGAGTTGCTCTGAAAAGAGAAAAAATATTTTAAATAAGTAAGTTAGGAACTAAGTTTAGCACTTTTACAAAACAAACTGTTATGTATTATAAGAGGTTGTGCTGCAACCTCCTTTGACTACATTATCTATGCCATCTATGGAGTGTCAGTTGTTGTAATAGCTTGTGTCAGTTGTATTAAAACATGTCGAAACCAACCCAGGGTCGTTTATCTTAATTCCCGATCACAGACTTATCAGTGGCGACGAGTTAAAGAATAATAAGTCAAGAGGATGTCTAGCGTGCAATTTGGAATTTTGCATACTTTCGACCATAATGTGCAGACATGGAAGATGTACAAGGGTCGCATCATGCAATATTTTATTGCAAACGGGATAAATCAGGTGACAGACCCCGCCGGTGACAAAAGAAAAGCGATCCTTCTCAGCGCTCTAGCCGAAGGAACATTCAAACTTACTTCGGATTTAGCGTTACCCAAGAATGTTGATGTTGTTCCGTACGAAGACTTGCTTATACTTTTGGACAACCATTTTACTCCGAAATGTATTGGGTTTGGCGTACGATCGAGCAACTTACATTTGCTTTGTTATGGACGGCAGTATGCCTATAACATTAGATAAATTACGCAACGAGACAACTAGTGATTTACTGTTAAGACGGGTTATACATTTTATATCGAACGGTTGGCCGCGGAAAATGGATGACGTACGTTTAAAGCCCTATTACTTGTGTAGATCTCAACTTAGCTATGAAAACGGTTGTGTAATGAGGGGCCATAAGGTCGTGATTCCTACGAGTTTGCACCAAGCTGTTTTAAAAGAAATACATTTATCACATCTTGGAATTGTAAAGACCAAAGCCGAGGCTCGTTCGCGATTTTGGTTTCCGGGAATCGATCAGGCTATAGAAACAATGATAGGGTCGTGTGATGTTTGCATTCAACTCCGTCCCTCCCCGGCGCGTGTCGCCCCTGTACCGTGGCAAGTACCACGTCAGCCATTTACCAGAATTCATATCGATTTTTTGGGCCCTATTAAAGGTTGTGTTTATTTAGTAGTGGTGGACGCATTTACTAAATGGGTAGAGGCGTACAATATGAATACTGCTACTTCTTCATCTGCTGTTATAGGGAAACTTTATGAGTTTATGTCTAGGTTTGGGGTTCCAGAAACGATAGTGAGCGATAATGGCGCATCTTTTTGCTCACGAGAATTTGAGATTTTCTGTGCATCCAATGGTATTTCTCACTTAACATCGCCAGTTTATCACCCACAGAGCAACGGCCAAGCAGAAAGTTATGTTAAGGTGGTAAAAAAGGGAATTAAGTCGTGTTTATTATCAACTCATAGTGTAAAAGAGGCATCTGGGCAATTACTGAAATATCTAATGGATTATCGTAATTCAGTGCATTCTACCACTGGGTTGTCCCCTGCTCAGTTAGTTTTCGGTCACAAATTGAGGTCGCGGTTAGATTTATTAAACCCAAAATCATCATCAGACTTACCACCCGCTTTCATGATGTCGACTAACCCTGTCAATAATGACCATCAGTGCTCGCAAAGTGAATATTCAAAGATAAATAAAACAAAATATTTAGAAAAAAATACTCTGGTATTGTATAAAAAATTTGTTAATAAGACAAAGTATACATGGTGTAAAGGGGTCATAGTAAGAAGATTAGGTAAAGTGATGTACTTAGTTAAAGATGTTCATCATTCAGATTGCTGTAAAAGACACAAAAATCAGCTTATGGTTTACAAAGGCTCTTTGATAAACTTTCCTGAGTCATCCTCGCAACTGGAACTGCAGCAGTCGCAATCGACACCGTCACTACGCTCGTCACCACCGCCACAGTCAACTTCTCCGATACCTGCGTCTTCACCGCACACTGGAATAGCTTCTGGACGCCAGACAGAAATATTCTTACCTGAGACAATGCCTTTGGTGGCACCCAGAAGGAAGGAGTTCTACATACCAAGTGCATCATCGCCGTCAGGGGAGGATGAGGATGAAGTGAAACGTCAGCAGTTAATGTTGGAACAGTCGTCTGATTCATGCGAGATGCAAGCGACAAGCCTACAGGAGGACAGCTCGATAGTAGAGGATGAAGATGATTTCCAGGAAGCTGAGTCTGGCTTACCGTGATAGACTGTTACAAGACTATTGTAGATAAGGGGAGGAATGTTATGTATTATAAGAGGTTGTGCTGCAACCTCCTTTGACTACATTATCTATGCCATCTATGGAGTGTCAGTTGTTGTAATAGCTTGTGTCAGTTGTATTAAAACATGTCGAAACCAACCCAGGGTCGTTTATCTTAATTCCCGATCACAGACTTATCACAAACATTAATTGATTACAATTCTTACCTGAAAAGAGAAACAATATACACAATGCAAGTTCCTAAGTATGATTAACCATATAAAAAAAAAATCTATATGTTAACTTCGTTTTTCAAGACTGAAAAGAAAATATAAAAGTTATAAATGTTCTTACTTTTATATAAGCCCTGTGTGCCTTTTTATTACTTGGGTATTACATTAAATTAACTTAACATTATATAAATAAAAATGTTTATAGTTGTGTTAATCGCTTTGAATTGTAATTGATGTGTTATTTTATACCGTTTACTAAATTCTTTTAACCTATTAATTAAACTAAGGCTAAACACACACTACTAAAACAATAAAGAAAACCCCTCACAACGACGGCAAACAAGAAAATTGACTTAACCTAATTTACTTTACGAGATACAAACACCTGTTTTCGCCTCACGATAAAATCTAAATGAAACTCACATTATTAAATCATAATCAACAAGAAAAAAGTCCTAAATACCTTTTTCATTGTCCACCATTCGCCATATTTAATTAATGTACTTTTTAACTGAAGTACACAATTAAACTTTATCACTTTTATGTCCGAAAATTTGGCAAAAATTACCATTATTCACCTGCTTTATTCTAAACTAAATCTTAATGTGCTAAAATAAGGTTGAAATTTGAATGTTGCAATCATCATTACCATCTTCTGTTAAAATATAATCAAGTCGTAATAAAAAATACAAATAAATCATTTGGCTTTGTCCGCGGGGCGTGGCAGGCCTGCCAAGCCCCGCTCACAATAATTAATATTTAATTTGTATGAAAATTTTTACTTCGTTACAATTTTTTGTTACACATAGGACGATGATTAATTCATGCTTTTTCAGTTTTCTTTGGTTTATTTTGATATTGTTTGTTAGAATTCAATTTGAATGAATTATTAAATAGGTTTGGATTTGGTGTTTTAATTTACATAAATAGTTCGTTATTTATAAGCTTGTGTTTCCAAATTGTACTGTAATATTTATGTGTGTTTTTTTTTTAAATAAATATTCTTGAACTATTAATATTATGATTTTCCATCAGGTGTTTGTAAGACACTGGGCTTAGGTAAGTTTAGTTAGGTTATTCATAAAAACTCTATCAGCTAGGTAAATTATATAATAAGCAAACACATTTTACTCAGTTTTTACAAAAAACATGCAAAAGCAGGTTAAAAATTTTAACTTTTTAATTTTGAACCACGATTTTGATATTATGTTTCTTTAAACAAAAATTTAAAATTTAAATAGTATTGTCATAAGCTTTTGCTGAGCATAGGGTGATTCGCTTTAAATGATAATAATGTTGTTTCAAACAAAAAAAATCATACTTCAAAGTACAAACATTATAAATTCTTTTTTCTTGATAAGTTAATAGTTCAATTCTTTTTACTTTTAGGAGCCTATTCAATATTTTAAAAATTTTCAATTAAATCTGTTCAACTATAAGACTGAATTGTTGATCTAAAAAAAGGCAAAGCACTTGGGACGTATACCCAGGGGGTGCAGGTTGGATTCTTGCTGGATTCTTAATTTTTCAACTTTAATATTATATAAAATACTGTTAACTGTTGTTTAAGGCCTTATCCCCCCATATCATACCCCATACTAGTTACGGCAACAAAAGTTCTTCAAAGCTTCCATGCAACTTGTGAAACCATAGTAATTTCTCAACCAATCACTAAATTAACTACACACGCTACACAATTAACTTAGCAGTTATCAAACTTACCCCAACTTACGCGTAACTAACTAACGGTTTATATGTAACTTAACCAATACATAAAGCAACAAAGTCTCAAGAAATCATACAAATTAATTAAACCTTTAGATTTGAACTACACGGAGTTTCTAAGTGTCGATTTCACCGAGCTTTAAGCTAAGCTAAAGTTTTTGATCTCTTTGTCCCTTACAAACATTGAATGAGAGAGGGAGATGCAAATACGAGTTTAATATAAACGCTGTTTTAAAAGTTGGGTGAAGTCGGTCTTAACATTTGCGTAAACTAAAACTTTGGAATGACCGACGAAGTTGTTGAGACGGGACTCGAACCTACCTACTGTATCTGTTAATTAGATGTGTTCAGATTGAAATGTATTAGGTCTTGGAGGAGTTTGTTCAACTGTAGTGCAGTGAAGAATGGAGTAATGGTCTGCTCACACTCATTCATACGGTGTTTCACTCAGCGGAGATTTTTATTCATCGAAACAAACGCAAAAACTTTTTAGTGATGATGATTACGAACCTAGGTGCGAATATTTTGCCATGAAAGATGAAAAACATTTTATCGAGTAATTTCAAAATTGATCCAAAAATGGCAAATATATTGGGGTAGACTACGAAACCATTACTTCCTTATAAAAAGAAAAAAAAAAAAAACGAAAAAAGATTTTTTAAGAAAATAATCGTAAACTTTATGGTGAATATTTTTGTACACAGGGTTTTAGAATCATACTCGTATATTAATTTACTGGCAAGCGGCCTCAACAGGATGTCATTTCCACCCTGTATTGATACGGATCGAGCTGGAGTTGACGGTTTGGTTAATTTAACAACAAAGTTGAATATGCACGCCACCAAAACGCGCGCATCTGCGTTTTATATGTGTGGTAAGACCATCAATCGTTCTAACCTGAGGTTTGTGTGCTTAGAAGTTCTGCATAAAGTTCTTAAAGGTATACAGTCTATCAAACTGCACTAAACTTTCAGGCTTCACCGCAGTCTGCTGAAAATGATGACCTCTAGTTTTAATTAATTAACAACCGATTTAATTAACTGAACGTAATGAAGTTCGTTCGCATACTGGTAACTGCGTCGTTGGTCTAATGGTTAGCGTATGTGGCCTCTTACCGCAGGTTCTCGGATTCGATTCTCTAGGGTCGGGCAAAAGTGTTATTTTTTATTTCGCCGTTAGGAATTTTTCAATAGGCTCGCCTCCTATAACATGAGACCTTAACATAACAGATGAAGTGTGGGTATTATATATATAACTGTGATTTTATGATATATAATTTGTTATTTGTTATAACATTTGCATAAACTGGTCGAACTTCAATACCAGAATTATTAGCATAGCATCTTTATTATTTCGTAGGCGATTGATAAAAATCTCGTCAAATTATTTAATTTGTATTGCAAGCTTCTTTTTCTGAATCTGTGATAAAGAAAGTAGCAAAATCCCTTCCTTCCTACCTCCTTTTAATTCATACTTACGTAGCTTTTATAACATAACAAAACATCACGCCTTTATCTTCATTGTAATTAGTATAATTTAGTATTATTTATGATTTATTTTTATATCATTTTTTGTAATGTTTTGACGTGTTCAAGCGCCTCCTGGGGCCTATGAAAATAAATGATTTGAATTTGAATTTGAATTGCCCAGAAGAGGGTGTCAGAGGGTATACATTACCCACATTTCACCAGTTATGTTAAGGTCCCATGGGATAGTGGCTGAGCCTATCGCCATCCACCGGGCACAACTCCAACCCCGTGATCAAACCCGAGACCTTGCAGTGAGAGGGAGTAATTATTTAGTACCTAAATAGTTTTATTTTTAACGGCAGTTTATGTAATGATGAGTATATAAGACCTGCACAAGCTTTATAAAGAGCGTTGAATGAATTGAACCAAGTCTTACAACAATACAATTATTTGATGCGACTTTTTTATTTATTACAAATTCCATTTACAATAAGTACTTTATAACGTCTATCAGGATGTTCCCGACACTTTAATTTCCTGATAATAATTAAAACCGAATAAAGATAAATGCCAAAAGATAACAACAACATTTAAATAAAACTAAAACATTGTTAAAACAATAAAAACAAAGAATAAACTTACACATTGAAACTTTTTAATACTTTTCAAGTACAATAAAACTGGAAACAGTGGAGTGCTCGTAAAATCTTTAATTGCACATAAAAATCTCGCTGGCTGTATCGATAAGTATGCGGCTCGTGTATTTGCATAGCTATTTGAAGATTGTAGCCGATTGTGGGCGAATTTTTGGGGTACTGTCACGTACAAATGTTGGAAAGGATTTATGTCTTTTATTTAATGTTTTATTATTGAAGGGTTTGATTACTAATGTAACTTCTGATTCTTGGGGTATAGATGTAAATATTACGACTTGTTTTTCCCAACGACTTTAGTGGAAATCTGTAGATTTTTTTATCTTAGAAACTGACTCGGTGAAACTTTGTTAGACATAGGTCCGCAGAATAGTTTCAATTTCGGAATTACATCACTTTTGCGACGAAATACGTAACCAAGCTTTGAGTCGGCGTGATAGTAGGTAGTAAATATGTCTGCATGTTATTAAAAAGGTATTATCGCTAATATGTAGTGCCGTTGTAGACACAGGAAATTGAAGTTTTCACCACTAAAGAGGAACACAATCGAGTAAACACTATACTAGAACTTTACTACTTAGTGGCAGATTAAGGGCTCTACCACACTCATTTTTTTTTATTTTCACAACCTATAAGGTATCAATGTTGAGCAAAGGCCTCCTCTAAACTTTTCCACACCTGACGGTCTTGGGCCACAAGCATCCAAATCCAAATCCACAACACTCAAATTAGAAAAACTATATTATTTTATATTTAGGTTACTAAATTCAATATCCAAGGTTCACTTATTTTTTACTTTTTAGTTCTTTTTTGTCGGTTTAATTTTTTATTGAAAATATTTTTCAATTTTGCATTGTATTATTACAGGGTGCGCAATGCTCGCTTCGCCTCCTACAAAGACTGTAGGCTGCAAGTCTGGCAGCATCTAATAAATACCTCTTTACTTAAATAAGTCCTACCTTAGCCCTAACCAAACACAGAATGAAACTATTTTCCTATAATTTTCTTCGATTTTTCCCCGCGTCAAAAACACGTATTCCATAAAAATACTAATCATTCATTAGGTTAGGTACCCGACCCCAGGGCACTTGGGAAATGCTAGAAAGCTAGGATGATGAAGAACGGCAACGTCGCGTCCTATTATCGAACTCATTTGACAATGTCAGTTTTTAATATGCTAATGCTTAGTTGCCGTTCGTTCACTTTGGGGAAATGTGTGCACTTAAGTTAGACAAGTTGGAGTCATTGAATTCAATCGCTGAATGAAAAGGTGGTACTTTTTGTGGAAAACTTTCACTATTTGTTAACATATGTAATGGCTTTTAAATAAAAACGGGTGTGCGACACCTGTGAATTTTTAATTATCATGCTATATATCCATTTTATAATATAATTAGCTAAAACTCGCGGCTCCACCTGCGTTGTATGGCGATAAAAGAAGCTTATCTCCTTTCTGGAATCATGAACTATCTTCATAACAATATCTTTTAAGACGCAACAGACAGATAGACAGTCAGGCAGCGCTTGTATCAAATCATAGAATTTGACAACTAGTTTTGTATGGCGTGCAAGAGCGGTGCTCTTTCGCATTTGGCAACAGGGAAAGCCTATCAATGACACCTCCGGTTGGCTTATTGCTCTGAGGTATAAATGGTGACTATGGTAATAAGTAAAGGACGTCCACAAACTGTTATAAGTCATTGCTACATTGGCACAGTATCTACTTTCTCTCATCAGAAAGGTAATATGCCTCCTGTATCTGTAATTGCAGATCTTATCAACTAATCGCAAAATAGCAGTGAAAGCGCCATTGTCAAGTAAAAACACACTCACTAACAGTCACACGCGCACACATAGGTACATAATACTTGAACCAACTGTCCTGATCAATTCTCACTTTCTAGCCTTGAATAAAAACATCACCAGCTCGCAGTTAAACGTTACTTCCAAACCTCTATGGACTGTAGAGTAAAATACAAAGACTAAATATCAAGAATTTATACTATTAAATGCAAAAAGCTCTATATAATTTTTTAGCTTTATAGTAGTATTAGTATTTTTTTCAGTTGTAAATACTTTTATATCGAACTAGCTGTTTTCCGCGTCCGGGTGTAATTCGATATTTCCATGCTATTTCGTACAAAATAGAAGAATTTCACTTTTAGATTTTCAACCCTAAATTTTTTCCCTTAGATATAATATAAGATATAATTTTTTCTAGTCCAGTGGACTAGAAAAAATTATATCTTATTGTTAATTTATGTCGTGTAGGAATTCAAGAACCTCCCATATTAACTTACGCCCCCTATTTAGGATAGAACATAAACCAGTTTATAAGTTTGACCTCCAGCTACACAACTTTGAAAAACCGCATCCAATTCCATGCTGTAGTTATTACGTGATGCCCGTACGAACATACAGACAGACAGACGGACAAAAATTAAAAAAATAAGTGTTTTGGCTTCTACTGCCGTCATAAAAATCATACGTAAATATTTTTTTTAAATATCTTTAATGTACATGGCAAATTTATATGTAAATGTATAGATAACAATTATTGAAATAGAAAATTCCAGTATCTACTTGAATATGCCGATACAACAATTATAATAATGGCCGCTGTAACGATTCCATGCATTTTAATTCGAGCGCTCGCGAGCGTTAAGCTAAAATCGATGCACTTTTCATGGCTTAGTACTGATTTCACTGCTATTTATATGGCAATGTGCTTTTTCACTTTATTGTTGTGTTAAGCTTTAAAATTACGTGAAAATGTATAATAGCGATAAGCTCAACCCCGATTACATGGGACTGATATATAAGAGGTGAAGTGTGGGTGTTATACACCTCTTCTCACCCTTCTGAGTAGAATATAATGTTATGTTATCAATAATAATAAATATGTATCAAAATGATTGATGTTTCTCTCATTTGAAAGGTTCCCAAAACAAGGCATTTACTTGAATTATAATGTGAAAAAATGCTAGTGACATTAATGTTATGTTCCTTTTTGAGAGACTGAAGATAAAATCTATTTTTACTTTTTTGTTCGAGAGGAAGGTCCCTACTCTATTTTGTTTATGAAATAAAATAAAATGATATAAAAATGTCCCTTAGACTTCACAAAGCACTTAGTCAAATATATATCGTCATACAAAAATAATTTCACTCTGATACTGAGAATTTGTAAATACTTATGTTATATGAAAAGTTAAGCTGAGTAATGTTTTTGTGAAAAAGCTCGAGGGCCTAAGCACCCTCTTACATTTAACTATTTGCTGTATTGTAATCTTGATAGTGAATTACATGGTAAGAAAAATCCTGTTTAGAATTTAAACGTTACGATTAGTACTGTAAAGTTACCCCGTTATTTACTATCAGATAAAGTTATGCATTCATTGCAAAAAAATCTCAAGCTAAAGATAAAATTACAATAAAAAAGAAATAAAACTGATACTACAGGACACTTAGGTACTTGTCTGTACATGGCTATCAGCAACACGTTTGCGAAATTCGTCCGTCACGGCGCTGCGCACGCGCCGAAGCGTGCGGATTTTTGTTCATCTTCGCGTTGTGTAAAGCTCTTTGTATACTGTATGATCCTGGTATAATAATGTCCTGAATAACAGAAAAATAAAATAAAAATTTATCAATTAAATCAATTTATATTAGTACCCTTTAAATAAAATAGACTTCAGGCGAAAGTAGTTTTTTAGTTTAACGACATTTCAAACTTTAATTTAATATTCGTGGAATCTTGTTATTAATAAATCAATTTTAACTTAAATCATTATATTATTATTTTAAAATTATATTGGGCAATAATTCCTTTCCGAAAAATAGGTAAAATATAAAAGCATAATACTTTTCAAGACTTTTTTTACTAGATCGTATAAAATTACCAAGAGAGCGGTTTTAAATTTGATTAATTCGACAGCATAACTACATTATACAATAATAAAAATAACGCTTTACTTTAAACTATTTACTTTTTTCTCACCTCCAAAATTTACATTATTATCCAAATAACAGACTACCAAAATTGTATCGCCAGAAACCATTGTAAATACCCTCTAAGTCGGACAGAACAATGCAGTCTGCAATCACAAAAAAACGCATATCTCAAAATACAGAGCCTCCATACAATTTGTGCACTGAGCGGAACATTCAGACCTTAAATTACAACAAAAATGGTTGACCTGTCTAAATGATTATGTGTTTGTGTATCAACACCCGTCGGAGTGATTTTTGCTGGGAAATTATGCTGAATAATTTAGCATTTGAAAATGACCTTGTATAAAAACAAAGTGGTTCCCGCCGCGTTTGTCTGTCTGTATGTTTGCGACAAAGTAAAAACTACTTAACAGATCTGCATGATTATCACAAATAATTCAAACCTTAAGGGGTAACCATTGGTTGGTTGTTTACCATACATAATTAATATGGGTTGTACTTTAATATCATTAAGTTTTCATATATTTTCTAAACATAATAATACCATATATAAAACACTAAAATGCCTGTATGTATGTAAATCAATCAATAAAAAAAATACACAATGGCCACGAACAAACATGCATGTTATAGTTTTAGATGCAATTTCGATATAAAAATAAATAAAAACTTAATTATAGGAAAGCTCAACGTATTACGTTAGTATGAAATCACTGCATTTGGGTGTGTACTATTAAGTTTATAATTTGTTAAGATTTTTTATAACCTACCCAGGCAAAACGAAGACAAGGCGCAAGTAATTTCTACAATTTGGTTTTTTGTTTCAAGTTTGCTTACATTTTGAAGATTTGATTTAAAATCGTATTTATTGAATTGTAAAATTTTATTACTTTTTAACGAAAACTGAAATCAATATCACAAATTGAATAGGCTAGCCACCTTGTAGCAAAACCAATACTATTAGAGAGCCTTTCTGTGTTTGCACACATGCTAGAGGCTACGTAGTCCATCAATGGGCTTAGTTTTCCGCTGAAACTACCGTACTTTTATGTCCACTATTATGATGAACTAGACATAAAAAAAATCTAAAATATGGGATTCTTTTGATGATTTTTTTACAAAGATAGCTTATATTTTATTGTAGATTGTGTTTAATCACGATTTCACTAGATGTTAAGTAATGATGCGGTCTACGTTGAAGCATGCTCACCTGTGGTACTAAGATATTTGTTTACTCTTGATTTGAAGAGGTCCAAATTGATCTTATGCGGAATCACAGACTTTGGCAGGGTGTACTACTCTTTAGCAGTTCGCTTGAGGAATAAATACCATTAAGCGATGGATTACCATAACATTAATTATTGTTGGTTATTATTGGTTACTTTTTATTAGGGTGGGTACTCAAGCTAATATTAAATAGTTTTTATAAACGAATCATTAATAATATATTACAATATTTTAAACACTAAAATGCATGTTTGCTCGAGGCCAATTTGTGAAATTCATGAATAAAATTACATACAAATTTTAGAAAAATTTGTGCCTACAAACATACATGTTAGTGTTTTAGATATGATTTGACCATAAAATAGATAAAAACTTAATAATATTAAAGTTAAATCCATATTACTGTTATAATAATATAGAAAACAGCCAAGCAATTGTTTCCTCTTAACAGGCAAAACTTCTCTTAACAGCTAGTTCTTTATGTTGCCTTGCTGTAGAGACTGGACTAAAATTTTATGTCTTAAATTTTAAGTGAAAAGATACCTGCAATATTTTTATATTTATTTCTAAACTCACTTATATCGCTATCTAACGTTTGTGTCACGTATAACCACTGGCAGTTAACAGGGTATGAATACAAATAGCTTGTAAGTAATATTGGTGTTTTTTCGCTTGTGTGTATGTTTGTATTGTATGCTGGCAAAGAGCCAAACGCATTGAAGATTAGTAATAATTGACAGCTTCATAAAGATGTGCGTGAGGATGAAACAGTGGTTGGAAAGAATGGATGTGGTATTTTAGTGGTGCTCAGGTTCGAGCCCTCAGGGTAACAGAAGAGTTATTTAGGATTTTTCCATCAGGAAATTTCTTATTATGAATAGGAACACGATAGGATTGTGCCCGGTAGATGACGATAAGTTCACCCTCTATCACATTAACCTAAACAGAGGTGAGGTGTGGGTATAACATACTTGTGGGTATAACATACACCTTTTTTTTATTTTAAGTGAAAGTTAAATCAAAATAAGTTTAGTAGTTTTAGATATATCTATGAAATGCAATTTTTCATTATTCTTAGTAACATAATACTTAATAAAGAAAAATGTTTAATTACATATTAATTAGTACCACCTCTAATAACTTGCACTTCTCACCAATCTGTATGCAAAAGTCATCAGTATTGACGTTCGTCGCACGTCGACCGCAGGCTTCCCTTATCGCCTATTGACTTTGTCCGCCGACCAAGGCCTCGTGTGTGCGGTCTGCCATCCAGGACCTACCACTATGTTATTCATATGGTAGTTTTGTAAATTTACCTTCACTTCTGCAGTTGGTTAAAAGTAGGATCTACACACAACACTAGTAATACCTTCTCTGAATATTCGTATATCTCCCACCGGTCGTATGTAAAAGTCATCAGTTTTGACGTTCGCCGCACGTCGACCGCAGGCTTCCCTTATCGCCTATTGTCTTTGTCTGCCGACCAAGGCCTCGTGTGGGCGGTCTGCTGTCCCGGACCTACCAGACTACCACATATGGGTGAATAGTTGGTTTTTACCAAATTAATCAAAGTGAATTCAACCTTTTTATATTATTTAAAATATTATGGGAAAACCAACATTTTGTATGATGCGAAAACTGTCAAAGTAAAAAATTGTTGGGCCATAACTATTGTAAACGTGGTTGGCAGAGTCTCTTAATATCATAATTTTAATTATCTTTATTGGTATATTTTATGCCTAGAGCTACGTATTCCAATTTTGATAGACTTCATCATTATTGACTTTTCTTATTTACGAGTATGTTTTTTTTTTCAAAATATCGATTACTTCAAATACTGTGAATCGAATAGCAACTAGATTCTGATATCTAATCATCTTTCTTTCTCCTTACCTTTCTTATATTCAGCCTCCACTTTACTTAGTCTTGCCTTAGCAATGCACACTTGAAGACAATTTCAGATTACCTCCCCCACTCTATTTTCAATTCGATTTCGATTTTGATCGGGGATGGTATTGATATTTATTAATTAATTAGGAACGTGTCATATTATACCCGAACATGTTCTTATGCACATCTGCCGCCCTCTTCTGGTTAGTATAGAGGCGTGATGTTATGTTATATTATATAATGTGGAATAATATTAGATTTGAGAGAGAAAATAGTTTTTATTCGACCAAACTTGCCACCAAACGTGCACTTGTATTCCGCTTACCACGTTACGATGAATTACCACGTCAGCCACCGATACTGAATTTGAAACGCTGTATTTTTACGAGGGGCGCACTTGGGCCCTCCATTATCGCGGCGTCGGCTTTGATGGCACATAAACCGGACGCAGCTGCGGCACATATAGTGCGAGTAGAGAAAAGTGGCGTCCGAGAAAAACGCTTAAATATTTGGCAGAAAATCTCCGTTGATTGGATATAGTTGCATGAAATTGGTTGATTAGTAGATATCTTTTGAATAAACTACAGCTTTGAGTCATCTGCACATACTAATTATATTTAAAAAAAAATCATAGCACAATTACTCCAACCTTAATTACCATTATTTTGCAAGCCTTTTCCCAGTAACATTGGAGTTGGCTTCTGGACTATCGGATTTAATTGATTAGGATTTTTCGTAGAAGTATCAGTGTCAGTTTTTTTTTCGTAGAAGGATGTTGACAAGGTGATAACCGAGACCGACGTCACTGCTTAACGTCGAAGGCACGGAGGTAAACAGACTCATTATGTTAAGGTGGTCACCGATTTAACAGCTGACAGGTATGCTCAACCTGAAGATAAGCTGGGCTTCACGGTTTTGACTTAGTCACGAGTTCCTCCATCCTATCAAAATAGCTATTTAATAATAAAAAGAAATATGCCAGCGAAAGGATTAAAATTAATTCATAAACAAAATAAATCATCCGAGCCCCCGCGCCACGATTTAACGCCCGCATTATATATTTATAAAGAAGGCATAACTCTTATATTCCGTCCGTAGTTTTACAACCTCACAGCACCGAATAATCTTCGTCAAATATTCACCTCTTCTCTTCAAAAAAATAAAAAAATACTCTTTATTACTCCTTAATTCACTTATAGGCAATATGGTGTACTCGAGGGATTTGTGAGCCCCGAACGTATTAAGAAAATCCGATTTAGATATTCGAGGCTTATTTTTGCGGATCAGTGGGCCTAAAATAAGTAACGATTGCTCTTTGATCGCTAAATACGGATGTTCAAGATTGATGGTATGAATAACGGTTTGATATGGGAGCTGGTATGATAATTTGTTATGTTATAAATTTCTTCAAGGTGGAAAGTTGAGTAAAATTATTATGTCAATAAATTTTACATCAAAACAGTGAAAAGATAAAATTCTTTAAAAGCGGACACATCCATTTATATTAAATTTTATTGGATGTAGCAATTTATGTAATTCATAGAATAGTTTGTACAAAATTTAAGCCTGATTTACTATTGATAAAAAGGTATTTCCTGTCAACTTGATGGCAAAAACATAATTTATAAAGACTTAAACGTTTGTCTGCATTTTGCATTAATATGTGGTTTTCCAATACATTACACTATGCATCATAGTTCCGTGAATATAACATAACTGGGTAAAAAAGTCACTAAGCATTATGATTAGGAGAACTCTTACTAGTTTCTATTTAAATATGATCGTCTCGATGGTCTAGTGGTTAGCGTATTCGCCTCTTACCGGTACGGAGTTGTGATTGTGCCCGGTTGTTTTTTTTTTATACTACGTCAACAGCGATCGGACGTGTGGTAAGTGGAGTAGGTACAGCCCATGGACATCAACAATCCACAAAAACAGATTATAGATGCGTCGTTGCAGCTGAGGAGTACGGTGTTATGCCTCATGTGCCAGTAATTTCAGGCCTGATCTCACCACCAAACCGGGACACAGTAATGGAAGCACTACTATTTGGCGGCAGGTTAAAGGTGAGACGGTGGTGCTGCCGCCCTCAAGCTCGTACACAAGAGCTCTACCACCAGTACGATGGCGGTACTTTCGAAATTTAAATTATGTCATTCGATCAATGCGATGTCCAAATTTTAATAATTAAGCTACTAAATATTTGTAAAAGGTAGATTTAGGTTTTTAGATGCTACGAGAAGTTGCTGAGTTTTTTTTTTATACTTTTGGATTTTGATTAACTACGAAAACTATTTCTTTTTGATTATTCTATAGCATTTAGATATGCTTAGCATATTATGCTAAGAAACAGTCGCAGGTTCGAATCCTGCCGATCCCATAATTTTTCAACTATTTCTTAGTACGTAAACTATGTTATTTTTTTGGTCTAGTTCTAAGGCTAACAATATTTCTTTTGGCTCAAGCTAGTTATCTTTAAAGAAATCTTTTCCATTGAAACATCTTAATTTTTTCATTTTTCAATAAAAAAATAATTACTTCACAATAAATAAAACAATAACAAACAAATATGGCCGATCGTACGAACACACAAACGGACATAAAGCAGGAAGCGAGGCAGATTTGCATGCGCGACGTGTTATAAATAACGCACTCTCACCTTCGGTCCGTGGCCAAAATTATCACGTTTTTAGTGCACGGGACAAGAGAAGAGAATAAGCGGACGCCGGTGATTAAGCGTTTTTTCCTTGCATATGCGTATTTGGTTTTGGGAAAGTCATCTTATTTGATAATATCGCACAGTATCAAACATAAACACATTTGAAAAGCGTAAATTGCTGCACGGAATAATATGATGTATTTTCTCTTCCCTCTAACTCCTTTATCATAATTAAAATATAACAAGCTATTGCTCAATTTTTTACCAAGAAGTAAGACTACAAAAAAGTTATTTGAAATAAAATTTGATGGATACTGAAAAAGCATTTAGCATTAAAACTAAACCAGAATGTTATCTACGTTATTAACATAGGTATACAAATTACTAAAAGGTGCAGTCTTTACTAGAACAATAAAGTAGGTCATTACAAAATAACTTTACATTGTTTTCAGCCCGTATATCTTGCAACAAATTAGCTAATAATACAATATCAGCACCTACCCTGTAATAAAAAGTTTAGACTTTGTTTTATCACCGCCCGCTGTCGCCCGCATCTTGGTCCAAGGGCAGAAGTGCAATACACTGAAACGTTTGGCCCTGACTCTGAGCAAATTTGCTTTCCATTTATTTTTAAGTATTTTTCAGTAGGCTATTATTAGATTAGCACCTGCACTTGTTATAAAAGATTTTCGAATGGAATGCACGTTACGTTGCACTTGGCTGCAATATTGTAAGTTATATTGAAATGGGTTTTTACACCTTTAAATGGAAAGGGTACTTATAAGGAATCATTAGTGGTTTTATCATTTCTACATCATTTGAATACGAAGTGATCCTATGATAATGTAGCCATTTATTATAATATCCTACATGGTGAAAATATAATTATTTTCATCCTCTCACTTATCGTGGAAAGTTTCTTTAACAGAGAAAAAAATTAAAAAATAAATAAAATTAATTTACAAAATGACCTCAATAATTTTATATTTGTAATTTTATTATAAACGACACCAATACGCCACCAATATGCATGGTATGATGCACGGGAATGCAATATGTAATATAAAGCAGCTTTTCAAAATAAAACCAAACTATCTAGTAACTTTTACGTAATAGAGTAACTAACATCCAGATATCTTTATAGAAGTTGTTTTTTCACAAACACATGTTACATTTATATTTACTGGTTAATCATCATTAAGCGGCAGCGATGATCAATCGCTACAGCTTATCCCTTAACCCGTCTGCAGAGTGCATTACACTTAGGCGTTCGGCCCCGACAGTACTAAGGCCAGTTGCCTTGAAATCACAAATCAAGCGACACACTAACAAGTACACACGGCTACAGATCAAGATAACATTTCCAGTGTAAGCTGGACTCGTATTGCTCGCGAAGCTTATACAACGCTAGACCATGTTATACTGGAAGTGTAACCTTCTTGTGTAACCGTGATTACACGCATTTTACTCTTATTTGTCAAGCCACTTTTAACTAATGGGGCACGGAAATTCTGAATTATTTCGAGAAAATATTTAGAAGATTATGTGGAATGACTCATTTACTGGTTAATTAGTAGCATTTTGGTTCATTACCTCTTAATGACTTATAAAACGACTTATCATATTATTTAGTCTACAATTTTCATTTTTGTTTGAGTTTATCAAATAGAAAACCCGTGCGTAAATCAAACGCTACCAGAAGAATAGTTGGGAGAAAAATTCAGCATAATTTGATTTAACATAAACATACACGTAACATCACGCCTATATTACCCAAAAGGGTAGTAGGTGGAAGCAAAAGTATACAACACCCACATTTCACCTGAGCCAATTCCAACTCCGAGCTGAGACTAGCTATAATATTATGAGTAAGGGATCGGCACTCCCTTCCATCTGTAATAAGCAATTGGATAGCGTTTGCCTTACTAATATATAATCATTCAAATGCAACAATGTTTGGATAAAAGTTTTAATCAAGGTACATCTTCACCTAGTTCACAACAAACCTTTTTATCTAAAGGCCACCTAAAAATAATATCGCGTTCAGGAAACAGGAAGCTCTGAAGGTCTACCGAATGAGACTAAATAGGCGTGGAGTGGATTTTAAGTGATATACTAAATAGCCTATTGTGACGTGCTTAGAATTTAAAATAGATTGGTATGTATTAGTTTCGAAGGTTAAATAAAATTTAAGGAAATATTCGTACTCAAAGATATTTTATATAGTGAAATTTAAATAAATTTTCCCAAACATAAAGCGATTGTGAATTTTAGATGCGGTTTACAATTACCATATGACAGATGGATTGATATAAAAGTGTATGACTTGTTGGTAACTTCTTGATGGATTGTGAGTTCGTTTCACCCAAATGTAGTTTGAATTTCAAATATATATATTTTCAGGGTGTTTGGTTCCCGATTCCCTACGTCCGGCGCACCCTGGGCAATTCGTGAGTTCTTAAAAGCGAATTGGCTAATCCTTTCACCACGATGGCAAGTCAAAACCTTGACCACCTTAATGACTGTCCAAAATGCCCTACCAACTGCAAGAGAGGCGCTCATGAACGCCGACGAGATCGCCATAATAGTGGCCACTTATTGGATCAATAAAATTTGACTCAGCCATCGACACGACGAAGAAGAAGAAGGGTGTTTGGTACATCGTTTGCCAAATAAAGAAAAAAATTGTTTGCCAAAAAAAAAAAATTCTAAAAGCTAGTATCAAATGTTTGTCCGTAAATAAAAGGGAGAGTATGCGTTATTTGCAGATAAATCTCAATTTACTTAATAAAGTCGAAAAATTAAAACTAGTACAAAGTTTTGAAGCTGTATTACCATTTTTTTTTAATTTCCTGTGATGAAAAGTGACTGTGGGTGCTAATACTATAGTTAAGGATATTATTAGTACCCTTTAGCTAATTCAATTTGGCAAACGATGTACCAAACACCCTTCAGGACCACAACCGCGTAGTAAGTCGATAAATAGTCACCTATATTATTATAATATTTTAAACCCAACTACATATATTTAAATATCATTGCAGTGCGCTCTTAAAACTGAGGTTCATTATTCAAATTATGAAATACGGGTGTTACTCACGTAATGTTGGTCTATTTAGTCGAACGCGGTTTCGCCTATACGTCTAGGCATTATCAAGAGAGTGCGATACGACACACCCGAGTCGCAGCCAGTCTTGCACAGTGCAAGACTGGCTGCGACTCAGGCGCGAATAATTTGAATAATGTTACAAACTCACGTCAGTTTTAATAATAATACTGAGGTACTAGTTTAAAAGGCTGTTTGTTAGTTGAGCTGGATGACGTACTGTCAATTCCTCTTCCATTTACTAAAAGTCATTTGCATTAATATTGCATATAGCCACATGTGCTGCTTTTAGCCACATAAAATATTATGTTAATTTGAAGATAGCATATCCTTGGAAGCTGGCGTTACCCTTACAGTCAACACTGAGTCATTTAAGTTTTCTACGTTATTGAACCGGCTGAAGGTCGGACGGATATATCTCACTTAACTATACAATGCATTATTGCCTGTAAAAAGCGTAGGCAGCAATAGGCTTGTATATAATACAATACATCACACACTCCTTTTGTATTTTTGTTGCTTTTATTACTATACAAAACTATATAAGTAACACACTACAACCTTAATCTGTTTGCTGATTACCGGGTATATTTTCATATTCTGAGCATTGAGCTAGATTTCAGAATATAAAAAACTTCATCACAATACCGTTAGACCACCGACGACGCAGATGGGAACAGTCATAATGTTTAAATTATCATCATAGGTTTTTCACTGGTCTCATCTCCGGTGTAAATTCCAACATAACTTGAAGTTATGTCTATCAATCTATAATCATAAGTTTACGTAATGCTATAGGTCCGATCAACTTGGATAAGTTTATTGATTGATAATAGACAAGAGCACTCAAAATTAATATATATAAGAAAAATCTCGAAACCCATTTTTTTTCCATGGCTATATTTATAACTGTGCTTTTTTAACGAAGAAAAAGCAAATTACGTCCAAACTATCACTCACACAACGTAAAATAAATTAAATCATATGAGTATAACCGCGACACTAGTTACCTAATTAGATTTCATTTGACATCTGAGTCATTTCCCTGGCTCGAGATGAAAGGCATACCCAGCTCAGTTAGGGAACAGAAAGATATAAAATTTGGACAAAATATAGCCATTCTTCTGTCCAACAATGTAAATAGGAAGAAAATGTGTTTGTACAAGAAATAATCTCGCTCTGAGTCAATGTTTACGCGAGGAGAATGCGGCAATTCTGTTGCGGATCGCACCATGTAAATTATAATCTTAGTAACGTTTTCTGAGTCATGGTAAGTATATGTAGAAAACTAGTTGCTTGAACTACTCTGGTTATAAATGTAATTAATGACCAGAGTTATTATAATGCAGAAATATAATTAATAAAAGCCAACCTTCAGGGCACGTTACCCGCTGTCGACATCGATGCAAACGTATTTTTGACACCTGAACTTTTTATTAGATCTATTTTATAAAATAAGTTTGTATTATTCTTTTATTTGATATCTATAAAGTTAGGTATATTTTTAATTAATAAAATAAAATAATTTATCTAAAATACGGCTCACTGTTTTTACATACGTATAAAATATTTAGTTAAAGCACATTGCATATCACTTCAATTAAAATGATAGTATGTAAAATCAGACTCATAGAATTTAAATGGTTATGTTTACGTTATACACGGTGATAATTGTAATATTTTGTAACATATTTTTCTGTACCATTCAACCACAACTACAAGTTGACCGTTTGTAATTGAATTAGGTATAAATGCAAAAAAAATAATTGAATTCACTTATTGACACAAATCGCATAATCAAATAAAAAAATCCTACGAAGAGAAACCTTGACGAGAACTCAATGCAATCTTATTAAAAAGCTCATTTATAAAACTATGCAAATCGCTTCAGTGTCGGAAGGATAAAAAATCTAACATCTATAACGGAGAGATTCAAAAGGGGCGAGCGAAAAGAGCGCTTAAAGCGAAAAAAGCGAGCGACTGTCAGTTCCAATGATACGGAGCTAATTTCCTTCTCATCAGCTGTAATTATGCCACATAAAGCTCTATTGTTTAACCCCCCGTTTCTTTTAAAGTTAATAGTATAAAGTATTCTCACGGTGAAATTTTTTTGATGGAAATGCATTTTAGGTGCGGCATTGTGAGAGACGAAAGCTTTAAGCATCGTGGATGTTTATTACCTTTTCTCGCAAAGACTACTGGACAGATTTTGATAAATTATGTCACATAATATGGTGTCATATTATGTAGTTAATAGTCTAAATTAACATGCAAACTATTTATCGATATGTTACGAGCATGAAGTCTTGGGTGAAAGTTAGTAAAAAAAACGAAACATATACCCCTATGTAGTCGTGACCCGTAACACGTAGTTTCTTCAGGCTTCAACAATTGCCTTACTTACTCTATGACTGCTAAAATTCTCGCTCCGTTAACTCTTTTTATATGTAAATTTGTAAGAAATATAAGGCAGTAGAAGCTAACGGGCTGATAATATCACATTGAGCAATAACGAGAGCTGTTATGTGTTATATTAGTTTTATATCTTTACTGTGACACTTAAACAGTGGAACCCAACTCACATATCCCGGCTTGCAAAACTTATATTATCTTTTGTAACAAATATATAAGTAAGTGGACACTGTCTTTATATAGTCCATGAAAATTCCTCCATCATTCCATTTGACGACCGAATGACGGCGTTGGTAGTGTACCTGCCTGCGACTCTGAGGTCACCGGTTCGATTCCCGCTCAAGACAAATCTTTGCGTGCAAGAACATGGAAGTTTGTCTTGGTATGGGTGTTTCTATGTATAATAAGTATGTATTTACAAAAGAAATGTATATATGTATTTGTATCAGTTATTATAGTACCCATAGTACAAGCTCTGCTTAGTTTGAGACTAGACAGCGTTGTGTGTATGTTGTGTGACATTTTTTATTTATGCCGCAAAAGATAGCTAACGCGTCACCACACGTGTAATAGTTTTGTAGCGACGTATTATGCCTCAATTGACAGTATTTTTAAAGCCTAATCACACCACCAAACAGGGACATAGTATTGAGTGCACTACTATTTGGCTGGTGATGCTGCCTAGAACTTCGTCGCTTGACTTCTGCCATAATTATTATTGATGTTTTTCGTAATAATTTAACCCATGGTGTCTGTTCAATTTGTTTGGTAAACGTAGATATTTTTTTTGTTTTTTAACTAGTGGAAATGAGTACTTTAACATAACATCACGCCTTTATAACACCCAGTATTTACCCGTAATGTACACTAATGCCGTAATGGATATCGTATTTGTACTCGTATTGCATTAGTTACAGATGAGACAGTGAACGAAAAATATAGCCTGAAGACTAGTATCATAACTTATTGATTATTTTTATAGCATTTAGCTATGCTTAGCAAATTATACTAAGAAACAGTTAAAAAAATTATGGGATCGCCAGGATTTGAACCTGCGACCTTCTGTAGTTGTATCCTACCTAAAATAGGAACAATAGATGAACGTGACATCACGAAATGACGTAACATACAGTTGAGAAATTTGGGTTCAAATCCTGCCGGTCCTATATTTTTTTAAACTGTTTACTAGTAGTTATCCCTTCAAGGAATACAGGCGTGATATCATTACATTGTCGCTTACGCTAAAATATTTTCACGTTCAGACGGTACGTGTGAGGCAGCTTGCCCATAATCGTGGGTAAAGCGAGGTGCCACTGTTTTATGTTACCGTTTTTATATTTTATTTATTACCCTAGTGCCGCTTGTACAGGGTGTTCGCAAACGGTGCTAATGTTTATGTAATGCTAGCTTCCATGCAGCGCTGTAATGTGAATTGCATTTGATACGGGTACTGGCGTTGGGTGTAATTCTAGGATGTAAGTTCATGTAATGTTTTTAAGTTTTTTCGAGATTGGATATATCAAAAAGACTTATTGATGCGACTCGTGACCAGAAGGCTTTGCAAGGATATAGTAAACGAAATTAATCAAAGAAATATTATGTGGGCTGAGCTGAATAAAAACTTAACAAATGAGTCTTTGAGGAGTGAATTTAATGAGAAGCGAAATTCAGTTGCCAAAATAATTAATGATACGAAAAATACTTACTACATCAATAAATTCTCAAAATGTGGTAATAATGCCAAACAAATGTGGAACTTAGTGAATACTTTGGCTCATAACAAAACTAAAGAAATTTATGCTCCTTCAAAACTCATAACTTATACTACAGAAATTACTGATGTAACACATATCTGTCAGATATTCAATGAATATTTTTCTACGATTGGTTCTAAATTAGCTGGCGAAATACCTAAACATTATCATGACAATAGTTCGTATGCATTACCGAAAATTTCTGAGCAGTGTGACAATGAACTATCTACTTTCGATTTTTGTACCCAGCACGAGATTGCTAAAATAATAGATAGTCTTGACAGTAATTGTAGTATTGGATTAGACGGCATCAGTACCAAGATAATCAAATCCACAAAAGATCAAATACTTCCAAACTTAACTAAATGCTTTAACAAGCTTTTATCTGAAGGGACGTTCCCTGATACATTGAAAACTGCTAAAGTAATTCCATTATTTAAATCAGGTTCTAGGACGGATCCAGGTAACTATAGACCCATTTCCGTCATGCCTGTCCTGTCAAAAATTTTAGAAAAAATGTTGCATACTCGATTAGAAAACTACCTCAAATCAATCAATTTCATTTCGAAGTATCAGTACGGATTTAGGCCCAAAAGTAGCACTCTTACAGCGACCGTTGATTTAGTTACCAAAATTAAACAAAATATAGATAATAAAAATATTGTGTTAGGCGTATTTATAGATTTGAAAAAGGCATTCGATACAGTGAGTCATGATATACTGTTAAGAAAATTAGAAATTATTGGTATCACTGGTAATGCCCTTAAAATGTTTCGTAGCTACCTGACTAACAGATATCAAGTAGTAAAAATAGACCAACAGCAAAGCGATAAACTGCCTATAGTGTGTGGTGTCCCACAAGGCTCAATTTTAGGACCTTTGTTGTTTTTAATTTTTATTAATAATATTCAGGAAATGGGCCTACGTGGTCACATTACCCTTTATGCAGATGACTCTTGCTTATTCTACTTTGGGTCTACAATTGATACTATTATATCACAAGCTCAAGAAGATCTAAATACCTTTCATACTTGGTTTCAATATAACTTGCTTACAATCAATATTTCTAAAACATGTTATGTAATTTTTAAAGCCAAAAATAAAATAATACCTACTCATGATTCTTTAACTATCGGCGGTATAGAATTAAAACAAAAAAACTGTGAAAAATATCTTGGTTTAAGACTTGACAGTACCTTAACTTGGAACTCGCATATTGAACATATTAGGAGTAAGTTATCATCGCTACTTTGCTCAATACGACAAATAACACCGTGTATCCCAAGCAAATTACGATTTACTATCTATAACGCCCTAGTAAAGCCGCACCTTTTGTACTTAATAGAAATTTGGGGTAGTGCCACAAAAACAAATTTATCCAACCTTCAAATAGCCCAAAACAAAATTATTAAAACTCTTTTTCGGTACCCTTATCTGACACCTACAAATAAAATATACAGTGATACCAAAATCATGCACGTTAAACAGTTATATATTTACAATACGTGTCTCTTTATAAGAAAGGTGCTTAATAATAAAATACATACAAACATAACTTTTACGAAACAAAAACAACTAAGTAAACGCAGCACCCGTCGAGCTAGTTTTCTCGTATTACCTAAAGTTAGAACGAATTATGGTCAAAAATGTTTAACATACCAAGGAGCACAGCTATATAATAGATTACCTTCCGTAATAAAAAATGTAAACTCAATTAACATATTCAAATGCAAACTCGCTAATTACTTAATGGCTGATAACTCTCTTTAGATAAATAAGCTGGGTAAGCATAGTAATATGTTAAAGGAGTTAGTTTAGTTATTAATAATATAATAATATTTTTAAGTCTAAAACGAAAATATGATATTTTTTACTTTAAGTTTAATTATGTTCTCATAGAAGTGACTTGTAGTCTTATTTGAGAATAAATGTCTTTAAACCTAAACCTAAGGCTGGTTTGTATTTGGCTCAAAGAATAAGCATTGCCATACAACGTGGCAATGCTGCCAGTCTTCTGGGCACGATGTCGCCTTTTGACATCGATGCGGAGGAGTTTTTTGATGATTTTTAAAATTTTGTAAATATCATATTATAAGTTAATGTAGGTATGTATTTTATTGTATTATATTGCGTAATTTAGTTATAAATCTTTTATTTAAAAAATAAATATGTTATACACGTAAAAAGAAATAAATAAATACATAGTATATTGTTTTAAATATAAGTGACATTGTTAAATGTAACGTTTTAACCTTAAATATCCTTACATAAATTTGTCTATCTGTCAGCTCGCAATAAACTCAAAAACTACTCACCGCATTACAGCGCTTTTCACCAATAGAGAAATCATGAGAAATGTTTTGACTAAATTTTTGTCAAGGTTATCGACATACCACGTGGGTAGCCGAAGGCGGAACCTAGTTTCTAAATAATGCGTCGTAGCTCTAGCGTTGGATTTAAATCTAGGAATAATAATAATAATAATAAAATAAAAACGTTTATTTCAGAATAAATCGTACAAGTTGTTTTTTTTAACAATACTTCTGCCAAACTGTACAACAGTTTGTTGGCAAATGTAACTCCTTATGGAAGGAAAAGTGTTATGTAATGTTATGTTTTGAGGTTTCCTTTTGGAAGATTTTCTTTATGAGTGTCTTGGTGAATCGATTTTTGTAGAATGTTAGACTAACTTGTTTGACTACGGTAGTGTATGCGACTGCTTACCGTTAGCATTCAGTGGCGCCACGGATGGAAAGCAGTCTTAAATAATTTTATTTTAGATTGTTTACATTAGATAGAACGCCAGAAGCAATTACACTATCCAAGGCCAAATACATACATTCACTCACTCACCCAGTCTCAGAACAAATCTTTGCAAATCACACAAAGATTTGTCCCATGTGGGAATCGAACCCACAACACCAGTGCAGTGGAGAGTGGCGAGGTGTCCGTTTAAACCACTACACAACACGTGCAGACAATAAAAATATACAAGCTTATAATTAACAACATCCTGTACTAAACCACTAGAATGGTATTACTAAGGTCGGTGCTTTTTCTTTCATTTTCGGCCACGATATTGTGGCTTTGTAGCACTGTGGGGAATTAATTATGACTTATTTTGTAATGGCGTATTTTTGCGAGACGCTAAATTATTGGTGTCGTTAAATAAAAGTATTATTGTGCTCAACTTTGCACAACTTATTTATCCATTTACAAGAAGTTAGACTGGAAAATAGCTACGGTATGGTGTGTATTAAAAACATAAAACATAAACTCCTAACCACGTAACCATCGGTTTGGCTAATCGTAACCCCGTAATTAAACACTTAATTTATCATAACATCATGCCTATATTACCTACATGGGTGTGGCAGAGGTGTACAACCATGGGATAGGGAGTGAGCCGTCATCCACTGGGCAAAATTCTATCTCTGTGCTGCAATTGTAAATTTCGTGACGGAAAGCTTACAAATAACACTTTACCAGACCCGAGAATCGAACCCGAGGCCTTGCGGTGAGTGGCGCATACGCCAACCACTTGACTACTTTATTTTTTAAGAATTTATTTAATACTTGCTTCCACCCGCTCTACCCGCGTGGTATGTCAATTAAAAGTATATTTAGTATATGTTAATACAGGCTATAAGCTATTCAAATCATCCAAGTAGTTTTTGCGTGAAAGATTAAAAAACCATCCATATATCCAAAAAATCCATTTTTTTTACTTATTGCACATAAGAATAGTTCATAGGTGGACTTAATGCCTGATGCCATTCTCTTACAGGCAACGTCAACGGCAGGTGGTGCAGAGATAAGCATAGGAAGGTGCAGTTCAGACAGAGGAATAATGATTGGTATGTAAATAGAAAAAGTACATATTTTATAAAATACGTAATAGAGATCATAATATTGGATATTAAAAAAATATAATATTTTATAATATAAATAAATACAAACACAATAAATACATACATAATTTTTTGCATTTATTATATTAGTAAGCATTATTTTAGTCCCAAAACAGCTACTTAACTACCATTTTTATCGTAAATAATGTTAGCCGTTTCCATTACCCATTTATTTTAATACCAAAACACAAACAAGAAGAAACATAACCAGATCGTTTAATTTTCTTAAAACATTCTAGTCGAGTATTTAATTAAAAAAAGAGCAGTAAGAATAAAGGATTCTGCTCTGTAAAAGACGTTAGTTTGCAAATTGAGGAAATATCATCTCCGGTCGGACGATGGCAATCGTCTGACAAGTTTTTATCAAAATAGGTGCGGTGGGGTGGCGAAGGTTATAGACGGACTGAATAGAATAGAATAGAATAGAATAGTCTTTATTTGCAGTAAAATGTGGTAGGTACATAAGATATTACAAATATGATTAGCGATCAACACATCTTTGTCTTATAATATTGACATGCAAATAGTAATACAATAATTCTTAAAACTAAGTCGATTATAGCATCGGTCACAAACTATACCTACATTAAGGTTTTCATTTATTATTCATCATAAATTTTAATTTTACTTATACAATATAATTATTATACATCGGTCACGGTCGGTGTAAGCCAACTGCACGCGGACTGCAGTTGAGCTGCGCGGCTAAAGAGCCATATCGCCACACATTTAAACAACATTTTACAGCCATTTTGTATTTTAAAATAAAATGTTGTTTGATTTCGTTTTGTTGAAATTTCAGCCCAGTAAAGTACGTTGTTACCCTGTAAAGGTAGGCACAAGCGATGGAACACCTTGGCTATGCTCCAAACATACCGCTTTTGCTGCCTCAACATTCATATGACTCGTCAATCTGAACAGTAAACTTAACTATGTAAAAATATAATTTAGTATTTTTCATGTGAAACATCCACACAATACATCCTCACAACCTCTCGCATCTATAACTTTTGTAGGATTTTCCGTCGGTAGTGCGTCGAATGCAGATGAAATAAATATAATAAAAAGAATCAAATTTCAACAAAATTACACAACATTTTTTTGTACGTAGTTTTTATTCCATTTTACTGAAAAGCGGATTGTATAATAAAGGGTATGTCTGAAAACCTTCCCTTTGACTGCCATACTCCAATAATACACTCACAGTTTCATGTTGCGAAATTCCTTTATATTTCATGCAATGTTTTATGGCTGTAAAATAAAATGCATTGTATGATTCTGTATGAAGTGGTATAATATTCCCTTTTTGCAGATTACACTCGTTTTTGGCAGTATTTTTGTTGGGTTAAATATTTCATTTGTAAATAAATGAAAAGAGACGTGAAAAGTTTTGGTTCAAAAAGAACTACATTTTAATGTTGCCTATATAAACGGCTTATTTGTAGTATCATCTTATTGTCTGCCTGTCTTTAACAGGTTATCTCTAAAACAAAGCCCGTTTCTTTTATGTCTTATTATTTACGCATACAAACGAATTTCCATCTTCTTGGTACTATTTAGTAATAGCGGGGAATGTTTACTTGAATTAAAAATAATAAATCACCTGTGCAATAAGAGTTTAAATTAATCTCAAAATTCAGTAATATTTATTGGTATGGTGGTAAATGGTATGATGACAAAGCCAGTTAACAGTGAGGTTATTATACAAAAATTTTCACTCTCAATTTCCACACATCGGAAAATCGATCCTCGAATTTTTTTTACCACGTCATAAGAAAATCGCAAAGAAATAAATAGAGCTTGCGTAATTACTTTTCAGTGATTAAGAATATGACTTCGAAGCTCTAGGTGCGAAAATTTAAAATAAAAAATTTCTACAAAGGTGAAAAATTACATCGTAATCCCGAAGTTGTTTGGAAAATTGAAAAAAAGTATTAGAATTGTCTCGAATCACGTTACTCTTCCATAATCAGTCTGGAAAAACGCGAAAATCTATTGTTTTTATGGAAAATTCATGAATTTACCAAACATTTTGGTACCCAGAGTCACAAAATTATGTACTGAATCACTGGTAAGCGACTTCATAACCTTGTATTTTGCAGTCTAAAAGTAATCATAAAAATATCAGCCTTCAGTGTTATACATTTAAAACAGCAATTGTTTTCTTTAATACATTCTTTTCAAGCCTTAAGCAAGTACACATAAAGTATCAATTATAGTTCATTACAAATTGTAGGCAGAAACGATATTTATTCTCTACAATAAGCTTTTTTGTAGCGGAACTGCATTTACGACGTTTATTATTTGCTTTTAACGGCGTATCATTATCTTTAAAAAAAGGTTTTAATGGGGCAGTATAGCTTTAATTATTCTTCGTTTGTCGCATTACAGTTTAAAGAAATTGTCTTTTTCTTTTCATTTCTTTTGTGGTTTTTCGATTAGATGCAATTAGTGGTTAGTTAATTAATCGATGGAGGGTTCGTTTGTTTCAGTTTTTTTACTGCATTTTCGTGTGATAAATTTATGATAAAACATTGTTAATTTTCATTTCATTTAATAAAGAATTCTGGTTTTTTGAATGTTAATACCTTCTTTATGGGGGCCGTTTTGTCACATTAATAAGCATACAAGGAGTAAATGACATCGTGATCCCGAACCCGAGACCCCGGGTGCAAAAAATATCTACCGGGAAATAAAAGTAAATAGAAAATTTTCTTTTTTTGCGATTTTTGTCTTATTATGGAATAGTATCGTTACCCTATGATATTATTACCATTTCCAAGTTCAAATTGAATAGTAATCGGAACGATCTGCGTGTGGGCAAAATGTTTTATAGGAAAATCCCGAAGTGGCCCGAAACATTGCAAATGTATTGGGATAGTCTAGGGTAACGATACTATTCCATTTATGCTATGTCATGTTTCTTTAATGAAATCAAAACATTTACAACAAATGTGGTTGTGCTGCATCTCTGCCAAATCATTCTTAAACGTCATGTTAATTATGTATGGTACTTAAATGCCGAATTAGCTTTTCTCAATCTCCAAAATTCTCCAACACAAACAGTAAACAACGCTATAACATAAAGGGTTCGATAAATAATACATAACACCGCATTATGGCAACGTGTCTGAGCCTGAATAATTCACCATAATCACACTGAAAAGATCAAAGCATGAACTGTTTGTAGGTTTACTCAAGCATTTTGTATTAGATGTTCTTTAAATATAAGATGCTTGAGGTTGCCCTGGTTGCTTTGATAACAGAAGTGGAAACTGTTCAAACACGAAATAAGGCTGCCGATTTAGCGTTTAGAACAAATAGATAGCGCAACGCTGGGTGATATAGGTGATAGGTCACTCAGAGAAAGTTAGAACCCCTCAATCGCACCCAGCGTTGAATTATCTATTCGTGCCAAGCAATTGCCGCTTGTCTAGAGTGGCTTGTATCGCATCGATTGTTTATTTATTTCAATAACTTTAGTTGATGTTTATGAATTTGAGTAACTTGTGAAAAACCTATATGCAATCTAAAAATATAATCACTGGAAAGCATTTACACTCACCCCCATGTCATGACAATGAATTATCATAAGCAATAGAAGAGAATAATTTATCTATTTCTTTGGTAAAAAATAAAATACATATCACTCATGAATCGCAATGTTACAAGTGCCTTCACTGTAATATATTTGGTAGGGTTAGCTTTTATTATTTTGAGACGTATAGAACGAGAGTAGGACAACCTAGAGTGTTTTGTGTCTAGCTCCAAAATAAAGGTAAAATAAAAAAAAACCATATTAAAATGTTATATTTTCAAAACGTAAAACAAACACCTGGGGGTCTTTACCAAACTTATTTCCAACATTCAAAAAAGTACAAAAACTCAAGTCACACCCTCTTACAAATATTGATGAAACGGTACCAATTCTTTGGACATGCATGTATGGTTTGTATGCAAAGGCAGCCAGGTGCTGATAATAAATCATACAAACAAATTAACTGGACCAGCAGACGCCGCACTTTCACCTTTAAGTGTCACAGAATACGGCTCACAAGATAATGGTTCTCTGGAGACATAGATGTAATTAGTAATCTTTAAAGCGCGTCAATGCAAATCAGAACTTTCTATGATTTAACACTATTTGTTTTGATATCAAATGATTTATGTTGTTGGTATTTAAAACAAGCAGATAAAAATTATTGCAAAAAATAACTGAAGACTAACCTAATATTAACAATTTACAACATACAGAATTAATATATATAATAATTAAATATTATTAAATAATTATTTTATTTGATGTCGAATCAAATATTGGAATCAGGATTAAATGATTACTAAAAGTTCAACATGACATAACATTTGCCTATATTATCCAGGAGGGTGTTGCAGACGTGTATATCACCCACATTTCACCTGTTATGATTAGGTTCCATATGATAAGGCGATAAGAGGTAATCCTATCGCCACTCACCGGTCAACATTCCAACACAATATGAAAAAGTCCAAGCCTTTTACTATGAAGTAAAGTAACAGGCTACAACCAGTGACCCATAATGACTACCTCATCAATGCATCATCAGGGTTTTATGACTTAAACCTTCGACTTGTGCAATTTTCTGTGTCATTTAACGAGTTTTACCACTTAATGAAGAAATCACGAGAATAAACGACGCCCTAAAAGGATGCGGCCTTCGAACCAGTTCTTCTTGAAAAGCATTATTTTTTTTGCGTAAGAAATGTATGTAAAATTTACATGATTGGTGTTCTGACAGGATTATGATTTCAAGAATTAAAAAAATGGCAGTCAAATACATGAAAGACTAACTAATTCAACCTTACCTGAGCCTACATCACGTTAAGAAAAATATAAGAATTCCACACCACAGTTCAAAATTATTAAAAACAAACCAAATTGCAAGTATCAAAATGATGTACTCCTATTCAAAAATAGCTAAAGCTCCAGATTGAAAAAGTACATCTATAAAATTGGTGTAGAATATTATTGAGTCTAGTTTCTATCAAAGTGGAGAGGAGAGATGTTGGAATCACCAACCACGTTTCGTTATTTCCACATCTACATACTTTCTGCTTAGCTTTGGCAACAAATCCTGATAGGTTATTGAAACACATCTCCTCTCCCATCAAAGCAGAATTTGGGTAAAACCTCGCCTGATTCTATAACTTTTTTTTTTTTTTTTTTTTTTTTCGAGGGGGGAAATCTTCAACAAGATACCTCGCCGCAAGGAAAAGGGTGCGACGAGGGTATGTGAGGTTGCCGGGACTCCGACGACTCACTAAAACCCCCCTCGGTGTCCGGCCTCGATGCGTGTCGAGGGGCTCCGGGATGTCTTACAGAACTCTCCGGTGCCCCTCTGCATATCGCCAATAGCACGTTCCCGGGGCGACTTTCTCGCCCGGTCTGCCCGCGGTTCGCGACGGCACATGACACTGTGTGCCGTCGCCCGTCTCTGAGTCCGTGTGCTGGCCAGCTAGAGCCCTCTCTCTAACCGGCCACGGACCCAGGAGGTCCCCTGCGCAACAGGGGATACCGCAAAACCCCTTACGGGGCAGGCAGCGCAGGGCGGCGATTGCCACCGCCTCGCTGCCGCCTTCTCCGAGCGGGATCGGCCCTCTCGCGATCTCGCTCGGCCGCCTCCTTCTGGACCATTACGGTCTCACAGAAGGAGGTTACCACCCTCCACGCCTCTCGATCTGCCAGCATCGCATCCACTACGGCTGGCAGAGAGAGGTCCTGCCCGATCCGGTTGACCAGGACTTGCCTCTCATCGCTCCACGCCGAGCACTCCTCGAGCGTGTGCTGAGCGGAATCCCGGTCCCCCCCGCAATGGTGGCATTGCGGTGTCGGCTCGCGTCCGATCCTATTCAGATACTCACCGAAGCACCCGTGCCCGGTGAGTACCTGAGTAAGTCGATAGGTGACGCTACCGCCTTCCCTCTCCACCCAGTCTTCGAAGACTGGTACGATCGCGCCGACGGCGCGTTGGCGCGAATTCCACGGCTCCTCGAGCCGTTCGCGCCACCTCACGAGCGCACGTCGGCGCTCCTGTGCCCGCACTTCCGCTGGCGTGAATCCACCGCCCTCGTCCCGACACAGACGAACGAACACATGTGCGTCCATCTCCGCCAAGACATCAAACGGCGGAAATCGCGCCAGAAGTGTCGCCGCCTCGAACGATATCGTACGATATCCTCGCACGATGCGAATGGCTATAGGACGCTGCAAACTATTCCACATAGCCCTACAGCGCCTAACACCCGCCAGTCTCCTCGACCAGACGGGCGCTCCGTAGAGAGCCATCGATCGTACGACCCCCGCGTACAGGCGGCGAACACCCTCCCTAGGCCCCCCGAGATTGGGCAGCAGTCTGTGCAATGCACCCACTGTGCATTGCTACAGTGCTCTTCGAAGTCCCAGCGGCTGTCCAGGGTGAGGCCCAGGTACTTCAAGTACCGCCCCACCTGGACATCCACGTCACCTACGCGAACCGACAAACCGGATGGTTCCCTTCCCCTCGGCTGATTCTATAACCTACGCCAACTTTACATCAAAACTCATACAAATATAATTATATTCTTTAACCAAGCCCAGACACAAAATAAATATTAATCATATAAACTCAAAAGAATTTCAGCAAAAAACGATCTTGCAGACAATGGGCCAGAGCTCGTTTAAAATTCTTGCAATGATTGTCAGCAGACATTGAAACTGAAAGCAGGTGCCTCTGTCTGTATGTCTGTCGCCGTATATCTACACAATATGAGTATTTTGGTCATTCAAATATTGGCCTCGTTGTATAATATTGCACATGACGAGCTGCGAAGAGTTTGGTTGCAAATATTGCAGTCATATTTGTTCAAATATACAGTTATGTTATTTTAGGAAATATAACAAACAAAAAAATCGCTTTGATAGCTATAGCACAGAAGCACATAATTATGATATTATTACCATTTCCTAGTTCAAATTGAATAGTAATCGGAACGATCTGCGTGTGGGCAAAATGTTTAATGGCATAACATCACGCCTATATTACCCAGAAGGGTGTGGCAGAGATCTACAACACCCACATGACACTTCTTTTTTTAGGTCCTATGGGATAGGGGTTGAGCCTCTCGTCATCCACCGGGCACAATTTCAACTCCGTGCTACTTCAGAATATTCTGACAGAAAAATCCCAAATTACGATAGTGCCGGACCCTTGTTCAATCAAACTTGAGACCTCGCGGTGAGGGTTGTATATGCTAACCACTTGACCAACATACAGTTGCAACAAGTAGCTTCGGCTGGCACAAAAGAGTTGAGAAATTTCGAGTCCGGCAGCATGCGAATCCATAGCTGAATTGGCAAAGCACTTGGGGCGTATACCCAAGAGGTGCAGGTTCGAGTCCTGCTGGATTCTTAATTTTTCAACTTTAATATTACATAAAAATAAATGCATAGCAAAGCTAAAATTTGCTTTAAATATTACAAGTATTGATAAAAATGCGTCATCTCTCGACAGTAATGAGTTGATCTTAATTCAAACGTACTGTATGCGATTATGTGAATAAGTAACGCATAGATGGCGCTAAAACCAAGTAATGGTTCGTCTAGCTTCGGCTGGCACAAAAGAGTTGAGAAATTTCGAGTCCGGCAGCATGCGAATCCATAGCTGAATTGGCAAAGCACTTGGGGCGTATACCCAAGAGGTGCAGGTTCGAGTCCTGCTGGATTCTTAATTTTTCAACTTTAATATTACATAAAAATAAATGCATAGCAAAGCTAAAATTTGCTTTAAATATTACAAGTATTGATAAAAATGCGTCATCTCTCGACAGTAATGAGTTGATCTTAATTCAAACGTACTGTATGCGATTATGTGAATAAGTAACGCATAGATGGCGCTAAAACCAAGTAATGGTTCGTCTAGCTTCGGCTGGCACAAAAGGGTTGAGAAATTTCGAGTCCGGCAGCATGCGAATCCATAGCTGAATTGGCAAAGCACTTGGGGCGTATACCCAAGAGGTGCAGGTTCGAGTCCTGCTGGATTCTTAATTTTTCAACTTTAATATTACATAAAAATAAATGCATAGCAAAGCTAAAATTTGCTTTAAATATTACAAGTATCATGCAGTCGTAAAATGAAATAAAAGAATGTGACCTCTATAGCGTGCAATAATACCAATACAAGTTATTTATTTGAAAGTAAATAATTTTACATTATTGTCAGCGACCCTGCACTACACAAGCCTTTCCTGTGAGTGCCGGTTACAAACAATGTTTTCTAGATCTAAATTATCATATCATTATCATGTTAGAAAAATATAGTAGTCCACTGCTGGACAAAGGCCTCTCCCAATTTGCGCCACAACACCTGGTCCTGCGCCTTCCGCATCAAGTCCCCTCCAGCGACCTTCTTTAGGTCGTCAGTCCACCTGGCAGGGGGTTACGGTTAGTTGACTTAGTATACTTATACTTATCTTATCCTTTATATCCGTTCTATAATTTGTGTTAATTCAGGCATGATAAATTTACATTATATTGCATTCTTTTTCGTATATTTTTCGAACATCAATAAAGATTTTGCATGATTGACAAAAGCAGAATATGATACTCGAAAATTTAAATATTAAGTGCTGCGGGATTTTACACGCTATACGGTTGCATCAAAAGCGACATATGAAATTCTCGAAAGTGCGTTGTCATATCCTGAATATCGCATCGAGGCGAAAAATACGGTAGCATAATGGCGGCGTAAACGCAGATGTTAGTAATTCAAAGAAGATTGGCGCCTGTTGTTTTTTGTTTAGAATTTTGGTAATCTTTAGGCTAAGCAGAAGAGTGCTTGACCAATCACATTATTGAAAACTATTGACCCACATCTTTTTTCTATAACTATACTTTATTTGACATATTTTTAAGTCATTGAAGTATCATTTGCCATCGGTATTATTTTACCAAACTATGTTTTGGCGACATATAAAATAACTTTTTACTTTTGGCCTTTATTTGCCTTTTTTTTACTACAGAATAACACCATTTTACGACATATTATTAAATCACAAATAAATAGCTCGTGACTTGGTGGCATTTTCAATATTATATTCAAATCTTGTCATAAAAAGTCAATATGTTTTGCTACAAAATTTTTAGACCGAAACGACTAGCTGCAAAATTTACTCTACGCAGTTCTATCTGCCCTACCCCTCAAGTGTATTTTTTCGGCGGTGTGGCAATTCCAGTTATTTTATCTATTGTAATCGGTACATACAGTGTAATGTGTGGCGGTATCCGCACATAGTAAATGACGGATGACACACACGTGACATATGTCGACGAGTGCTGAATCGCGATAACGAAATGTTCACAGCTAGTGACTATATATACCACTTCCAATATGCTACCGTTGGACAGCTACCTGCCAGGCAATACCACCGAGCCTGGTCGGAGGATCCTCCCTTTGTGGTGGAGGAACATCACACCCTGTTCCTCTACATAATGCAACCAAATCTGCAAAAGAATTCTATGCAAATATTTCATGACTCTAAATTAAACTGATGCCGATATTTTATTATAATTAAATCCACGTTAATGTGCTAGCTTAAATAGGATCTTATACTTTTTTAATTTAAATCATAAAAACAACGTCAGCTCATCAGCCAAAATTAGCGCCTTCACCCAGAATATCTATCCATGTGTTTCCTTCACTAATTAGGCGAGCTCGTTTCATCTTACTTTGTCACACTGTTCGCGGAAAAATGCAGTTTAACAAAGGGAAAATAAGTCAAAGGCAACCATTATACTTGCATCTCGATTAGCGAGAGGGTGAGCCGTCTTTGACTCGTAATAATTAGTACTGCGATGTGTGCGTAAAGGTATTGTTTTAAATATATTCGAAGAAGAAAATTGATGCGCTATTTTTTAGATGAGTTTTTTTTTTTAATTTTTGGTAATTTGCATATACAAATTACTAGTATATTTGTAAACCCCCTCCAGCTAAGCTTAATTAGCTTGTGTTAGTAGAAAGTTTACGTCCGTGGTGTAATGACCAGGAATCGAACCCACGACCTCTCGATAACGCGCAAGTTTTATTAGTCCAAGTGAGGAATGACTTAGGCTACTTTTTATCGACATACCTACCAAGCAGGCGAAGCCGTTCGCAGAAACTAGTCATAAATATGTAATAACACTATTAAATTTGTACTGCGGGTTTGTTGACGTATAATAAACGCAGTAATATGTAATCCGTCATGTTAAGCGGGATTAAAATATGTTTGAAATGAGGTTGTGTATAAAATTTAATTATTACGGATTAAAAGTTGTTACGTGTTCTGTTTTGTTTGACATTTTGGCAGTTTGATGTCCACACTGGATTGGCATTACGGCCAGATAATGTCTGAAAACATGCATTTAAAAATCATGTTGATGGTATACATCTAATCCAACTTCTAGCGGTAGTGAAGTTGTCTGCAGGTGGCAGTTCAATAAATTGATAGGCACGACACTCAAGCGTAACCAATACCGATATTTTATTTGTAGCCAACCTCACTACCGCCTAAATGTTTGATTCCATCTATAACATAACATCACGCGTATAATACCTAGAAGGGTCTTGTAGAGGAATTTTATATTAATCCACTCGTTATGTTTAGATCCAATACGAAACGGTGATCCTATCGCTAGCTATTGGATACAATTTCAGGCTCCGTGCTACTATTGAAAAGGTCCTGACGGAAAAATACCAAATAACACTTTTACTCGACTCGGGGATCGAACCAAAGATCTCACGATCAGCAGTCCATGCTAACCAATAGCCAGACCAACGAGACCGTGAGACTGATTTATTCAACAATTAGACAACGGGTCTAAATCGCGTAATTATTTTAAAGGCATATAAATACCTATAACGTTTTTTAGTTTTTGAAATCAATTGTTTTTATTCATTTTATATTATTTATTATTGTTTGACATTGAATCATTTAATATTTTACTTAAATCTTTTACATGTATTATCTTTAGTTCAATTATTTCTATACTCTGTCCATTTCTTTATTTTCTTTTTGACATATTACATTTAGGGATGCCTTCATACGTTACTGATTCGATTTGAAATCATAATCGATGTTGTCTACGAAGAACTTTCAATCGATTAATTACATCGAAATGGTTTTATTTCATAATTAATTATTCGTTTATTAGTAGTTCTTATTAGATGAAATATATATTCAAAATAATAATATAATAATAATGTCATATACTTAGTCTATGACGACTTCCTAGTTACCTTTGTTTACATTTTCATATTTAATTCCAAGATTTCGACTTGATTTCTTGCAAATAATTATTCATGGAATCATGATACTATTATTATATTCTTTTTTTATAAAAATACAGACAATACACAAAAAAAAGTCAAATTATTATTTTTCATAATGATTGATTTATTTCATTTCACGATTTGATTTATAGTCTGTGGTTGTTTGTTACAAACAGTAAACTTCCCTTAAAAGTACCGCTTGTCAATAAAGTACATTATTATTGTAGTACATTAATCTGACAAAAAAAAACGGTAATTCATAGGCGTGATCTGTCAAAAAGAAAATAAAGGAATGGACAAAGTATAGTGTTTTTTTTTTCAGACACAATGTAAATTGTTATTGAAACAAATTAATAAAAAATGAAAACTAACTGCCACAACATATAGTATCTTAACCTACAATTCACTAAGCTGGCACGCCATAGGTATAAGTAGGTATATGTGACATTACCCAGACGGCATTGTATCAGACCAGACGCTCAAAAAATATCCTTTCAGAGCGGATTCTTCCATTGTCGTTAAGATGTTTGGAATACTTGCAAAAAATAATAATGCTAAGACAACGACCGCGGTGGGTACGCAGGTGAGAGGGCGATGACCTTGCTGAAATCTCACTAAAAACTGAAACTTGCATAGCATTACGCCTGTATTAAACAGAAGGGTATGGCAGAGGTAACCACCACATGTCACTTGTTTAATGTTTAGAATAGGCACAGACGCAATATTATTAATACAAATACAATTTAAGTGTCAGTTTTAATGTCAAAATAACAATGATTTTTGAGGCTGGTATAGTTATTTGCACGATACCTATTACCTCCACTCTTTTTTATTTCTGTCGGTGACAGACCGACAGAAATAAAAAAGAATGGAGGAATGGCTGTCTGTTTGTATCGACTTATCTTCTAAACCGCTGAACCGATTTCAAAAACATTTAAGGAGCATGTAACTGACTACAAGGCTACTCTTTATCAATGCACCTACCACGCAGACGGAACCGAGGGAGGAAGTTAGTTTGTTTGTTTGATAGCGCTAATAATCGAGAACTACTTATCGGCTTTTAATCATTCTTATTGTGTTTGGTAGTTTAACTCTTATAAAAGGTTTTTGTTACTTTACTTTACGCTTAACTGCAGCAGTGCAGTAATGTTTAACGTGGCTCAAAGCGCTAGAGCAGCTTACTTTATACAACGAATTCCACGCAGACAAAGTCGCGAGCCAAAGCTAGTTGACAGTATATCGCGGATTGAGTAGTTTTTGTTTAGCATTTACCAGTCAAAGCTTATAATATTTACAATTATTCCGTGACTGCGGCTAGCCAGGTTCCATGTGTGATTCCTATCCAGACTCCATGCACATCCTAGGAATTTCATGGCCATGGTATGGGATAATAATTTTAATAGCTTATTTGAAGAGTGCTGATACACTTTTGCCATGGCCATCTCGATTATTGAGGCGTGAACAGCTGTTTTATTTTTAGAACAAAAGTGGGTTAGACGTGTAGTAACAGTAAGTATTTCTATTTATATTTGCTTACTGCATTCAAATGCAAACGTAGGTATGTTATGCAAATTTAAAAAGTGTTGCTAACACGAGGGTAAAGAATATAAGTTTTTATTCATAACAATATGACGCATACGTTGACCTTGAAGTCTAGTTTGTAACTTAGATGACTAGGGTAAACTAATATTATTAAAACTGACGTGAGGTGAAGACGTTATTATTGCTGGAGATATGCCGACTACGTAATAGATTCGAAACTAGTCGGCATATCTGGGAATGACGTTAGTAGCCCGTATTCTCAATAATAATGTCAGGTAAACTAGTTCAAATTTCAGGTATATTTAGTGACCAAGAAATATAGAGCAGACTTTAAAAATGTTTTCTCATACGTATCAGATATGGATATGTTAATATGTAGCCGCCTGTATACGAACGGAAATGATATTTAAATTAACACGTTTGACGTAAAAGGACAAATCATTCTATTAACGAGAGTAATACCCTTAAGAAAGGACAAGTACACGAAACCGTCGAGTATAAATAAATAAATAAATAAATATCTCACAACTTACACACAACGCCATCTAGTCCCAAACTGCCTAGTTTTAAGGTATATGTATTATGATCAACTCATTACTGTCGAGAGATGACGCATTTTTATCAATACTTGTAATATTTAAAGCAAATTTTAGCTTTGCTATGCATTTATTTACTAGAATAACTGATACTAATACATATATACTTTTCTTTTGTAAATACATACTTAATATACATAGAAACACCCAGACTAAGACAAATCCCCATGTTCATGCACACAAAGATTTGTCTTAAGCGGGAATCGAACCCGCGACCTCGGCGTCGCAGGCAGGTACACTACACACGCCGCCATCCGGTCGTCAAGTATGTATGACAAGATGATATTAGGACAAGGTGATAAGGAGCATCGATGGCGTTCCACCGTCTTTGCCTATCCCCCTGAGATAAAGGCGTGATTCTATGTGTGTATGTATATTTATACCCTGTTATGCCTTATTTGAATGGATTGAAGAGTCCGAACAATAACCTGACGGAAGGTCGCCGTCCGGCAGACAAACTAATGCAGTGCCATTAACCTGTGCTATATGCTTTTTTGATTGCCTCGACTTACGAATAGTATAGGCGTCTGAAGATTTACAAGTCTGAGAGTGGAACCAAGAAATAATCAAGCGAGTAACAACTTCGACAGTTAGACAGTTATTAAATAGAATATAAATATTCAACATCTTTAAAATATGCACCTGTCATTTTTAAAAGAATTATGAAAAATGTATGTTATTGAAAATAAGCATGTCTACTGGACTAATTGGCATGTTGACAACATTTTGTATTTTTTTATATTTAACAACTAAATGTACGCAAATTGTGATCGTTATCTTTATCTTTGTGCCTGTGACTATTTACATCGCTGTTCTATCTCTTACCCTGTAAGGTGACCATGTGCTTTTATATTGACCAATAAAAACATTAATTTCTGAATCGGTTTCTATGTGAGTATCATCACTATTACACTACACACATTACACATTCTACAATACGTACGCTAAACCTAAATTACATGAAGAACAGTATACTCAATGACATGGGTAATAAAATAAAGTAAATATATCACTAAATCCCCTTCTCCCCCCTTTTTAGTTATAATAATGTGTGCCTATTACCATAACTAAATATTCTATGAAGCGTTTACCTGTTGCCGTTATCAATATCGACGAAAACGCGGAAAATACAACCCCTCCTTTTATATTAATTTTATTCGGTTTATAGAATTTGTTGTTATAACGGCAACAGTAATACATCATCTGCAAAAAAACAACTGTCTAGTTATCACAGTTCATGAGAACCTGGTGATAGACGGTCTAGACGGATGGACAGTGTAGTCTTAGTAATAGGGTCCTAATACTTTAAAAATATTATGTATTGCAATACAAGTGAATACAAGTACCCTGCGATAAATATTGCACATCGACATTTGGAAAGAGACATCGGCTACTTTCGGCATCGTAGAGCATTATCTCTGTCGCACACTACCTATTTGACGTTTTGTCAGTCAGTCAGTTCAAAATATATAAACAGAGTTGTTAACGCCCCCATATTTAAATAATTATAAGTTGTACTATGGAATCTTAAGTTAAAAGAGGGAAACCTTTACGAGGTCAGTCACGCGAAATTATCTACAATGTTTATAAATAATTTGTAACTGAAGCTGACAGATTCGAAAAAAATTAAGATGAAAATGTAAGTTAAGGTTCAAGAGCTAGTTGCAAATACCACTGGCATTTCAAGAAGAACTGTACATCATTAATTTCCAATACACAGAAACACGGAGTTGTAATAGCGAAACGATAGCACGTGCCTGTAAAAGTCAGCGTGACTGCCACTCCGTAGTTTAAATAATAAATTAGCAGGTGTATAAAGCCCGATGGCACCCCTTCCTATGCAAACACATAAGCTTGTGCATTTCTAGAAAAAAAAACAATTGAACTAGTTAGGGCGCGTTCTCGGTATGCAGTCAGTTCATCGACTGTTTTTTTTTCTTTATATGACGTGTTGATCGAGTGGCGTATGCGGCCCCTCACTTCGAGGTTTTGGATTCTATACCCGGGTTGGTCAAATGTTTTTGGCAAATAAACGGATTTTTCTTTCTTTCAAGTATTATTTGGGATTTCTACGTCAGGAAATTCTTAGTACTGCTTAAATAGATTGGATCTGTGCCCCAGGCTCACCGTCTACCACATGGGACCTAAACATGACAGGTGAAGTGTGAGTGTTAAACACCTCTGCCACAATCTTCTGGGTAATATAGGCGAGATATTATATTATTTTAATGACGCATGAATCGACCGGGAGTGTAGTCTATCTGATGGTCAGTAGCATCTACAGTCCGTGAACATCAACAATTTTTAAAACAGAAACACACAAGCACACATTATTGTAAGCACTACTATTAGGTGACAATAACTCAGGCTCGTTCACAATAACTTTACTGTGATCAAGTAGGTATGTTACATGACCTACTGCTTTGTTAGTCAGTTATAGGTATATATAGGTATAGTTAGCGTATAAACCTCTCACCAAATTTCAGGTTCGATTCCCGGATCGAGAAAAGTGTTATTTGCTATTTTCGGTAATGAAATTCTCTATAGCAACACGGAGTTCGATTTGTGCTTGGTGGATAGCAATAGGCTCATACTCGATTACATGGGACCTAAACATAACAGGTGGAAAGTAGGTGTACACGTAGGCGTGATGTTATATGAATGTGTCATGTTATGACCTATCATTACTGGGTATATTTCGCCACATACAATACCGTCCTAATATTAAAAAAGTAACCATTCAAATGCTCTTTTATGCAAGTATTGCGCGACTTGGCCGACGTTAAGACCGTGTTGGTTAAATCGTCTCGTTTCCAGTTTATTCGCCGCTGTAGAAGAGAAACAGAAATTCAACTCTTAATTACTGGAAATGTAGTTGTAATAATGTAGAATTGGGTATATTACAGTATTACTGGTAAACTAACAAGCCATGGGGGCTTAAGTCAGTTACCACGTAATATACTGATATTGTGTATGTATTAGATTTGAAATCGACCACAATATAATTAGGATGAAGCTCGGAGAATTAATGTCTAAAAATTTATTGATTGATTTTCTACAACAATTACCTAATGGTGGTGTATTTCTGATGGTTTTGACTTTGGTTTAAACAAATCCAGGCAAATATTAAAACTAGGTATGAATTATTATTGTAATCTGTACTAGGAAATAATTTATTGTATATGGTTAAAAAAGTACGAAGGTATTTTTTTCAATGTTATTAAAAAAAACATGCAACGCGATTGGATTAAACTACATGCAATATTATTGATGATATTTTGTGCATTGCCAGGGCTTTGTGATTATTTTGCTTCCTAAAGCTTAAGCGCTAATTATATTGACAATATAACTAGCGCGCCGGTAGCCTTAAAGTTTTTTTTTAAGTTAATTGTTTTTTTCATCATCACGTCAACATCGAGGCAATCCAGCTCCTTGATAACACGGAACTAGTGAAAAGACTAAAACGAACGAAACCTTTCGAGTTAGTGTAGTGATAAGTGACAAATAAATTAGTGCGATAAGTGTCGTTATAAAGAACACATGAACAAAGTGACTTCCCCTTAACAAAAACTAAGAAAAGTGTTAATGGACGCATTCTTAGATTATATTATTACTTAGCAATTTAGGTTAACATAATATTACTTATTAGTCTTGATAGGCTAGATTGTAATGAAAATAAGATATCATAATTTTAATAATTGATTTCTTATATTAAAAAAAAAAAAAAAAAAATTGTTTTTTTTTGTTTTATTAATAGGTTTTTTACATAAACTACAGGATTTCATCCCATTGTCCTGTAATTTAGATGTCAATAGACTCACCACGCATCATATGGGATCTAAATGTGGAAGTTATACATCTCTACCACTCTCTTTTTCTAGGTGTATTATGTTTTCTGACAGATTTTATTTTTGCAACGTCACGTACTATTTGCCAAAATAGAGTCAAAAATTTAATGGGGGGATTACGTGGCTACCCAATTACAAATCACCCTATCAAATTAAAAATCTATAAAATCATAAACGAATCATGACTATTGTTTAAATGAAACGTCATTACTTTGTCAGCTAATGCATAAAGTAGTTTTCGTTTCTAGACATTTTCGATAAGCTGTATATCATAATCTAGCTACAATATGACAAAAGTTGGTATTTAGTTAAAACCACCGTTGTTTTCTGGTATGAATAGAACTTTGCTATCTCTGCTATTAGGTGTCGTTCAAGTAAAGAAGCGTCAAGGGAACACCGACCACATGCAACTAATGTTTTGCTCTCAAGTATACAGGACTGCGATCAACTAAACACCTGGTTTTATCAGCTTGTCTTGCGTTCTTTTGACAAATTTATTTATTTATTTACAAATGAGAGTTTTTTTCTTTAATACAGTTGTACCTAGTGCAAAAACTACAATTATTATTCCTATAATATTATCCTGGCAGTTATTTTATGTACCATGTATTGTTTAAAAAAATTGTGTCATTTTACGTATTTATTTTTCATTTTTCTTTTTAAAAATGTGAAATTCTTTTTTACAATTAATAATCTCCATATTTAACTTCTTAATACACGTAAAGAGTTACAAAAAAAGAACAGTTATACTATTTTTTATTCACTGTACCAATCAATAGATGCATTACTGTGTTTTATGATAACACGGGGTGATTATGCAAAATTTGTTTTTTTTTATAGTAAAAACGCAATTTAAATTGGGAAAAAAAATCACTCACCCGATAAAAAAAATATTTAAAAATGTCATAACAAAATGAAGTTAAACTACTTTATTTTACTTGTGTGTTATTTGTGAATGCCTTTGCTGGTTCATAGCGAACTGCAAATCGACACTATTTTTTTTATCGTTACCCGCACGCGACATACATCGCATTCGTTACCAATATTTCTTCGAAATTATTGGTTTTATTTTGCTTTTTAATTTCAAGGGTGATTTGTTTATAATTATTTGTTTAGCTAAACAATCATCCACATAATATCAACATCATTCATAATATTATACAACCACAAGACCAATTTTCTAACGAGAAAAAAAATAGGTACTTAGAATAAAACCGTACCTCTATAGGACTAGGATAAAGATTGAAAGTGTAAAGGGGCGGATTTTTTCAAACGTGCACATTGCTTTTTTTACGTGTCCAACAACTTTATTATTTTTTTTACACTCCCCTTTTGGTGTCATAATTTATTTTTGATGTCCAAAATATAATATATGGCTTTAGCTGTATTTTCATTATTCCACTTTCTTAATTACTAAATTAATTTATTAAATTTTGAATGATACAGTTTTGTAAATGTCGTTAAATGACATGTCCACCGTCATTTTCGTAACCATAAAATTATAATTACGAGAAAATTACAAATATAATTGATTAAGAAAAGGTGTCATTTAAAAGCTTAGAAATATACCTTACCGAAATAATTAATATTAATAACATTAAGTAGTTACCGGAATTTAAATATTTTTTTTAATAAAAGTCTTTATTTTTGAACAAGGTGGCATTTCCACTGAGAAATGCAACTATGGGCGACTTATTTAAATTCTACTGTAATAATAGTTTTTTCTGATCGGTGGCAACATTATACAGCAATCTGTGGAACATCACTTCGAAATTCTCTGTACATCAGTTTCGACAGAAATTTAGTGTAAGGTAAACGTCTAGTTGCAAGTGCCCTGTATTTTTCCATTGATAAACGGTAATTTTCAGATAAGTTAACAATTTTTCATTTGTTTTATGCCTCTTAGATGATAAATCATTCAACATTTTACTGAATGGTACATTTTTTTGTTCGTTTATGATATAAATTATGAAAATAAACGCTTAAATGGTGTCGTTGGCAAAAAACCGTTACTTTCCACTGACTAACTTTGGTATAAATGTTAGTCATTGGAATAATTTGTTACTCAGTGGAACGATAAAACTGTATTCATGGTGAATGTTTTAGTAGTTACAGGCAACCATTTTTTCCATGCACAAGTATATTTTTTATCAATAGATAACACACTAATATTATAAATGCGAAAGTTTGTATGTGTTTGTGCATTAGTGTTTGTTACTGCTTCACGCTCAAACGGCTAAATGGATTTGGGTGAAATTTGGCAAGCAGGCAGGTTATAATCTGGATAGGATACTTTTTATTTCGGTAATCCCATGGAAACGAGAATTACGTGGGTAAAACCGCGGGGCACAGCTAGTTTTTAATAAATTTCGATTTTCTGTTAGACTTATTCATATTTTTAGAGTATTAGCTAGTTTTTTTTTATTTTATATAGCACAAACTACTTTATTTGATCTCAATGATAATAAAAACGACTTGGAAATTATTTTGTACTAGCTGATCCCTGCAGTTTCACATGCGTAAAACGTTACTACAGAGTCTCGATAATTATGAACAAGGCTGATAGTAAAGACTGTTTGATTTAACGTTAATAAAAAATATATTTCTTAATAATGTATTTTATTTAAATGTACATACCATTAGACGATACTTGTTCTGCAGGTAAACTTAAGCATTGTAATCAGAGCCTTATTTTTCCACTTAGTAATTTTGGCATTCCACTGATGTCACTGTCCATTATTTGAAATTACGAAAACCCGGCATTTTTACTAGATTTTTTGCTATTAGGTATTTACTATTATGATTTCCGTAAAAGTTATTATTGTGTGCGCGATATATAATTTTATGAAGAGTTTTAATGCCAATTTTGAATAGTTGTAAAGAAAAAAAGGAAGTTAAATTGTCACACGTTAGTCAGAGGAGACATTATACGGTTTAGCACTTAGTGATTCTAATATATGATATTAAATGACACTTTTTTAAATTAATTAGCTTGCACATAACCAAATAAAATGACATAATTTACAAAACAATATGATAAATAGACCATTTACTGGGTAGATAAATTGTTACTCAGTGGAACTCATAATCGTCTGCATTACTTTCAATCGGATATTATTAATAAACTAAAAGACATATTAAAAAGAACTTTATATTTTTATATACCTACAATAATATATAATCAGAATCTACAGAGAAAAATACAAAAATATACAAAAAAAAAAAATAGCCTGATTTTAAAACGTGTGCACGTTTAAAAAAATCCGCCCAAAGAACAAATCAAGGACAAAACTTCCCTTTGTCAAATTGAAATTTAATATTACACGACGCTTGTGCATTCTTCTTATTGAGAACGGTGTCGTGCCGTATCGCTTGCTTGTGTCATAGATTTCATATTTGCTTTGTAGGTTCACTTTTCGTGTTCGGTATACTCCATCTGTTTCTTCTTTATCTATGATATTTTTTATAATTTTTTACAAGATGCCTCGATTGTCTAGTGGTTAGCATAAGCGCCACTAACCGCGAGGACTCGGGTTCGATTCCCGAGTCGGGCAAAGTGTTATTTGTGGACTTTCCGTCAGGTAAATTACTATATCACCTATCCCATGAGACCTAAACATTACAGGTGAAATGTGGGTGTTGTAAACCTCTGCCACATCCTTCTGGGTAATATAGGCGTGCTTCATAACATAACATATAAATATGTTATGAAGTTGCATTTTTGTCTATTTTAAGGCAAATCTAGGATGTGATTTTTCTATTTTTTTTTTAAATGTAAGTTTGTCTAGACATGTTTGTAATTTCTACAGATTGCCAGCCTCATCCTAGTTACACCTATTCTTTAACACAAATATCGCTAAAGATCGATAGTGAAAACATATTTTGTTACACAACATTTGTTATACAATATTTAGGCACTAAATAGTATGGCTCACTCAGTTTAATATCATAAACGTGGTATTATGTTATCTTCAAGACATTGCATGTCTCGATAAGGATCTAAAAGATGCGATTACAGTAATCATTTTGTTTTTTATTCGCCCTCAGCATGAATAAGTCATTAAATGAACATTTTTGATAAAATCTGGGACTCGAATACAGACAATATATTTCTACATTTTCCATACTATTTTTAAACTATTACTAAGGCTGTCCATGCATTAGATTAGTTATTTTTTTGTGTGTATAAAAAACCTGTCGTAATAATTCGTATCCGGCAAGATAAAGACCTTTAAATTGAAACTCTTATTTTAAAGTTTAGTTTGGTTTTTTATTAATAGTTATTTTGAACTTTACTGAATACTCCAATTAATCTGAATTGTATGTAAATTACTCAAAAGTGTATTTAGGCGGCTTAATAGCATTAGAGCGGTGAAACACCTACGCGTCTAAAATGATCTAACGAAGAAACATGTAAAATGAAAATCTTTAGTTTATCTGTGACAACAGACGATATATAGAAGATATTAATATGTAAATCAGAAAAAAAATATAAATGTAAGTCATTATGACGCGTTAATTTGCTTTAAAACTATTTATAAAGACGCTTCTCTTGTCTTAATTTTATTCCTCTTTGAACCCTTGATCGTAATTTAAGACTCACTAAACTTACTTAATTGAACCTCAATGAAAATAACAAAATTATAGATCAACTGTTAAATAAAAAAATCTTCATAATTGTTATTTACTTTTCAAGTAGTTCAACAATATCTAAAGCACTACAAAGTTAGCGTGCCTAAACAAATCCGTCTGAACCTAATTCAAACCGCTTCACTAATAGACTACTGTTTTATTCAATTACGAAAACACTGCACAATGCACAGGTACCAAAAGCACTGGAAAAAAAGCCTTTGGTAATACATTGCACGCTATTCTGATTGATTTTCCCGCGAGCGTTGTGGTTCTTGCATTCGAATTTTGTCTACCACTTTTTGCGGTTCGGACCACTGTGTGGCTTTTGTACGCCTCTAATGGCCCGATACTGGATTGATTCGTCTAAAAACAATGGGTAACTATTTTGTGTTTGTTTTCAATTTGGGTGTAATTGGCGTGATTTCAGAGTGGTTTCTGATTAGGGTTTAGATGTCAATTACTTATGTATAATGTTCATGTGTAGGTGGACTCTTTTGGCTCCACTCAGAGAATTTTTTTCGTGCTTAAATTTTATCTCAACTAAAAGCACAGGAGACTTAGCACAGTTTGAAGTGTAAGGCTTAAATTATGTTTAGCTTGGATTAATTTTATATTAATATAATATATATTGGTTGACGGTTTTAATGTATCACAGAAGGGCAAAAATGGTATAATCATGATTACTGTTTAAAAGAGGCTTCGGATTTTTATCGCGGCATTATTTACCACTAAGCACATAGATTCGACAGTAATCATCACACATGCACGATGTACCACCATTAATAAGCAAGAAACGTATAAATAGAATAAATACTGAAAAATAAAAATATGCTATACTTTATTACAGAGTATATTAAAAAGTACGTTGCAAGTTTTAAAATAACATTCCCAAAATGTATTGTCATTAAAATTTTCTTTAAAACGTTACTGTATCTGAGCTAAAATAAACACCGAAACAAATATCATAATAAAGCAATAATTCAATATCCGCATCCTTAGTAAATCTTCCGCAGAGTTGGCAATCGTATTCAGGTTTTTAGCCAACATATGAAAAATCAAATGCAACTCCACCGCCCTTGATATATGGCCCATGCTTATTATTTTGAACCATTAATAATACGAATGGTCTCATTTTTTGTCCAGGGTGGAGCATTTTGGCTCACTGCCGATTTCGCTCGGGCTATACGATTTTATTTCGACCCCACTGGGCGATAAATCATTTTTTGCATTAAGTAATTGAATTTATGAGCTGTTTATTGCTTTCAGTAATTGTTGGGAAGCGACTATTTTATTTTTGCTTTTTTGCGGTCGGCTGGCTATCTAGTTTTTTTGTTTGGTGTTTAACTATTATGTTGTATTTAATTGAGTTGATTAATTGTTTATTTGCTTCAAATTTTTTTTTCAAATTGCTTTCCTTTGAGCTTCGACCATGTACTATTGAGGGGTAGGTATTTAAAAACAAGTTTGTTTGGTAGAAAAAATCCTGCAAATATATTTTTATATTTTGAAATGTATATTACACATGATATTATAAAAAATATAAAATGCATTAAAAATATCTTGTAGGACGTTATTATACCAAAACAATTGACGTCAAACTATCCCTTCGATCAATTTATGTAAAAAATAAGGCAACAGGTTTTCTTCACAAAGACAATCGAATAACTTCGACTCTTTTCCATCGACCACCGATCGATCAAAGTAGTGTCTGTTACCTGAGAAACTATATTTTCCATGTCTAATTCGATTCTTGGAGATAGTCATCATTGTACCGAAATCATTATTGTGTTTACTGTGTTCCTTTATGGGTAAATATAGTTGAAAATCTAAATCGTTCAAATACTTCAAGGGGCCCAAGCGCAGAAAAAACATGGCTTCTGCAAAGTTTTCTGTAAGAATTAAGCTACGTGATTGGTCGCGATCTTGTTCGTATTGTTGCCACTAAAATAAAAGTTACTTATAAAAATATTGATATCTTTTTAATTTAAATATATTTAATATAATATTTGAATTCGTATTGTTTAAAAATATGCTGATTGCCATTAAAATAAGTTAATTGCAGTTATGCTTTGTTAACAATAACGCATGTCTTAAAAATATTATTAGCAACCTCTTTAGAGAATAGGCATAAAACCAATGATATTATATAAAAATCATTGCATAAAACCTTATTCGATGTCGTCGAGACCAGAGACTAGGAGGACAGTAAAAAAAAAAGAAAACTGGCAGAGATAGGTTGGCGCTTTAGATTTGACCGATATTACAATGCGATATTTGTTATTTTAAAAAAAATTAAAAAAAGGAATTCGATTAATTTGATCGTTAATATAAGTGAGGTGATTAGTTTAATGAGATAACCTATGGAATAATTATTTTGTATAAATTGTAAAATGGACGTAAGTACTTAATTGTTGTCATTTTATGTCTAAATTCTTCAACCTCCCAAATACTTATATAATATTTCTTTTTGTCTTTTGACATGATTATTATTGATGAGATTTTTGAACGCTGCATAGCGCTTTAAGACTGGCGTGTTTCGATTGATTGTGCAAAAGTCGAGATCGAGGAGGATTCGAAGGAAATTCGAAGGAACGATCGAAAGGTATATGTTAAATTCTCAATGTTTATTTTTAATTATCATTATTTTTATTTACTTTTACGTTTAACCTTTACGTTGTAAAATATGCTTTCTTTCGGTAATAAACACTCGAAAAAACACTCATCACGCATCTTCCACATAACTTTATTTAAAACTTCTATTTAGGTAGCATTTCAAGAAATCAGCATCCTCGAGCCATATTTTCGTATGCATAATAATTCATGCAGTGCCAAAATTCTTGGACAATGACGGGTAAAAAATAACTAATTGTTTCAAAGAAGTGATATATCATTTCTGCGGTGCATAGCGTCAGTGTCAGTGGCCAGGGTAATAACCTGACGGTTGACACACTTTTGAATTTTAATGGTTTTTTTTTGTCTTTTTTACTTCCTTTTATTTGAGATAAAGCCTTCGTGTTTGTTGTAAAAGTATTGAAAAGACTCAATTATACGTTTAGAACCGCTCACCGTGTGGTCTCGGTTTAAATTTCCGGTTTGAATAAAAACTATATGGGATTTAGGAAATTCGCAGTAGCAGCACGAAAACTGGAATTATAACCGGAAGATGGCGACAAGCTCAACCTCTATCTCATGAGACCTAAAATGTAACAAGTGAAATGTGGATATTACACACCTCTGCCCTTCTGGACAATAAATGTGTGATTTTATGTATGTATTCTGTCCGTTTGACTTCCATTCATTAGACATAATGATTATTATAATCGTTATATTGAGTTTGTTGTAGGAGTATGTAAAAAAATAATTGCGTTCAAACTAGTTTAAGGGGAAGCAATCTATGGTGCGATTTTAGAACTGACGTAATAAAATTGTAATTTTATTAATATTCAGTTTTTTATCAATTTATTAGTCATATTATGTATTTAAGTTAAAGTCATAGTAAAATTCAAAGTCAAATCATTTGTTTTCGTAAGCCACAAGAGGCACTTGAACACGTCAACAAACATTATATTATATACAGAGCTAGAGATATATTAATTAAATTAATTACAGTTTAATTTAATTACATTATTAAATAAATTAAAATTTTACTAATCAAAATAATATGGCTCGAATTACCGAAGCTTAGATCAATTTTAATCGAACTGTTTAGGTACTTTTAAACTTACGCGTTGCATGATTAAGTAAAATCTAATGGGACAACAAACATAACAGGTGAAATGTGGGTGTTTTACGCCTCTGCCACACCTTTCTGGATAATATAAGGGTGATGTTATGTTGTTTTATGGTAAAGTTACAACCCGATTACAAAAAAAGGAAAAATACAGCAATTACCGGGGTCCTAACCCGAAGCAGCGATAGCCGATTGGGAGACCGTAGGACCGCGAATTCAAAATTCAAATTCAAATTCAAATCATTTATTTTCATAGGCCCCAGGAGGCGCTTGAACACGTCAAAAAATTACATAAATAATACTAAATTATACTAATTACAATGATTTGAATAGGGTCTCGGGATAAAGGTCTCGGGTTTGAACCTACGGCACACACCTCTGTCAATAAATCGTTAAGTTTCGTTTTTTCGAAGGTATGTGTGTGTATTTATCATATAAATTATCGCTCACTAACAGTGAAGGAAAACATCGTAAGAAAACCTGCCTGAGAGTGTCTAAAAAGTACTCGAGGTTGTGTGAAGTCTACCAATCCGCACTTGGCCAGCGTGGTAGACTATGGCCTAACCCTTCTCATCATGAGAAGAGGCCCGAGCCCAGCAGTGGGACATGTATTAGATACAGGGCTGCTATTATAAGGGTCCCTTAATTAATGGTTGATGTATGCATAGAATGTATAAGTATTACATGTGTCAAATAATATTAGACAATAAACGTCGAATACGAGTTATTTAGCAAATTGAAACGACGACGGGTAGTCTGTTTACTATAAATCGATAGGGCATAGACTGGAACGTGATATTTGGGCGTTGCACCCTGCTAATAAGCTTGTACCATGATATATCTGCATATGGATGTAGGTATGAAAGGTCAGAATGTAATTTAGGATGATTATTAGTGTGTCAAATGTATGTTTGTGAACATTGCCGTGACACAGGAGCTATTTCTAGTAAGGGCGTCGTTTAAAAAATATATATATCCAAGAAGACCTTGTCTACGGAACTGACACTTATATTCACTTTCACATTGAAGATATTGTGATGATTGACAAAATTTAGCGTAGCATTTAGCGTAGAATTATTTTTGTTTGTATTCTAAGTGCTTTGCGACGTCTAAGGAATAAACATGTTTTCATTTAATTTGAAATGTATTGATTATTTATTGGCGATTAGATATGTATGAGCTTCCAACTCCCAGACCCATGCCTGAAGAGTTGTTACATTTTAAAGAAGAGAAAAAAGAAGAAAGAAAATACATTTATTTCACGGACACACTCTGGACAACACAGTTGAAAACAAAAAAAAAACAAAAAACAAGCAAACAATCAAAGAAAAAAAAAAAGAACATAACAAAAAATAGTAGTAACTAAACCAAAAAAAAAACGAAAATTAGAGAAATAAAAATAAATAAAAAATAAGCAGATTTTTCTCTTTGGCGATTGCCTGTCACATCAGTCAGGTCAGCTGTCCCGAGTGTCACCGCGAAAACAGGATGTCGCTCAGCGTTGTGCTGTAAAGCGTTTACAATGCTGCAAGACGCTTTACAGCGCTGGTATTCTGCGACACCCTTGCTGACGCCAGACGTCTAACAAAACAGATAAACATAATTATATAAATATCATTAGGAAAAAAATAAATAGATCTAAAATAAATAAAACATTTAATAAATTATAGTAAATAGTAAATTGGCAATCATTTGAAACCGAGTACATGCTTAAAAAGTAAAGTCACTTCAATTATGCCGTTTCGGCTCAATAGGACTCATCACGTCGCTTCGTACGTGTCAGCCAAGTGAAGTCGCGCAATTTTTAGGCACACGTCAATCTGCTTTCAGCTTCACCTATAGAAAAAGCGCTTATATTGCTATTGATCTTGGCGTTATCAATCAATGTGATCGGCATAAATGAGTGATTGACTGTTTTCAATAGTTAATAGCTTGTGATTTGCCAAAAGTATAACTACTCAGTTTTTACGATTACTCAACTATCTCTGGTTAATTATGTCTAATTACCGTCTCATCAAAGTATTTAACGTAACATAACATCACGCTTATATTACCCAGAAGTGTGTGGCAGAGGTTTAACACCACCCACATTTCACCTGTTATGTTTAGGACCCATGGGATAGGGAGTGAACCTATCACCATCCACAGGACATAGACCATCCAGCTAATCACTGGACCATCGAGGAAGTTTCAAAGTATTTTTATTTATTTACTTACAAACAACAATAAGGCGTTTAGGCCTAAATATTAGGACATTGTTACATGACTGTCTGGCTGACACAATCTTTCTTTAAGTTAAAGCTTGGCTAGAACATGAAGGCATATCGTTAAAATCCATGTTTTTGTTCCACGATAAAACTATAACCCTGTACCAATGTATACCCAAAAAAGACCTGACAAGTTTTAGTTCCTGTTTTGGGTACACATTTGTGCAACAGCAATCTCACCAAACAATTCACTGTACCAGTTACAAAAACTCAGCAAGTCTTTTGAATACAAAACCATCAGCTGTCATAAAAGTCAATCACCGTGACACAAACGAACCATCATGACAATTCGCATTTCCACTTCACAATGCGAGAGAAAATCACAAAAAACAATTTCTAAAAGACAAACGAATTCGTTCCACTGCATATGCAACAAATGCAAAATATGATTGCAAAACGAGTGACATTCAAAATAAATATTGCAGGATTTTGAGCGTTGCAAAAGGCTCAGCTAAAGCCTTTTAGAGCAACCGCACACTTGGCTATTAGTTATGGTCACAAGAACGTGTCCGCTAGTGATTCGAGAAATGTCAGACGGGGGACCACGCATCATCGTCATTGCACCACAAAACTGTTCAACATACATGTGAGATCCACGCCTCAAAAAATTGACACATTTCATTTATCTTAAAACAAACACGAGAAAACTGTCCTACTTCCATGTTATAGCATCACTCCTAATAATTCTGATGGTCCCGCGATATACGTTCACTACTATATTTTTTTAACTCAATTAGATTTTGTTGATGTCTTCTATGATTTTATATGTATGTACTGAGCTGTGGTGCGAACCTACTAATTTGAAAAATAATCTCGAAAGATTTACTCCGCGGTGCGAGCTGACCCATTCAAAAAGAGTCCTTGGGCGATTCGCACCGCGCTGCGAACCTTTCGTGGTGTGAACAGCCCCAGTACCCGCACTGGCGTCTTAAACTTAACACGGCCAAAAGAAAAATCTTTGCCACCTTTAGAACCCAGAAGAGTCGAGCAGAAGTGTAAAATACCCAAACTTCACCCAGTAGGTCACAATCTACTGCGGACAATTACAGACACCGTGCTGCTACTAAGAATTTCCTGAATGAAAAACTCCAAATAGATCGAACCTAACGATCAGCAGTCGATGCTCGTTGCCTAGTGGCATAGTGTGCAATCGCTCTTATATTCAGTTACTGTCAAAGTGACAGCGACCTACAAATTGGCGCACAGACTGCATACATAAAGCGTTTGGTATAACCCCGCCCAGGCCGTGTATCGATGCTTATCATTATGTAATGATTGATCTCATACTTGATATATAACATAACATAACATAACGCCTATATCAACCAAAAAAGTGAGACAGAGATGTGTAACATCCACACTTTATCAAATGTTTGGATCCCATGAATGTGATAGAGGTTCGTGACAGCTTATGGCCACGAAACCAAATTTTCAAACAACATTTTTTTCGTTCTCATCTGAAAAATAATTTTATAAAAACTACAAAAATCAGCAACAGCAGCTATTTTTCATAAAACCAAATGCCCAACAAAACTTTTCTTGACGAAATAAAATAACATATTTATTAGACAAGACCTCTAAAAATAAAAAAAGCAATCTTCAGCCCAACCAAATCGCAAGCAAAGCAATATTCTAGCACTAAAGTAATAACCGACATAGCAATATAAAACACATATTACAGCGGGACCCACATATCCCGGGGTAATGGTCATGTAATAAAATTAGGCTTTAATTTCACAGGACGTTTGTCAATACAGCAGTATAATTCAAATTACCAATGTGCGCTGAGCTTTACAACAAAAACACAAGCAAAATTCAACCTTGAAAACATTTTCATAAGGTCTATAGTGTTTTTAGGGAGTGGGATAAAATGGTTAGTACTGGTACAAGGGCTATTCAAATTGGAACAAATGTGGGGCCAATTGGTTGGCAAAGAGTTTTAGATCTATTTCGTGTTCATTAAACATGAATTTTACTGGCCATGCTGGGCACGGTACATTAGTTCGGGCGGTTGCGTACCGCATGATTTCGCTAAATTAACGTGATCTATTGTTTTTTAAAAGAACCCCTTTTCTGTTTATCTGACGGGAACGGGTAATTTTAGCTATTTGCTCGATATAAATGGGTAATAAGGCATCATGGGTATCAGGAATGTGCATTTTGTTTAACTTCAGATCTGAAAACATAATAAGGTTACTCAAGGTGGACAATTCACCTGAATATGCCAAATACTCGTGGCATATTATGTTTAATACATTAAGCCCCAATCTTACAGGTTTTAGATAAACCTTATTAGCAGGATAATTATTTATGAGTGTTATACACACATAAATGAAAATGACAGCTGTGTTCTTTTTTCTAGTGTAACTTGTGTCACATTTTAATTCGGTCAGGTTATATTTTATGGGTTGTATAGGAACTATCCGGAACCATAGAAACTGGTCCTAAATATATAAATTTGCAAACATTTTTAAAGAAAAGTTGCCATATTAGATGGAAAAATAAAGTTTCGACAGCAAAATTTTCGATGTAAGGTCATTTTCTCTTAGGATAGAGTTAGTTAGTAGAAATTTTGTGATATGTGTAATACACGGGACTTATACATTTTATAATGGACGTAAGGTTTCAGTCTAAATTTATATGTGTGGGAAACTCATTGAAGTACACATTACACAGCCTTAATTCACATTTCCAAAACCCTTCTTCAAGATATCGTATTAATGTCATGTTATTCCTTCAAATCAACACCTGATACCTCAAATAAGAAAAAAACACTTGAAATGAATAATGTCCTCCAAAGGTGACAATATTGATGCAAAAAGAAATCTCATAAGCGATAAATTTCGCAGAAAAACCAGGAGTTATTTATAACTATCTGTCGTAACGATGACTGAATAAGTATTAAACAGTTTTTATAAGTCATTATATTTATACAAGGAGTATAACGTGTAGAGCTGGTTAATAAATTAACTTCGCCGACCAAACGAGTCAATGATCCATACTTGTGATGGTATGACAGGTATGCAGCAGTAGATCAAAAATGTGTATATTATTTAAGATCGAATCTTAAGTAAATAGCTAATCAAGCACTTAGTAAAAGCAGCTTTGAAAAATAATCGACGATAAGTAGAGATTCTTAATACCTAAACATGGCATTATGACGTTTGCGGATAAATATTGGCTGAAGCTGCTATTCACTTGTTAAATATAAGTTCAGGTACTACAACCCCGTCATAAATTTGATCTGTCTAAGTCCAAGTATTCACAATGCATCACTTTGAGATGTGACATCTTCGCAATTACTAAAGCGACGCCTGGGCCTCATACAAACGAATCTCTTCCGCGGTATGAGTCGGCTTTCATAGGCACCGTCCACTGAACCTTCTGCAACTTTCCCGTCTAGTGCCATCTTCGCAGTACTAAAGCGATGCGTGGGCCGCATACAAACGCATCTCTTCCGCGGTATGAGTCGGTTTATTTCGCTTATTATAATAGCACTCGTAAAAGCAGTATAAACGATGACTGGGCGTCGGTTTTTGTACGCAGTTTGTATATGTTTATATTATTTTGTGCTAACCTGCCGATGTGTATTTTGCCAGCAAATAGTACAGACAGCTACTCATCAACCTATACATTGCCAGTATAAGATGGTCTAACGTTGTACTTAGAGGCTAACCGTGCAATGCGAGACCAGTTTACCTATATTGGAAATGTATAGGTTGATCGGTAGCCACGTGTACCACTTGTAATGATGCTGTAGTGGTATAATAAGAAGTAAACGACTAAGGTATGATAATATACTACTTAGGAATGACAACAACTCTATCAAAAATGAAAGCTGTATTACATGCAAGGACATTACTGATTGTATTGGAGCCCACAAAATAGAGTAGTAGATAGATAATAATAATATAGACGTTTGACTGCAGTTTTCAACGCTATTATCAGTAAGGATTAATAAGCAACGCAAGTTACTGCATCATCAGAATTCGCTTAGGTTTAGGTACATTTTAATTTGGTCTGATGTACATAAAATCTTTGTAGAACTGTTTGTATTTAAAGATTTTTCTTCTTCCTAATGCAGATTTTCTTAAGGAGGAACAATTGTCTGGCTGATTTCTATACAAAAGTAATATGTGCACCAACAACCATGTGTTTTAGTGTTTTAGATATAATTTTTCTATAAAAACAGATAAAACATATTAAAATTAAACTCATATAAATATAGTATAAAAAAACACGGCGCTCGGGAGTATGCATTTAAGTTTGTCTTTTTACAACGCCAGCCTAAAATGTAATCATTTAAGATACCTCACGGAACGTATATTTATTTCAACGAATGCAAGAAAACACATCAACAAAAATTAAATAAAGATATTAATCAAGCAGCAACATTAAACCAATTTACAGAGTCACAAATTAAATATACGCATACAACAAATAAATGTTTATATGTGTGTGTTAAATTAAATTCAAGTACGTACGGAGCATCACTACATACGAGATAGTACGCATTTATAAATAGCTTTTTCTGCATGTTTGTTTGCAATTAACTCAAAAAAAACAGTGTGGATTATCATTAAGTGAAGTAGTAATGGGAAGATAGCCATAACTACCTAAATCGCAACAGAAACAAGCTAGTGGTGGCGAAGTGTAATCTCACAAAAAGATAAAAGCTTATACATAATATCATGGGGCCAAAAGCTTACAACAAAATGCCCGAAATCGTACGTTTAGCGAAAACAGAAAAAATATTTCTGAATAAATTAAAGGCATGGCTCATCGAGCAACGACTAGATAATTATTCTTACTATTTTAATTGAATACAGATAATTTTTATTTATTTTTGTAATGTTATTGTATCGTCATAAATTGTAATATTGACTTGTAACGAAAAATTATCAATAAATGTCTAGTTTACACTAACATATCGAATGATGTTAAATAAGAAATGTAAAAGGAAGGTATATAATCCTCAATCGCTTACTGCGAGGTTTCAGGTTTGATCCCCGGGTCGAGCAAAAGTGTTATAATTTTTTTCCGTTTAGATTTCTTAATACCAGCATGTAGTCTGGAATTGTGTCCGGTAGATAATGATAGGCTCACACCCTATCAAATGTGACCTAAACATAACAGGTGAAGTGTGGGTGTTATACACCTCTGCCACACCCTTCCGGCTAATATAGGCGTGATGTTATGTTAGCATGCGGGTGGAGTCGCGCGCGAAAGTTAGTAACGTATAAATGTTAGTATGTGTGTGGTGCATTGGTGTGCAACTGCGTCGGCAACCTTGAGATGGCACCAGTAAATCCGGAAACTCTTGCGCACGTTTATATGACTCGTAAAATTAAAACAACACGGATGTACGGGTGACGGAAGTGACATCTTTTTCAAAATTACCTTGTGCTTGTGACTCATCTCAGGTAAAATATATGTTCCGTCTGATGAAGGAAAATATGAAACACATACTAAGGTCCTGTTTCAGAATGGTCAAGATAGAGTTAACCTCCTGATAAATTACACGGAAACTTTGAATAATACTACCTACTACTCCAAGTTAAATAAATTATACAGGGTGTAAATGGCACGACGAAGTCGATTACCAGTGACTCAGTACATGATTCTGAGACCCTGGGTGCATAAATAATTATTTCAGAGGAAAATTATCTTTTTTTCCAAAAAAAAATCTATCTATTAAGGAAGAGTAACGTTACCCTAGACTATTTTAATACATTTGCGATTTGTCGGTCAACCATGATATTTTTCTAAGATATTTTTCACATTTGTAGAATTTTCCGATAAAAATGTTTGCTCTTTTATAGCTTCAAAATCATGTTTTAATAACCGAAAAGTATTATCGCGAGCTCTCATCGATTTTCAATTTAATTATGACAATATTCAGTGTGAATTTTTCGAAGTGTGGAACCTTATGAAAAATGTTTGCATTAAGCGTCTCAGAAGCATGTAAGCGGCGTTGTCACGATGCCATTTCCACCCTGTATACTATGCAAAAGCCAAACGTTGCCGCGTTGTATTGAAATCCTATCTCAATGGCAGTTATCATCTAAGCACATTAAATGAAGCTTAGCTAGCATAGGCTAACAGTAACAGACGCACAGCATTACCTTACTGCATTGCATGATATGTTACATTGTATGTGTGTGTGTTGATTGCATTAAAGGTTACACTATGTGTGTATGTGTGTAGATGCAAAGGGATTAACGACAATCGAACGAGACAAAGCCTGTCTGATACGCATCTTGTAGAAGCGAGACGAGCAAATTAATACATACTAGTATTATAACACTAACCGTTATCAGCCCCTTTTAGGTCATTATAATATATTAATGATAGAGCCCCAACCCTAAGGGCTAGAAACTTAAAATTTTGCGTGAAGGTTTAGGTAGGGGCGAATTAAGAAGGGATTTTTTGAAATTCCACCTCAATGAGTGTAAAAAAAGGGTTAAATGGTTGTATGGAAGTCCGTCATTTTTTAAGTTAGAAGCAAGAAAATTCGTTTAGTTAAACTTTTTATCAAAAGGCTATTTCTAAAATTTATTATCAACAATTTATGGGTTGAATATAAATTAGTTAAGTTAGATAGTTGTTTTTTTTATCTTTATACTATCTTTATTATCAGAAAAAAATACTCGTTGGATCTTAAATTAAACTAGTCTACCCAAAATGCCGGCATCATTTTATTTTTTTCCCCTAACATTAGTTTTCCTAATTTTTTTATTTTTAAAGGAAATGATCATGTCTAGAAACTGGGTTTTTAATAAGTGCCCCTGTCTCGCATCCAACCTTTCAAGTATTAGTTTTTTGAATCTTGAAAATGCAAGATATAGAAACGATAATTTGCCAAAAAAAAACATGGTGACAAAAAACAAAAAAATATCGGTTCTCTTAGTAGAAGGTATGTGATATTTTACTATGTATATAAAAGGTACCGCTTCTAGTAAGCTACAGCAGACCTAAAACGCTTCCATCTCCCAAGCTATCCAGTTTTACTGCAATAATATAATAATATTATATCGTTTTATTTACCACAGCAATTGTATTAATAATACCGTTTTGAATTTATATTTATGTCTATATTTAACTAACGATCTAAACCAGCTTGAGGGTTAATCTAAACATGTATAGCTTGTAATAAAGTTATCGAGATTTGCAGAGGCTAGTTAATTAGTCATTTCTTTGGTAATGTCACCATATTATTATGTGTAGGCCTTTAGTTTTATTATGTCGCATGTCATTAGACAATAATTATAACTGTTTGCGGTCATACAGGGTGGATGCGACATTGCGGCATTTATTGAAACCAGAGCTTCTAGACATAGCAAATATTCGTTTCGACTGGTTTATTTTTAAATGTCGCTAGTTACATCCACCCTGTATAGTCTTGGTGGTACAGCTTTTGTGAATTAGCTTGAAAAATAAAGCTTCACCGTTTAACCTTTACTTTAACGCCAACTAGTCCTGTTTTCACTACCTAGTTTCAGTTTAGTGATGAGTGACTTTGAAATTATTGATACATAGAATTTAATATTGTAGACCTCAAATGTAGCGACTCATCGGCAATCTTGAAGGTACACCTTGTGGACGTTCATAGGCGGTAATTAGAACTAACCATCAAGTGGGGGTGCATGAAAGGAGCCTCCCCGAGTGACGTACACAACGATTCCCTACGTCCGGCGCACCCTGGGCAATTCAAGAGTTTTCCAAAGCGAATTGGCTAATCCTTTCACCACGATGGCAAGTAAAATTTGACTCAGCCATCGGCACGACGAAGAGAAGACCATCAAGTGGACATGGATATCAATATGTACGTTTGTAATGCGAAAATGTTGAGTACACATTTTGAACTTACAGAAAAACGCCCAAAGTTGAAAATTGTTGAGTAAAAATTACGACTTACGGCGTTTTTTCGCAGGTGCGGTTTTAAATTATAGTCAACTCTATACTAATTTGACATTTAAATCCCTCAGGTAAGCTCCAAATATGGTCTGTAATCTCTAAGATCACTTTTATAACTACTTGATAAAAAAAATATTGTTTAGTTTACGAAAGAAGTTACCGAAATCTTATGAACAGAAAGCGAAAGCTAAAGTACTTAAAAACAATAATATCGCAGAAATCCACAAAACTAAGATAACAAGTACTAGAAGTACTTGATTAACAAAGTTATTGCGAGTGACACTCGATACAAAACCTAAGTCTATCACAAAACTCCGCAAGTTTCCTCGACTCGGGAATTCATTTGTCTGTCTGCCAGTTTTGGCGGCTTTAGGGACTCACGAATGGAAATTGCGTCCAACAAATTTAAAGGTAGACTTAAAAAAGATTGAGTCAGCGAAAGATAAAATTGAATTATAATAAAAATAAATAAAGGTACTTTATTGTACACCAAACATACAAAACTTAATCTAAATGCCTAAAACTATACGCTTTACAATCGGCGGTCTTATCGATATCCGCGATCCTTTCCAGACCACTTGGATGGACTTTAAAGTGTTAATGATTTGTAAATAAATATGTAAAGTCAATTAAAGTAAAAATATTAGATAATAATTTGGCAGGTTGTAAGGAAATGTCTAAAGTAATAAATAATTTGAATTAAGTTTCAGTAAAAATACTGTATAACTAATTATATTAATTTGCAAATTATATTATTAATAACTGACAGGAGATTATTCTGGTTTAACATTTTGGAAGCAAATAGAATATTGTGAATATATTTTAAATTAAAATTTATAATATAAAGGTGCTCCCAGACCGCAATCTAGTAATGTAACGTTACAGAACACGAGTAAATAGTATACAGAGGCTTTATAGTACGAGTAAATAGTATACAGAGGCTTTATAGTACATAGAATAGATAGTATATAGAGGTTTAATACAACCGCGCTTTGATAGGTAAACCACTACACCTTGCCGCGTCTGTGCGTGTGTGCACTAGCAGCTCTGTCACGTACGGAGTGAAACCGGTTTATACCGGCTCGGCTAGTGCACAAGCGCACGGCTAGCAGCATGCGCCGTTTGTTTTGTTTAAAAAGAGACTATAGTATAGCCGTATTCTATTATACCATTGTAAATCTATTTTGTGTGAATAAAATTATCTTTATCTTTAATCTACTTTTATAAATCACGTTTATTTTTTGTTTAAAACCTCTTAAATCTACAAAGCTGCATTCAAAAAAATTAATGAGTGACATAACATATAATCACATAAACAGGTAATACACAATTGCTAACGAGCAGAATTTACTAATGCCCAGCAAATTCGAGATCTTATCGTCAAATACGTGACTGAATGGACATATATCAATACTTTATACACACGTTTTCGTAAGGAGTAGTCAACTAAATTGTGTTGTTTATTACATCTTTTGAGTATTTATGAAGCCCTCAATGTATTTATTAATTGATTAGCTTAATTTAGAGGAGCACTTTAACGAGATACGAGTTATTGCTTATGGAACCTCTTTTTAGTGCTTTACTTAGGGTTTAATCACAGTGCAAGCAGGCTTTAGCCCGCGGCTTTAAAACCAATCGACTTTTGACCAATAGGATGATAAGTAGACCAAATATTCTTCATCCTATTGGTCAGCTGTCAAACTGACGCCCGGGCAAACCGGGCACTGTGATAAACCTTTATACCATGTCTACTCTTTTTTACCTGAATGTATAATGGACATGAAACATTTTTGTTTATTTCTCTGATCGGTATAGATACTTCTTATATATATATATATCTCTTTGTATATTAATATTTATGTTCTGAACTGAACTTGAAACACTTGTACATTCAGAAATTCATTCGTTCATTCTTCTATCAAACAAGTCTTTTTTTTCGGGTTTTTTACTGATTCCAAAGTCAAAAAGAAAAAAGTATCAAAATAGATACAAAACCAACAATTTTAAATTAGGAATATGCTAGCCAACAAGTTCGCCATTCTTTCTCTCCGTACATTCGGCCGTCGGGTGTGAGTGACCCGCCTACACTAGCCGTTCAACCCGGCGCTGCCCAGACGACCTGTTACACAGCTCACTTGCCCCGACGTCATTATGGACGCTGTATATATGATTTGTATGGAAATGCCTTATTTACAACTATTGGCTTTTTGATAGAGTGTTTACCGCTGAAGTAAAGACTTGATGAAGAATTTATATTGCAGGTATTATGGAAATTTCAAGAGTGAAAGTAAAGTGAAAATTGAGCTAAAGATAAATATAAATAAGAATTTTCTTAAATTTTGTTGGAGTGTTATTGAAAATGTTTTTTATCTTTCACACCGTAGTGTTAGTAGATACACTGAATTTTATGATTATTATTAAACCGACTGCGAAAAAGAGGTGTTATGTAACAAAATGTAACAGACAGGCTTGTATTTAATTTTATTATGATAAGTGAAACGTTCTTACTTATTGTGCCCAATCGGACCATTTTGTATATTTTTGTACATATTTAGTTTTTTATAAGAATTTGCTTTTGTTTTGACATTTAAGTTTCATGTCAGTCTTTTGGTTATCTTCCTAGGTTCAGTGTTCTTTTTTAGTTTTTTTTCTTATTTTCCTAATATAATTTATTTCCTTTTCTCTTGGTTTCTTTACCTTAACCCAATCCACAATATTTTCGTTAAAGGCACTCCCACATGCCTCCTTAAAGACCTAAAATAAAGGCTATAAAAACCTCATCAAACCTCAAAACACGGAACCCTAACCTAAGTCTGTCTGTGTACAACAACGCCGTAACTGTCGTGCCATAATTAAGCGACACATGATTCAGTTTTGCACACTCCATTAAACCACATATTATTAAGCCTCATGTGCCAGTAAGTTAAGGTTCTAATCGTACCACCAAATCGAAATACAGTTGCACAACTATTTGACGGCAGGTTCACAAAAGCCTTACCACCATAATTTCTTTATTAAGTGTGGGTTAGTTCAGCAAAAAATATTCCTAAAGCTGTAGCAATAATGGTAATGTAATTTTAATGGTGTCTAGACTATTAAATGACTTAGAAGGTCATAAGCCGCATATAATTGACCACCGTGTATAATATACTTGGATTTGCTTATTTTTAAAGCTTAGGTTGACTACCTCGTTGGTCAAGTGGTTAGCGTATGCAACCTGGTTCGATTCCCGGGTCGAGCAATTGTTTTTCGAAAAAGAGACGTGCTCATTCCCTGTCACATGGGACCTTAACTTAACAGGTGGAGTGTGGGTGCTAAACATTTCTGCCATACCCTTCTAGGCGAGTGTCTAAGTAACGGATGCATTTGTTGATCGGCAAGTAAATGTTCAATGTTCGTCGCAATAGGCATGGTGACTGATCTATAGATAGTAAAATATAGGATACCTTATCAAACTATAGGTAAACATAAACCAATTGAAATAACTTTTTGTTACATACTATAAATCTAACTCATTTTATGATCATTCAAAGTTTCATGGACGAGTTCATTTTTAAAATACGAAATTATTCGATTTTTTTTTATCATTAAATTACCCACACAATTTATAGCAATATTTGTAATAAAACCATTTTTATAAACGCAATATTTCGTATAGCTATCAAACAAAATTCATAACTTCACATACAAAATACTCAAGCGTGACGTCACGCTTGAGTAGCCTTTTGTTTGGAGCGTTTGGGCGAGTCTATTATTAGTGTGAATTTGAAATTGTATTATCTCAGGAAGTTTATGTTAGGTCAAAGTAATTCTTGTAATGATGTTCCTTATATCAAGAGGTGTTTCAATTACATACAAAAATAAAAATTAGGCATCATGCCTATTGTTTCGTGGATGGAAAATCGCTTTAAACTAATCGATCTTCTTTTTGGCTTCGGAGACCACATCAAGCTGTTGGTCTCTGTTGGACTATGGTCAATGTATCTGGTAGTCGGAAGCCAGAGTCTGACAGCTTAGCTGAGCAATTATCAAGAGAATCGTTTAACCTCATTTATGATTATAAAAGTTAAGTAGTACTCGCCCTAGAGACAGAAAAATATTTTCAATTAATTTATGTAAAAACGGGCTTATAATTCACATGAAGAAAGCCTAAATTAGTTACATAGTACAATAATAATAGTATGGTTGTAAAACTTACAAAAGTAAAAAATATCGACTACCATGTATGCCTTATCTGCTAGCTATGTGTTGGGCTGGATAAAATTATGCCAAAGGCCTACCAACTGGTTTGCTCTATGCATCTCAAAAAAATAACGCGGAAGAAAACTGAAACATTTAATAACAGAAGGTAATGTTGAAAAGTGAGCTCGCGGAAAATTATCGCGTACGCGGAACATTCCGTACCATTACTGCGCATTTGATGCAAATGCAAGAAAGCCCTTTATCGTGAAACAAAGGATGCGCCAAGGTTGTCTGTCATATATTATACTTTATCTAGCACTAAACCCTTCCGCTTCGCCCTCATATCGATGAACAAAGAGAAAAGTGATGAATCATGTGTCGCTTAATTATGGCACGGCAGTTACGGCGTTGTTGTACACAGACAGACTAATTAGGGTTCCGTGTTTTGAGGTTTGATGAGGTTTTTATAGCCTTTGTTTTAGGTCTTTAAGGAGGCATGTGGAAGTATTTAATATTATAATGACATTATTTTAAAAACAAAGAAATATTTTGGTTGGAATTCATTCGTAATTGCAAACATTTTTTTTAAATATCTTTCTTTAGTCCCTGAAAAAAAAACAAATAAAAAAATTCACTTAAAGCATCATAAAATTACCTGTCATAAAATGCAATAAATTATGTACCTACTATAAAAATCATTAAAAGTTTATCAAAAAAGTGAAAGATTTATTTCGCACACTAAGCATATTGGATTGTTTTTATATGTGTATATGTTTTTATATGTGTGTAAGTATTTATTTTGGTAGTTATGAATTTAACTTTAGTTTTATTTTGTTCTGACTTTTTAGTGTTTACGTTTGTTATTATTAAGTTTTATATAAGCGAAGACTTGTCATTGGCTGCCAGATTCCTCTACTACTATATTCAAAACTGTTAATTTAGCTGTAAGTCTTCCATATCTCTTAAATAAATAAATAAATAAATATGGAAACCAAATATGGTCGAGCCGCGCCGAAGGGGATAAGTGTAGACTTCACTCTCTAATCAACCTTAATCTATAAAAAATTGCAAATTAATGACTACATCAGTGCTGTGATAAAACAAAATTAAAAAAATATTTTATATTTGTTCAAATAATAATAGTTTTTTAATGGTACTGAACCACAGCTGAAGACTAATTAAGAATTCAAACTGCGACCTAATTTCATAACTTCAATACTGCGTAAAACGTTTATTTCACGTCGCGTCGCTTGTTAGTCATAATACGTGATTCATTCTATTGCTTTTTGTTTTAATTACTACAGTCATAATTATGATTTTATTTAATTTTATGTATGTCTCTTTGTATGAGTTTTGTTATTATAAAAAACTTTTTTAAACAAGCTAAGTAGTCACAAAACAACATTAGATATTTTCGATTTAACGGACGGCGCTACGGCGGAACATACAAATATTCATACAGACATACAACATCGACTGCCAAAATGATCTCTTCCTTTCCGCTTTGCCATAGTCAGGTAATAAAAAGTAGCCTAATACCTTACAAGAAGAAAAACGTCAAAATCGACCCAGTAGCTTTTGCGTGAAGGAAGCCGTTGCCCTAGGTGAGTGACAAGGTTACCGCTATACCGAAGCTAAGCAGAGAGGAGAAGTGAAAATAACAATACCTGATTGGTTATTCAAACACTCTTCCTCCGTCTGCTTTAGTGGACAGAGAGCCTTATTATCATCATTTCAGCCTAACGACGTACTATGTTGGACATAGGCCTCACTTAATTGCCGCCACAACGCGCGGTCTTGGACCACCTGAAGCCAACGGCTCCCCGCGATCTTAACCAGATCATCCATCCATCTGGCTAGGGGTCGGCCCAAGCTGCGCCTGCCGGTTCGTGGTCGCCACTCGAGAACTTTTCAGCCCCAACAGCTTTGCAATCCGATGAGCTATGTCACGGAAACACCAAGCATAGCTCTTTCTATCGCTCGTTGTGTGACTCTGAGCTTCCTTAAGGCACCCATCTTCATTATCATTATAAGCCTCACTATTTCTAGACTAACATCACTACGGTAAACCATCACAAACTGGCACTTAAACCTTGTAACCTAACAGAAACCTATCAATTAATAAGTGAGTTGTTAACCAAGACAAAGTATATCATTACACAGCTTAGACAAACTAAATAGTAAGAGATTAGCAGTTTGTGACAAATATGTCTCGATAATTGCAGTGTAGCGAGACAAGGGTGTTTACTTCAAGCCTCTGGTGGCGCTAGGGCTGGCACTGGGGACTTACTAAAAGGATTAGAGAATTAAAACGAATTTGTTTAAATACTTACTAATGATAAAAGTACAATTTATTGATTCATTAGAAAGAAAATGATTTTAAATTTACATCACTATTACTTGAAAACAATTTGCATTGCGTAATTAGTAGGATCCACAGAAACAGACTACCTGAACCTAAAGGTATTTTAATAAAGTAAGTATCGCATTAATGTTTACGCAGTTCACATCATGAATTATAATAATTATATGAAGTTAAGGTCCAGTTTCTGAGTTTCCGAATACTCGTAGTTCTTATACGACCCATAAAATATAACCTGACTGAATTTAAAAGTGACACAAGTGACACTTGGAAAAAGAGCACAGCTGTCACTTTTATTTATATGCTTAGCCGGCCAATAAGTTATATCTAACACCTGTGAACTTAGGGCTAAGTTTTTTTATATCTCGACTTAGATAGGGAATTAGAAAATTAATGCAATAGAAGTGTATGTAAAAAAATATTTTATAATCTGACTGTGACAGCGCGGGCACAAAATTAGTTTGTCATAATATGGACTGTGGCATTAAAACAACCACATTTTTCAACAGTCATGTTTTGGGTTCCATGTGACAATGTTCAATAGACAGCAGGTACGATCAGCAATCGTATATTCTAAGAACTAGACCAAATCAAGACAACTCAATATTTTAGTATAAGAAATCTTTATTTATTTGGATTACCGTTGCCAACCCTACGCTTGTCGTGCCCGGTCTTTACTTTTAATCTCTCTTTATTTTCTGTCCGTACAAGAAAGTGTTGCGTATTTGTCTTTTGTCTAACGACTCTACCCGACTGGAAACAAGAGATTGTGTCTCTACACAGACAGTTATACCGGTTTAATCTATATCACTGATGTAGAGTTACTGAACTAAGATTTGGTAAAGATTCCGCCGTTTGTTTTCGTGAAATGGGTTTTTGGGTAGCTTTTTAATTTGGGAAGTTGAGTGTGTCAGATTGGAGTTTGCGTTAGTTACTTTTAGTTCAGAAATTAGCTTTTTTGCGGAAGGTGCCAATGTAGCTACTTTCATATTAGTAATAACAAAATTATTGATTTTGATAATGGAAAAACATGAATTTTCTTTAATTGTAAATTATTATAAAATTATAGATGTAAACTAATAGTTGTATATTTTTTACACGCTAGAGTTGCAAGCTTTCAAAAGCGTTGTTTTGAATAATATTATGTACTAAATGTACTGAATATTTTGCCAAAGAAATTGCTTTAAGATTTTTTCACATAATTGTAAGCTGTGTAAGCATGAATAAAGTAGAATTGATTTAGATGCTCGTGGTTGTTTTTTTTTTCTCTCTATCAGACACATAATAAAATTATTAATAGCAATTTGTCTGTGCAAGTGTTTTTTGTGTTTTGTCAGTGTCATATAGAATAGTGTATTTAAAGCTAACAAACCATTATCATCTTCTATAATATAGGTAACGTTCATGTATCGTAAATGAGTGATACATTGAATTTGAGTATTAATTTAATAAATACTGTAAAGGCGATTACTGTTTTTACGTTTCATCCATTTTCCCGGTACCGTTAAACATAGTAACACAAAAAGAAGATTATTTTGCTCAACCATTTTATTCATACGAAAGATATCTCTATGCTTATAACAATAAGGTAAAAATTCCTATGTAATGCCACAACGTACGATTAATTGCGGCAATGGACACGTTTTTGGCTCAGTTTCATTTGGCCTTGAGTTTGCCTTTATTTTTACACTAATTTATACAAAACTCAGCTTTATTTTAATGTGTATAAAGTTTATAAGGGTGTTAAATATAAGTTTGTATTGAAAGCTTGACATTCGTTCAGTTTATGATGACAGATTTAATTTTATGTGACGTTGAATTAGTATTCTGCGGAATTATTGTATGGGATAAATAAAATAAATGCATATGCGTTACGGCGCTGCGGGTAGATGGATGAAATTGTTATTTGTGGTATTTAGCTTTTCGGGTGTTAACAGATTAAAGGTTTGTCTGCATTAACTTCATGGTACATGCAAAATAAAGCGCATTATAGAGAGCTTTCAAGTTTCCTCTCAATTTTCTCTTAGGGGTTTGATGGCAAATCGTCGCAGTCCATCATATCGTAGTGAGTTTGCCTCCATATGGTCTTATTCTTGGTGGAAAGTAAGTTGTAGCATCACGTTTCAACCCACAAGGACGCAGCATCATGTTTCATTTGTAGAGACCAACTAGTCGTAATTATGTTTATTAAGTCACTCGTCTAAACATTAGCTCATTAAACATCCAACTAATTTGATCACTGGCCAACCAATTATCGTCCTTATCATCATAAATGAGCCGCTAAGCACTGAACCAATCCCGCGCTAATAGACAGGCTATACTATAAGGCTGTTTATCGCACTCGCATCAAGGTCGCAGGTCACTTACCGCGTCTGGCTTGCACCTACAGTCTGCGTGTACATGGAGATGAGAAAATTACTCTGCTTTAGGTTTGGAGGTGGCTTATAAATATAATTGAAGCCCTGTGGTAAAGCCCCATGAAAACCATCGCTCGCGAACGGTGAAGGAAAACATTGTAAGGAAACCTGCATGCCTGGCAGTGCCTAAAAAGTAATAAAGGATGAGTGAAGTCTTCTGATCCGCACTTGGCCAGCATGGGATATAGTTTAATCTTTCTCTTCATGAGAAGAGGGCCAAAGGAGCAGTAAGACATGTGCATATAGTATGTATACATATCCAGGGCTGCGTCATAGTCCATTAATACATCGCAATGGCCAAGTACGAGTTAGTAGACGTCATTCACAGACACAGCCATTTTAGAATATAATATTCCCGCTTAAGACAAATCTTTGTGTGCATAAACATAGGGGTTTGTCTTAGTCTGGGTGTTTCTATGTATAATAAGTATATATTATCAAAAGAAAAGTATATAAGTATATGTATTAGTATCAGTTATTCTAGTACCCATAGTACAAGCTCTACTTAGTTTGCGACTAGATGGCGGTGTGTGTAAGTTGTGAGAGATTTATTTATTTTATTTTATCAGTGACTCATCTCACTAATTATACCACCTGCATCCATTAGATTCTTAAATTCAATTTTAATTTATTTCAAATTAGGTGCATACAAAATTTGATTTACATAACAAGACATCCGATGACTTAATATCTAATATAGTATACACATTACAATTGTGTGTTGATAAGTGGATGCCTACACTAGGAAAACCTGTGTTGTAGGTCACCCTCAGACTCATTCTTCTCATGGCTTATCCATAATGATCCTTCGCCTTCACACATCCGGCCCGTTGTCTCGGCATCTGTATATACGTACAAGCATCAATCGCTCAGCGTCCAGACGCCTGCGATATTTAAATTTTGAGACTTCGCCGTTTATGGGCATTCAGCTCAACATTTCCGAGGAATAGAAGTAGATGGGGTTTGAAAGTTATGTTGTTTTGACTGGAAAGATACTTTATTGAGATCTTGTAAAGATATAGGAAGTAAAAGATAGGAAAAAGATACAGATTGTATCTTATGCATAAGGTCATTCCAATATAACTGCCTCGATGGTCTAGTGGTTAGCGTATGCACCTTTCACCCCGAGGTCTCGGGTTCAATTCCCGGGTCGGGCAAAGTGTTATATGTGAATTTTACATCAGGAAATTCACAATAGCAGCACGAAGTTGGATTTGTGATCGGTGGATGGCGATAGGCTCACCCCATGGGTCCAAAATATAACAGGTGAAGTGTGGGTGTCTTACACTTCTGCCTCACCCTTCTGGGTAATACAGGCGTGATGTTATGTATGTATTATGTATGTATGACATTCCAATATGGTGGTACATTCTGTGGCGATAAGCAGAAACTATAGAGTTTTCCAAGTTTCCTCACTAGGTTATAAAGTGTAATCACAAATATTATCTATATCCATCTTGGAAGGAGAAGAGTAGGTAATCTACAAAATTAATGAAATAAATATAACATACATAATATCTCATCACATCTATACTTTTCATTTGATTTGGTACGTTAAGGTCCCATGTGATAAATGGTGATAATCTATCATCTACCGAACACAATACCAACTCCGTGATGTTATTGAGAATTTCCTGACGGAAAAATCCCAAATAACACTATTGCCCGACCTGTAAATCGAACCCGAGACCTGGTGAGAGGACCTGTCCCACTGCTGGGCTCGGACCTCTCCACATAATGAGAAGGGTTAGGCCATAGTCCACCAAGCTGGCCAAGTGCGGATTGGTAGACTTCACACGACCTCGAGTACTTTTTAGGCACTCTTAGACATGCAGGTTTCCTCACGATGTTTTCCATCACCGTTAGCGAGCGATAATTTATATGATAAATACACACATATCTTTAAAAATACGAGAGATGTGTGCCGTGGGTTCGAACCCGAGACATTTGACTTCGCAGTCCTACGGTCTCCCACTCGGCTATCGCTGCCTGAGGACGCAACGAGGCAGTAAAATAGTAAAATTAGTTACCACTTTTAGCTGGATTGAATTATTTGAATTTGAGAGATAATAATCTCTTATATTAGTAAATATAATATGTTCATTTGTGGCAGGAATAGTTGCGAAGATTTCTTAAAATATAGTTTAAACGAGATGTCAAGTTTCTGATCTTCAAGGCAGATTAAAGATAAATTAATTGTGCTTACATAATTTGCTCGACATCTAAAACAAGATACTGGATACTGCCAATATTAAACATCTCAGTAATCACTATAAATTACTATGTTTTACACTACATTAGGTAATATTTCACTATCTACATTTAAAATTCATTCCACGCCATTAATCCGAATTTCAATAACAAGTCAAAAACAAAACTCATTTGTGTTGAACATTATATTATACTGGGTGGCGCAAAAGTAAAGACCCTATTTGGTTCAGCTATAACATTTTTTCTAAATTAGAAAACTAGATTTAGATTTTTTTAAATGTATATTTGTGCCATTAAATTTCGTACCATTAGGATTTAAAGATGATGTCTTTTAAATGGTGACCTCCAGAGTTGATACACCTTGAAGAGGATGATTTTCCTTCAAAATTGGTTATGAGTGACGAAGCGCATTTCCATCTCTCAGGGCATGTCAATAAGCAGAATACTCGGTTCTGGGGCACTGATAATCCGCGCATTATTCAAGAAACACCTCTACACCCACTAAAAGTTACTGTATGGTGTGGCATCTGTGTTGACAGAGTGATCGGACCCTATTTTTTCGAAGACGCTGGAGGCAATGCGATAACTGTCACTGGAGAACGCTACAGAACCATGTTACGTGAGTTTTTGATACCCAGTTTGGACGAATTGGGGCTGGAGCACATCTGGTTTCAACAAGACGGCGCTACGGCACACACAGCGCGCGACACTATGGACTTAGTGAGGGACGCTTTTCCAGACCGAGTTATCTCTCGTTTTGGCGATTTGCCTTGGCCTGCAAGATCACCCGATCTGACCAGTCCAGACTTCTTTCTTTGGGGTTTTTTGAAATCTCGGGTGTATGTGTGTAACGTAGTCTACTAATGACTAGTTAGGTAGGCAGAATAAATAGAAACAATCGATAGATTAACAAAGGTATTATTATTCTATATACTTATATCTATTAAATACAAGGTAGTCTCAAGGCGTAGGTTGGTAGGTAGGTAAGTGGTTTGGTAAAGTCCTGGCGCAGCGGAGTGAGGAACACTTAACTCGGCGCTGGTGACCGCAGGCAAGAAGAAGCGTCGCGCACGCAGGCCCTTATATACCCCACAGGGGTCTGCAGTGGGGGGCGCATCTTGGGGTAGCGGTGGCCGTGCGGTTGCGACGTCACACACCCCCTCCGTTAGGGCAGAATTTTTCTTAAAAAATTCGGCTCCTGGCTGACATGGAAGACCTCAGGAAGCAGTTCTTAAGCAGCACCGGCAGCTCGATCCGGCTTTACTGAAAACAGAACAATAAGTGTATATAAAAAAAATAACTAGAAAAAATATGAAGTTACGATACCTAAATAAAATTGAAAAGAACCGGAGTGATCGAGCCAAACGCATTCAATACAATAACAATGTCATGATGTCATTCAAAAATAACACTACGTGCAACCTATTAAGATTGAATTTTTACTAATTAAAGAAGATTATTGAAACTCATTCTTATCTAACGGAACTAAATATAACTAAAAATGTAAGTATAACAACTTGTTTACCAAGTAGCGCGTTAGCGAAGTAGTATTGGGTGTGCGCGTCTACACAGAAGGCATGACACATTTCAAGATGAATGAATGAACAACATCGTATAGTTGAAAATAATAGAATTCGACATCATTAGTAGATGTGATTCTAAAGGAATTATGAGCGTGAAGAATATTAGCGAACAAAATGGTATACCCGATTCGACAATGAGAATTTTAACCACTGAACCATAGGGTAATTTTTTTTTTTTTTTTTTTTTTTTTTTTATACCATTATTGTTTATAGTTTATTTGTTTAATATCCTTTATATGCCATTCGCCAAGTGGCTTATCAGACATATCTGCTCGTTTGTACACTAATGGAGACTTTTTTGCTACGATTTTACATTTAATAAATTTAGGAGCGAGTTTTTTACAAAAATATTTATCCTTATCGCTCAAGTAAAAGGTACGTTTCCAAACAATATCACCAACATTGAATTCTGCCGTTTTACGGCGAAGATTATAAGAATGACAATTACGCTTGTGTGCACCTATTAGCGCTGCCTGTACTCTCTCGAAAATAGAGGATAAGTAGCCTAGTGACTCAGCATAACTATCACGTGGCTCATGAATTATATTAGTATCAGATTTACTAGAAACATAATGAGAACCACAGGTTACCATTTCACGCCCGAATACGATCATAGATGGTGTAAAACCGGTTACTTCGTTTACTGCACAATTCATTGCGAACTGAATTTTAGGTATAAGTGTATCCCATATGCGTTGATCGTTTGAAATGAACGTAGAAACAGCTGTTATTATAGTTTTATTATATCTTTCTACCGTATTTACTTGAGGTGCATAAAACGGTGTGTAATGTAAATTTGGAATTTTATATTTATTTAACAAGTTTTTAAAAGTTGCGCTTATAAATTGTTTGCCATTGTCTAGTACTACGGTAGATGGAATACCATGTACCAGAAAAACTTTTTCCTCTAAGATTCTAGTTATTACGTCAGCAGTCGCACGTTTAATAGGGAAAAGTAAACAATATTTTGAGAAACAACAACAAACGACAAAAATAAAATTGTTCTGTTGCCTTGTAGAAGGCAAGGGACCAATCAAATCAATACTTATCATTTGAAAAGGTTTAGAACAAGACTTAGGTTCACCCATAAGACCCAAAGTTGCATGATTCTGATGCTTATGTGCGATGCAACTATCACAAGAATTTACCGCTTTTACAACATCGGAATACATTCCAGGCCAATAATAATTGAGGGCTAAACGTTTGAAAGTTTTGAAAATACCCATATGACCCGCCGTAGGGGAGGAATGGCTCTGAAGTATTACTTCGTTTCTCCGTTCAGATGGAACTACTTCCTTCCACTGAAATTCTCTGGTAAGAGGATTAAGACTCTTTTTGAAACGATATAATTTATTACTGATCACTTGATAGTCAACAAAGGATGTAGGAGACTGCGAACAACCATTAAAAATATTCAAATACCAAGTGTCATTAGTAGATAAGGAATTACCATCTGGGAGGAGATTACTATCGATATCCATAATATTAGGTGATCGAGAAAGAAAATCTGGTACAATATTATCTGAACCACGACGGTGTCTTATTTCAAAGTTATAAGAGGAAAGACGAACTCCCCACCTGGCTAATCGCCCTGTAGGGTTGTTCAGTTTTAAAAACCATTTCAAAGCAGCATGATCGGTGTACACAATAAATTGTTTTCCGTTTTCAACATAACACCGCCAATGTTCGATAGCAGATAAGACAGCAAGCGCTTCGCGCTCAGTAGCACTGTAATTTTTTTCCTGGTCCGATAAGGATTTACTATAAAAGGCTATGACTCTTTCCTGTCCCTCCTTGACCTGGCAAAGTACAGCTCCAATGCCGTAATCACTAGCATCGGCGTGTATTTCAAAAGGCTGATCAAAATCGGGACAACATAAGACCGAGGAAGAAGATAAACATTTTTTTAATTTATTAAAAGCTACATCCGCCTCTTGCGACCATGCGAACAGTGGAGCCTTTTTGCCGTTGGAAGTTAATTTATTTAAGGGAGCCGCTAAAGTACTAAAATCGGGTATGAACCTTCTATACCACGATGCAGCACCCAGAAAACGACGTACCTCTTTTTTATTTGTCGGAGTGGAATAACTTGTAATTGATTTTACCTTCTCAGGATCTGCATGAAGACCTTCTGAATCCACTATATAGCCCAAATATTTAAGTTTGTCTTTGAAAAAATTACATTTTTCTAAATTTATAGTTAAGTTTGCATATTTTAATTTGTTAAGTATTTTAATTAGAAGTGAAATGTGATTTTCAAAGGAATTTGTCACACATACGATGTCATCAACGAAACAAAAGACCTTGTTTTCAAATTCGGGCCCGTAAAATAAAATATCTGCTAAACGCTGTTGTGTCGCAGGAGCATTTGTTAAACCAAAAGGCATGGATTTAAATTGAAAAGTTCCACGTGACGGAATGTAAAAAGCAGTTTTACAACGGTCCTCTGCCCTTATTGACGTCTGCCAGAAACATTTAGATATATCTAAACTAGTTAGGTACTTAGCGTCTCTCAAGTTATCCAGAATCTCAGAGATATAAGGCAAATTGTACGCGTCTTTTTTTGTTACCGAATTTAGTTTACGGCTGTCGAGACAAAAACGCAATTCACCATTTTTTTTAGGCGTTAAAATGACGGGATTAGACCAAGGGCTTTCAGATGGTTCAATGACATCTTCTGCCAACATTGCATCGACATGTTTTAACAAAATACGCTGTTTATCGGGAGACATACGATAGTATCGCTGACGAATAGGTGGACTATCACCTGTATCAATCGAATGAGTAATGAGTGAAGTTCGGCCGAGCCCTCGCCGTTCATAAGATATATCGGTGAATTGGGCGATGATGTCGTTAGCAGTAGCTCTCTGCTCATCAGACAAATGATCAAAAGATACCAAGTGACTGGTAGAACTAGGCTGTAGTTCCGAAACAACAACGTCGTTATTATTCTTCGTGAGTAAAATAGATTCCAATTGATCAGGGAACAACCCAAAACCCCTCCAGAAATCCATACCAAGGATTAAAGTTTTCTTAATACCCGGTACAATATGAGTAACAAGAGAAATAATTTTATTTTGAAATTCAAAAGGAAGTACCACTGAGCCAAGTGAAGAATATTTGTCGCCACCAGCGGTGATAAAATCCAGAGGTTTAGAATGTAATAATTTAGATTTATCCAAAAAAAGTTTGTGGGAATTATTACCCAAAATAGTTACACATGAACCAGTGTCTAGTAAACCAACAGTGTTCTTCCCGTTAACCGTAACGGGGATAAATGGAGTATAATTAATGTTAGAATTAACGATTGAGGAAAGTTGATATGAGTTAAAAAATTTAGATACATAATTTAGCCAATTATGCCATTCATTTTTACATGTTTTAACAATTACTTTTGATTTTCCCCAACCGTATTTTTTACGTTTTTTGAATTTTTATTAGTTTTATTGTTACAACTAGGACAGTCTAAAACTCGATAGCCAGGTAATCCGCATTTAAAACAAACCAAAAAACGAGGTTGACGACAATATTTTAAAGAATGTGAATCTGTTCTGCATCTCGGACAGTATAATTTAGGTATAGCAGTACTAGTGACAGAAACAGCATTGACGCTCGGTTCAGCAGAATTACTATTTTCTGTCGAACATTGATCTGTATTTAAAACATTGTAAGTTGGTTTAAAGTACTTATGTTTTTTGTAAGAATTATTGTTATAAGAAGTTTTTTTCGAATTCGTATCATTGGGATATCTATAAGCAAAATCTGGCGCTAGAGTATTGGCAGTAATTTTAGGTGGTTCCGAAAATTCCTTGCTACGACTGTCATACTTCTCAAAATTTCTACAAACACTAATTAAAGAAGGAATATCCACAATATTGCCAGTTAAGAGTGAATTTGTATAACACGGCCTGATATTATTTAATAGTATTTCTAATTTAATAGACTCGCTGATGGGTACGTCCAGACAGGAAAATAACCCTTGCATTTTAGATACATAGATGGTTATGTTCTCTTTTTCACCTTGAGTACGAGCCCTAATTTCCGACATTAATTTAAAGTCATAGTTATGAGGACTGAAATCGCGTTTTAACAAAATACACAAATCCTTCCAGGAACGAACACTATCTTTAATTGAACGAAACCAATGCAAAGCATCATCACAAAATACCTCAAAAGCAAAAGAAAGTATTCTATCTTCGGGTATACCTCGACACGACATGAACTCGTCAACCTTCTGAATAAACGCCCTCACACAGGTTCGACCGCCATATTCAAACTTGCAGATTTCAGAAAACATTTTGCGTTCATTTATAAAATCCACGTGTTGAACTTCACGTGGTAATGAACACGTTGGCTCGACCACATGACACGGTACATTGGTAGGAACCGACCACGTGGTAAAAGATGCTAAGATTTTATAATTAGCGTGAAACATATCCCATACAACTTGAATTGATGATTTATCAGTAAGCAACGAAGTATCTATTCTTGATAATCTATGAAAAACATGATGCATAATAGATTCCGATCTAACAAACAGGTTTTTATCATAATGAGTTTGCAAAGTCAAAAGGTTATTTGAAACGCGCAACAATGAGCCATTACATGCGGTAATATCAACATCTGGCGAAAAGCACGACGATATTATTTCATCAAATGCCAGGTCTGACAATTTAGCAATTTGTTTACGCAATTCCTCAACCGTAATTGATTTTTCAGGCACAACACCACCTCTTACAAGCACTTCATATTCGAGCTCAGCCTTACTTAAATGATTAAATTTGATAGCATAAGCCATATTTAAAAAAAATAGATTGGGAATTACGCATACAGAGATACACAATGAGAGAAAAAAAAAATGAATCCGTCCAAAAGGTGATAAGAATGTGTTTCTTTTTTTTTTTTTTTTTTTTTTTATCATATAAAAGTAGAAGTTTTTGTAGGTTATTTAAAACACGAGGTGAAACGAGTGAGATAATAGAATAAAAAAAACACCGTACGCACCTTTCGGACGAAGAAAAGAAATATACACAGAAATAACACACAATTAAATAACTGCCAAGACTTAACCAAACCATGTACCATATAACCTCTATTGTTGGGCGCCGCTGTAACGTAGTCTACTAATGACTAGTTAGGTAGGCAGAATAAATAGAAACAATCGATAGATTAACAAAGGTATTATTATTCTATATACTTATATCTATTAAATACAAGGTAGTCTCAAGGCGTAGGTTGGTAGGTAGGTAAGTGGTTTGGTAAAGTCCTGGCGCAGCGGAGTGAGGAACACTTAACTCGGCGCTGGTGACCGCAGGCAAGAAGAAGCGTCGCGCACGCAGGCCCTTATATACCCCACAGGGGTCTGCAGTGGGGGGCGCATCTTGGGGTAGCGGTGGCCGTGCGGTTGCGACGTCACATGTGAACAAGCCACAGACTCTCGCAGCTCTAAAAGAAAACATTCGTCAAGAAATAACGAACATATCGCAGGAAGTGTTACGGCAAGTTATGCAAAATGTCATAAATAGGGCTCAAATGTGTATCAACTCTGGAGGTCACCATTTAAAAGACATCATCTTTAAATCCTAATGGTACGAAATTTAATGGCACAAATATACATTTAAAAAAATCTAAATCTAGTTTTCTAATTTAGAAAAAATGTTATAGCTGAACCAAATAGGGTCTTTACTTTTGCGCCACCCGTTACAATAATTTGAAAGTTTTGTAACAGCCACGAAAATTACTTTGTACTAAAATTAATTAAAATCACAAATATAATTGAATGTTGTAGACTTGTGATCGTTATTAAACAATAATTTGATTGGTATAAATTAGTTAATAGAATGTGCCAAAGAATGCAAATGCTTACTACCTTACTAATATTTCAATGCGAAAATATGTAAGTATGGATGTATGGATGTTTGTTACTCTTACACACAAAAACTACGGGGTAGATTTTGATGAAATTGTGCATACATGTAGCTCGTAACGTGGATAACATATACCGCAGTGGGCGGAAGCTAGTACACAATAAAAGTCAATCAAATATTCAAAAGTAGATTTTTATCATTTTCTTGACTAGCTTCCGCCTGGAACTCCGTCCACATGGAACATCGATTAAACTAGCTCTTATGTAAATAGCTTAAAGCTCAGGTAGCTTTGTATGCGTCTGTGCTAAATTTCATAAATATTATCTTTGTAGATATTGCGTGAAAATGTAACTAACATTCAGGCATCCATATATCTTGTCAAACTTTTAGATTTATTAGTAGGATCTACATACGTTAACTCTGTGTGATCGGACCCTCAAGGTTGAGAATCATGGCCATCAGTAAATGTGGATGACTTGTAGCTGGTTAAAATGATTTCATCTGCTTCTACTGGCTTGTGTTCATCGCTACTCTGACGACCGAGCAAGACTTTGGTTGTTGGTGGTGGGCTCTCACTTAGTCGCTCGCTCCATTTAATTGATAACCACAGGGTCACCAAATATCTTTTGCCTACACGGACTGTAGTCACCACTTACCATCAGATAACCTGACAATACAACAAACCTGTTTACCACATCGTTATATCTATCATATACAAATCAGTTACACGTACTGATAAACCCAGAGTTAAAAATTCAACATCAACTCACCCTTTCAATAAAGTTCAACCAAACCAATCGTATTCATTTACAGCTTCAAAATGGATACCATCGACACAATACACTCCTGTTTGATGAACATATGCTACACACTACATATGCTACATTCTACATGCTACATAATGTAGGCGCACGTTTACAATTCAATACCCTTGTCAAATTAACGGGAGGTATCAAAGAAACACGATAGCTGTTGTGGAGCATGATGGGTGCAGAACTACGAAGGGATTGAGGTGGCAATATAGTTTTGGACAAATAATAAACCAACTTCTTATTGATTATTTTTATAGCATTTAGCTATGCTTGGCAAATTATTCTAAGAATCAGTTGAAAAAATTATGGGACCTCAACCTCTGCATATCGGGCATCCGCTTTAACCACTAAGCTACGGTCACCTCTGGCTGGGATTCTAAATTTCTCAACTGTATTTACGTCATTACGTGACGTTTCATTCATCTGGCTGCCCAGTATGCAGAAGACGCAGGTTCTAATCCTGCCGGTACCATAATTTCTGAAGGAAATTGAACAAAATTCAAAGCTTGTTACGCGGACGAAATCGTGGGCAACAGCTTAGTCACTACATAGTATAAAACAAAGTCGCCTTTTCTGTCCCTATGTGCGCTTAAATCTTTAAAACTACGCAACGGATTTTGATGCGGTTTTTTCCAATAGATAGAGTGATTCAAGAGGAAGGTTTTTATGTATAATACATGCATAGAAAGGGGGAATTGTATTACTCCAAATTTAACGCGTGCGGGCCACGGGCAGTAATGAATAAATCAAACTACTGGATCGATTTTAATCATTTTTCAGTGAGTGACATAGGCTATATATTATATACCCGTGCGAATCCGGAGCGGGCCGCTGTGTTTTTATATACAACGTTCACAGTTTTTCTGTAGTGTATTTAGTATCAGCATTGTACCCGTGCGAAGCCGGGGCGGGTCGCTAGTATATAATAAAGCTGAAGAGTCTATTTGATTGATGGTTTGTTTGTTGGATCAAGCAGAAATAGAAAAAGGCTAAAGATCATTAAACATAAAATGTATTGCAGAAACAGGCACGTATAACTTTAGTCTTTGAATATCTTTTATATTTGATGACTATAATGCAAGCAAAATATTTTATTTAGAATGAAATTAATATAACTCATTCAACCTTCTCACATCGCAGCAATGGTTTGTGCGGTATATAACAAATAGTATCCACCACCCCATTCAAATGATTCGGTCATTTTTGAATACGAATATTAATTTACAATATTCAATGTACAGTCAGCAGCAGAAGTAGCTACAGACAAACAAAGTTGTTTAACTCTGAACATCGTAATTATATCATGATGTTGTATTTGCATTATTTATAAAAAAGATATTTTTAATGCGAAAAATGTGAGTTGTATAGTAGTTTTAAAAGGTTAAAGTGTTTAGCTACTTTTATTGCTGACGGTACAATAAATAGTTATTGGTATTGGTGTTTACATTACTGTTAAGATACTTTTTCAGTGGTTTCTGTTTGCTGTTTATAAAGCTTTTTTTAATTAAACCACAATAATATCTTTTGTGCTTTCTACATACATACATACATACAAAGCATCAAGCCTATATTACCCAGAAGGATGTGGCAGAAGTGTACAACACCCACATTTCACCTGTTATGTTTAGGTCCCACGGGTTAAGGGGTGAGCCTATCGCCATCCACCAGGCCAAATTCCAACTACGTGCTGCTATTGTAAATTTCCTGACCGACCCGGGAATCAAACCCAAGTACTCGTGGTGAGAGGCACATACGCTAACCACTAGACCAACGAGGCAGTTAGTTATCTAATTTGTTACTAAAACTAGTTACATTTGTTGTCAAATTCCAAAAGTAAATGGAAGTGAAATTGTATACCTACAAAGCGAAATGTATGCTGTAATTCAATCAGTATATCCTGGAATTACTGCCTACAAATAAAATCTGCAAAAAGGCTCCCGGTGTAAAACTCCGTGACATACTAAACTAAATCGGGTAGCATAAACGCGGACACAATACGTGGCGATAAATGAAAATGTCCCGGGTTCGGTGCCGGCGACGACAAAAGGCGACTCGTAAAATAACCGGATTAGGGGGCGGACACACGAGTGCGTGGTAGGGCTACGAAAAAAGCTGAAGTGGATGACAAATGTATACTTTAAATTTAGGAATCATACGATTTAGACTACAATATTACTTAATGTATTGGCACAAATATTTTTTTACTATTCATTAGAATCAGAAATATACCGAATCAATGATGGTTCTTTTTTTTAAGACTAGTGGTAACTATAGCCCATAACATCAACATTGCATAAAAACTAATTAAAGATGCGTCGCTTCATTATGCCTCATGTGTCTGTAATTTCAAGGCCAAATCTCACCAAAAAATTGGAGCACAGTTGTGCAAGCACTACTAAATATTTAGTGGCACTTTAAAAGTGAGACGGTGGTGCTGCCGCCCTCGAACTCGTTCACTAGAGCTCTACCACCATCAAATGGTTTGAAAAATATCAAACACCTCATTGTATTATTAAATCAACAGCAAGGAAAACCTTCTCAGAATTCATTTAAAAGTCTATAGTAAGCGACGTTTCGGTTCTTATTTACGCATACGTCTTTACACCAGAGGACAGTAATAATAATGGCTCTTGTATTACATATGGCAAGTTCTCTGCTCATGTGTGACCAATTCCATAAACATGAACAATCATGCAAGCTTCGCTACTTATATTTAACAGAAGCTATTATTTGAATTGGAGATGCTTCCTACCTTCATAAACTTTCAACATCAATATGACAGTGATCTCATTCCCCGCTCCTTGATTAATCTCGCTAACTTCTTGGCCCATTTCATATTCTCTAAAATTGGAGCCAGGCCTGCAGTCACCGGCTATTGTTAAGACCATGTAATATACAAAGAAAAGTTGTAATTGAACCGTCTATTATCCCGCTCCCCGCTCCGCTCATGATCCCGCTTGCTACGTGGCCCTAACCTCATTCCCTAAAACTTGCAGCCAGGCCTGTAGCCACCAGCTATTGTCGGGACTATAAAAGTGCGCCGTAAAACTAGTCCCTTCACTCGCTTGCATACATCGCTAATGACATTCGTCATACATTGACTGTTTACTGTAATTGTATAAAATGTCCTCATATAAAGTTTGTGTCTTCAAAGTTATACGTATAATAAAGTACAGAACGGAAACATATAACTTTATTTGTATGTGAAAATTACCTTGTTATGTTAAACAGCCATATCGGGAGTCTGTGCCTCGTATGATCCATATATGTGATTTTACACTATGAAACTTTCGTAACTTTCTAGAAAACCAGCTATTATTAATTCATCTTTACTGACTTTAATATTAAATGCTACAACAAATATAAATATAGGTTCGACAAACGAGCTGTTCGATAATGTTATTTACATTAACGTGAGACGACATAGTTACTAAACAAATACAGCTAACTCACGTGTAAATTATGGTTGGTATATTTTGTTGATCGGTGTTCGATTTTCAATCTGGAAATCAGTATCAGGGCTGTCAGAGCAGTACGCTTAGTGCACTCAGGTCACCCGCGCCACTATTTTGTCTAAGTCTAACTTGAAAATTAACCTATAAAGATATCCTAATAGTAAGGTTGTATTCTGTAATTGCATAAAACGTTAAATTATATTACAGTAACATTACCAGAACAGCGTCAGTCAAGTCAGGAGTCGGGTTCGAACCCACATCACACACCTCTCTCAATAAATCTTTAAAACTCGTCTTTTCGAAGATATGTGTGTATTTTTCATATAAATTATCACGTGCTAACGGTAAAGGAAAACGTGAGGATACCTACATGCCTGAGATTGCCTAAAAAGTGCTCGAGGGTGTGTGAAGTCTACCAATCTGTACTTGGCCAGCGTGGTGGACTATGGCCTAACCCTTCTCATAATGAGAAGAGGCCGAGCCCAGCAGTGGGACATGTATTAGATACAGGGCTTCTTTTATCATTATTTAATATTACCAAGACGCATTAACAAATAAAAAAAACAGTAACTATAAAGAACCAGTTTCTAAATCCGCTGTGCAATAAATAGCATAATAAAAAGCAAAAATATATCATCCAAATCAGAGATAATGCCTGTCATAACATAACTCCTACAGGCTAAGCCGTCGATGTACGCAGCACATTTTATATGAGAGATATACAAGGTTTTACTACAGGATCCGCTCGTTAACCGAGGTGCAAAATATTTGATAGCGCGTTTTACGATTTCTACATAATTACCAACCCTATTGTCTGTGGGATTGTTTTTTAAATGGCTTTTTTATGACCGCCATTTTAGTTTTGGCTTTATGTTGCGGTTCATTTGGATGTTTGTTGAATGTATGACGGGATTTATGATTTGTGAAATATGAGAAGTCCATTACTATGGTACTGCCAATAAAAGGATAGCGAAATTCAACATAATTATATTAGTGCACGGTTGACGTAGTTAAAGCAGTTGATGATCCGCAAAGTTTTGTACTGACGCTGAGTGTAATTTGGGTGTGTGAAATGTATGTTTGTGAACTCTCCCGCGACACAGGACTTATTACAGTGCGGGAGACGTTTTTAAAATAAAAAATAAGTTTGTTTTAAATTAAATCCTCAAAAAGTTTGTTAATTATTTTATAAGGCCTATTCCCGGGAAGCTATACAATCGAATCCATTCAATTTATACTGGAAATATGTAGCTTGGCGTGGAAACGTGCGTAAAAATAAAATATTTCATGTAGTAAAGAAAATTGACATATAAAAATAGTAAAAACGGTATTCATCTAATAATGTAACCAATTTGTATTACAATACCATACAATTTCTTAAGATATCTGTACCTATAACCCCAATAAATCGAAAAGAAAACCTTCAATACGAGACACACAGTCTGCACATTCATAGTCTAGAACATCCAATCAATATTCATAGCCCTGACCTAAAAACAATTACACTCAATCAGATGTTTATTTATTTAGATCGTTCCAAATAAACAGTTATCCTGCCTTACTATAACCTTGCAGTATTTACGTAGAAAACAGTTACCGACGATTATCGGGACAGTTAAGACAGATTTATTTCGACAATAAAAGTAAACACTGGGTGCTTTCAACCGCGCGCCATTAGTAAGAGGGATTCCCTAGCTGTGGGATGCGAGGCATGGGATGGGGCGAGTTGCTGTCGCTTATGGTGTTAGCGGGGAAGTGCAGTTGATTAGTGTTTTAATTTAGGGTCGACACACACCAAAAGCGCGTCGAAGCGCAGCGAATCGAAGCGCAGTTTCAGTGTCATATGAATTCCAACTCTATTCTCACAACCATAATACTCATTATCGCATGAGAAACTCAAACAAGTCGCGCGGATGCCCGCGGCGCCGCGGGAATTCCGGCAAATACCATAGTAGTAGTAGCGTAGAGTTTCTCATGCGATAATGAGTATTATGGTTGTGAGAATAGAGTTGGAATTCATATGACACTGAAACTGCGCTTCGATTTGCTGCGCTTCGACGCGCTTTTGGTGTGTGTCGACCCTTAGACGGCACAGTTAGTAAGTCTTTTTGTTTTAAAGATGATTAAAGATCTATCGAAAATCACGTGTTTGGTTTATTTATGTACAAAAAAGTGCTTGACAAAATAAATATTTCTCATCTTTTATATTCCAGTCAGATTTATTTTTTAATTAACGAAAGTTTTGATTTCTTGACTGCTCAAAGTTATAACAAAAATATCAAATAAAGGATGTTACCATCATTGATAGTACCCATTTACCATTTCTCAGGTTAGTAGGAGATCAAATAAAATGTGTGAGGATTATTTTTGATACCATATATACATTTTGTGATAGTTAGATGTCCAGTTTATGTGATAAATAGTTTCACAAATATTTTGGCTAAACTGTGCTTTGTAGAAAAAGTTTTTCTAAATCCCAAAACTTGTCACTACCACCTTAAATTTTAAAATGATCACCACCAAATTAATACCTAAGTCTCATTAACTGCAAATATTTACACATACTAACCTATCCATATTCCTCCTAAACACAGGCTCTTTAGGACTCAAAAAAGAGGTAATTTAATTGAATTATCGCTCCGCTTATACCTTACACCACCCACCGTATTACTTGATGGTAGGGCCGCAGTTTGGGTAAATGTTTTGAACTCTGGCTGCGAGCGCGCAGAGCGGTTTGATTGTGAAGAGATGGATGGGATGGACTCGCAGCACCGCGCACTGCTCCTCTTGATTCAGTGCGGCTATGATTATTTAAAACGAGTAGATTATGGCAGGCATCAATTTAGTTAAAAATGGCTACGGTCCCAAAGTAAAATGGGTAACCTTGCAATACCCATTCTCTTGGTCATAATATACCTCAATATTTATATTAATATTGCTAGCATCAACCCAGGCTGTATGTAAATCGATAAATAGTAAATTATTATTTGACTCATCTACGTAACTATAAACATAATGACGAAGAAATTAAGGCTGAGCTACCGAAAGTGGGTATTAAACTGGTAAACTATACGTAAGCTAAAGTATATAAAAAACCGTTTGATAAAGAACAACAAACATGCATACATACCCGATAGCTTCAAGATGGTAAAATTTTTCTGTCCCGCTTCTCCATACCTCACCTTTTGCTATAGCTTATTTTAAGCTCCTTATATGTCAAAAATGGTATAGTAAAAACAGTAAAAAGACAAAATGGTAGCAGAGAAAATGGACAAAACAGTTTTAAAGAGGCACTTGGAAAGGTAAGCTAGACAAGAAAATTAGGTCAACTCGAAGCAAACGCGTATTGCTTACATGACAACCATACTCACAAACTTTCGCATTTTATCATCAGGAAACAAACAATACTTACACCGTTCAAATGTAAACTCCAGCTTACACTACACGTCCTACATTCATTGGCCTAACAAACAGGGATGATATAGTACACATCAGGCAGCTTTTCTAAGTAAAAGCTCAAACGAGTTTCGCAAGAGCCTGACCTTTCGGACCGGTTACGGACTGACTCATATTTATCAATTTTGCCTGCACTTTCACTACACAAATAAACCACGCAAACTGGGGTTTTGGTTCACGATATACCATAATTTGTACAGTGGTAACTTACAATGTAAATGTTAATTATATCGTTTATCGATTGGTAGAGTGCAACATATAGTATGTGTATTATTTAGATTTATTATACAATAAAGTAATTACTCCTACTTTTATATTATGCACCTACCAATTATCTCTGCACCACCCTAAGGGTCGACTGGTAGAAAATGCCTTCGGCATTAAGTCCGCCTTTGTCACAAATTTTGTGCAAGAAGTTTTTAAATAAAAAAAAATAAACATTACCTAAGCCCAAATCAGACAGAGCTTTTAAATGGCTAGCTACAAAAGAAGATTGTTTTTACGAATCTGACGATTTCAAAGTCGGGAGCACCTCAACAAGGTGGCCATCCTATCAGTCTTCTATAGGATACATTTTGAAGAGTGTGTCGAGAAATTGCTCAACCTTATTCCTCCGTCCCCATTTCACCATCGGACTACCAAACGAACAACACTCTGGTACCGTTTCATGGTAGATACTCCACAAATACGCACAAAGCGTTTTGCTTCAACATTATGTGAACTGTCAAAGAGTGTAACACCCTGTCTGAGTATGTGTTTCAATTTGGGTCTATTCAACGCAAGTGTAAAAATGCGTCGCATTATAGGTAAGCGTGCTCCACCGTAGACCGCATCATCACTTACCATCATGTGAGATCGTGGCCTAACGCATGCCTATTCATTGATGGTGGCACCAGTAAGATTAAAAATATCGTTGCTACAGAAGCCTTAGCTCTCAAGTCTAGAGTATCTATTAGACTACCATTACGTAAATACGTATATCTACATTATGTACCCAATGTTAGCTAGCTTGCAGTACAGTATTTCTTAGAACTACCTCAGAATCAGAAGTCAGCTAAGCTAACATGATAACTAGGTCCTGAGGTAAACTAACTGGGAACGATATGTACACAGACGAGCTGGCTCTATATCAACAGCCAAGACTCGGTATCTATTTCACATAAATCTGTTACTAATTTCCGTTTATATATTACATTAATAATGCTATTTTTTACAGAGATTAATATAATTTTATAATTAATTCATTTAATATATAACAAAGAAAAGTATTATATGTAAGTTAGTGAAAAAATAACAAATAACTATTTACAAATTTACAGGTTAGGCGTCATAGAATTCCTCCGCATTGACCTCGACTGCAGGGAACGTGTTCAAAAAACTGACGGCATTGCCACGTTGGATGGCAATGCTGATTCTTTGAGCTAAGTAAAAGCTAGCCTTCAGAACACGTGAAGCGTCAATTAACCGCTTAGAAATATCTTTACAGAGATTTAAATCGATTTATATCTTTGATTTTTTACACGATGAAGACTATAATAATCTGTGTTCGATCTATCAGTGTAAATTTTCTGAATAACCAATTAACTTAGACTAGCTCTGACAAGCAGTAATGCAAACCATTTTCAGTTTGAACTAAAACTGGTTATTCGGTTTATGACCATGAAATATACTAACGTACATTCTGAAACTTGGACAGTTAAATTTTCACTGTGAGGGCACAGAAAATATATATTACAGAAGTACCAGTCACTGTTGCAAACTTGAAATTTGAACTTTATCATTAGATACACTAGATTCTCCCCGCGGCTCCAGAGGCGTAGTACAACAATAATTAGGTCAATCCAGGCTACAGGTATACCAATTTTTTTGAAACTCGTCTACACAAACTTTTGCATTTATGATACTACGGAAGAATGTATTATAGCGAGCAAAATTGTTTTGAATTTGATCAGACTATACTTACGTACTTACAGGTAGACTCCCGGGCGCCATGTTTTCATACAAGAGTAATATTGGTTTTCTTGTAATATTTTAAGTTTTTATCTTTTTTTATAGACAAATCATATCAAAACACTTGCGCGTCATTGTGTTAAAATTATTTTAATCATTAATTTACATATAAACTGCAAAGGATAAAATAATAATTTAAAAAATGGGGGCCAAAAAACATGCATTTTTGTGAAAATATTAAAGAAAACCCATATTACTTTTGTATGGAAAACAGGCAAGCAATTGTCCCATCTATTTTTTTACAGAAGTAAGCTTTCTGTACGTATCTATTTTGTGGGCAACACATAAGTTATGGTTTTCAACGTGAAGTTTATACCTAGACTGTTAAGATTATGAGTTTATGATTCAAAAATGTTCTATTATTTATTTTACTGTGACCATTTTATTTTCATGAAATGGAAAATTGACAAGGTTATATTATCTCGTGGTGGGATCATAAACTGAAACAATATTATTATGGTTTGTGTTAATTTCCGTAAACCCATTAATAGGTTGACCCACTGGGACCACGGGTAAACAACCCAAGTGTAGATAGTTCAGTCAGCAACAGAACATAATGAAATTTTCAGTCATTTATTTCTCAAAATCACTTTTTTTAGTGTATGTACGTAATTCTACTTCTGAACAAATAAAATATGCATATCATTCACTTTATTTGAAAAGCGGTGATTTGATTTTGTAAGAGTCAAGGATTTTGTAAGAGTTTTTAACAGGTTTACATTAGCACTGATCTAGTATAATAATGATCTAAAACCACATATTACCTCAGGTACCGTCTACCCTATACTGCCATACAATTACACACGAAACCTTACCATCAATCCACTTCATATCAAACCACCATTGATGAAATTTGCGTACACCACGAAGGGGCCCTTATAAATTATTTGAACCACCAACATGATATTGAACAAATTAATAGTAAGCGAATTAATTGAATGTAAGTTAGCGACGGCTGAATGGAAGCCACTGACTTTCGATGAATTTATATATTAGTTTAACAATTTGCTTGAGTCAAATTTGGGTGGTATGCTGACGAGGCGATTTTAAAACGATTCAAATGGTTAACCAAATTAACACTGCTAGGAATAAAAAAATCTCGACATTATACAACTCGACAATTTTCCTGTATACAATACAGAAAACTATTTTATTAGCAGAAAATTATAGATAAACCAAGTATGTAATATAACAAACTCTCTCCATATTTATCATTCATAACGTTTTTAGCTTCGCTCCGCTTTGCTATGCTCGGCGTTTCTTCTAAGGATAAAATTTGTAAAAGTGGTCGTTTGACAAAGAAGCAAAGTGACCGTCACAGCTCGCAAAATAAGGTTGCTGATGCAATTAGCTAGCCAAGTCTGCCGAAAGACCGACAGCCGTTGAAGTAAATGAGTCCTTGAATAGAGACCGCGACTCGGTAACCATAAGGTTGGAGGCACCCTTTACGGTTACCGAGTGGACTACCGACATGAAAAAGGTCTCTGCTGGGAACTCCATGCGAAAGGTGGAGCGCAAATTGGGAGAGGTCTATTTCCAACAGTGGACTGCGGGAGGCTGGGTAATGATGATGATGATGGAATTTATTCATGTTATATACAAAAAAAAACTTTAGCTGGCTATGCGAAAACCCAATTAATTGTCTAATCAAGCTACATTTTAGTTACAAGGCTGTTTCAATGACATACATTTTTTTATTTAATACAAAATGGAGTACTCTTATCCTTAAATAGTTCCAGTGAATTAACCGAATTCCATTTCATTACCATCTCAAATACCGTGCTATTCTCGTATGTCCAAGCCAACCCGCTGTTGAACTTCATACCTCGATTCTCAAAGGAGAGAAGTTAGCAACTACTGAAAGATTTTAACGTATTTCCTCTATTGATGTCTATATTGGTAGACCTCCAGCTGTAAGTGGAATAGTTGTGCGCGCTACATTATTCACTGATGCCGTAATGCTTGTTGGAGTAGTTCAGTCTTTTGGGGTGTGGTGATATACATACGTACATACATTTATTATGTTAGTGGTTATGGTTGTTTGGTTTGATGGTGGATGGGAAATTAATTATAAAAATAATGTGGTTCATTAGAAGTATTGGAATAAAATGTATTGCGTATAACTTTATATTATTCATGACAGATGTCTCAGGGTTCTCAATAGACGAAAAATATGGCACAGAGCGCTCCACGCTTTTTCACAATAATACTTGTATTTTTTGTTCATTACCATTTTCAGCTTATATTAGGAATTATTTTTCACTTTTTAACCGACTTCTAAAAAAGGAGGAGGTTCTCAATTCGATTCGTATATATGTTGCTTTTTTTTTTTTTTTTTTATGTTTGTTCACGGATATCTCCGTCGTTTATGAACTGATTTTGATGATTCTTTTTTTGTTGGACAGGAGATGATTCCAAAGGGGTCCCATTGTCAGCATGTCATGATCTGATGATGGGATCTCAGAGAAATCGAGGGCAACCCTCGAATTTTATAGGCACATGTAATGTTTTTAGTGTGTTTTTCAAAGCTACATCAGTATATACGTATTTTTATGTGGATGAGCTGATGATAGAAGGTCAACTCCTCAATGGTTAGGAGTTAAAGGATAATTCTTTCACTACTGTACACATATTCAGACTGCTAGTTATGATGTCAAGTGAGCTGTTGGAACGGAGATATTTCAAAGGTGGTCCCATTGTCAGCATGTCATGATCTGATGATGGGACCCCAGAGAAATCGGGGGCAACCCTCATATTTTATTAATCGAGGCCAGGATTTACGCTTGGTCACAATAATTTTATGTGGTTGAGCTGATGATGGAAGGTCAACTCCTCAATAGTTAGGAGTTAAAGGATAATTCTTTCACTACTGTACGCATATTCCTACTGCTAGTTATTGTGTAAAATGAGCTGATGATGGAAGGTCGTGACCCTCAATAGTCAGGAGAAACGATTTAATTCTTGTTATTTATAAATAAGTTTTCCGTCTCAAGTAACCAGCGTCTGCTCATTCGAGAAACATTCTTGCTCGGTCTACCCATCACTTAAAATCGTAAAATAAAATATTTTTTTACAAAAAAAAAAACCGACTTCAAAAAGTGGGTAAACTAAAAAGCAAAAAATAAATTTACTTCGCACAAAATAATACGTTTTTTCATTTAGTTAAATAGAAATTATTAAATAATTATTTTATAATTCTGAAGTCGGTGCCAAATAAACAATTAATAACTCTGTATAGATAATATCAATCATTCTGTATAGATAATATCAATAACTCTGTATAGATAATATCAATCATTCTAACAACATTTTTCTAACTGAATATTAGTTTTATTTCTGTGGTAAGTACCAATACTGGGCGACCGCGCACTAGCACAACTACGCCTCCCTTTTTGTGTGAACTGTAATTTGATATTGTAGAAAGGTTGTTTTTACTTGGCACCGACTTCAGAATTATAAAATAATTATTTAATAATTTCTATTTAACTAAATGAAAAAACGTATTATTTTGTGCGAAGTAAATTTATTTTTTGCTTTTTAGTTTACCCACTTTTTGAAGTCGGTTTTTTTTTTGTTAAAAATTATTTTTTAGTTAGAAGTATCTACTTTAAAAGCGTGTTTTTAGTTTTTTTAAACTATTATTTATTTGTGTTATTGGTTATCATTTGAGTAAAGTTATGTTTTTTTTTATTTATAATCGATATTTATATTTGATCACAAACATACATTTAACACACAAAGCACACCCAGAGTCAGATCAAATCTTTGCGAATCTCACATGGATTTGTCTCGTGTAGGCATCGAATCCACAACACCAGCGCAGTTGAAAGCGGCGAGGCGGCCGCTTTAACCACTACGCCAACCGAGAACTCAAGTTTACTTGGAGATTGTGAAACAGGGCCTCAAATTAAATAAGTTATTGTGTTGTAGTAAATGGGGTTTGTCTGCGACTGATCAGCAGCTGGAAGTTCTAAACAAAACTAAACTTCGCTAAATTTGGGTTAAATTTTACATGGTATTCTTTTTTATTCAACACTGAGCTACAGTTAACAACTGTCTCGTTGGCCTAGTGATTAACGTATGCACCTCTCACCGCAAGGTCTCGGGTTTGATTCCCAGGCCAGGCAAAGTTGGCAAAGTCGGAGTTGGAATTGTGCCCCCGGTGGGTGGCGATAGGCTCACCACCTATGGTTCTTGATAGAAAAATGCTATTACTCAAGTGATGATTTATGAAGAACATGAAATAGTCATTATACCTAAGATGAAGTTTTTTTATTAATTTAATTGTTAAAAAATTTATTAGATGCATTATTATTTTTTAGTTTATTAATTGACGTTTGATTTTTATTTAATTTTTTTTCGTTTTTGTTGGCTTGACATGATAATGTATTTTATTCTTAGTATTGACATTTTATTGATTTTATGAATTTATCACTTGTAACAATTAATTAATTGACATGTAATGCATATCAATGTTTTGTATTATTTTATAACTACTTTTTTATTTAATTAATGAACATGAAATTGCTGAATTTGTTATTAATGTTATGTGTTATTTATTATTATTTAAATTAGTTAAAAACATTCGCACACAATGTAAAAATTGTTACTGAATAAATGAAAAAAAAAATGAAAAAAAATGAAATATCCCACGAGACCTAAACATAACAGGTGATATGTGGGTGTTGTACATCTTTGCCATACCCTTCTGGGTATTATAGGCGTGATTTTATGTTAATACCGTGGTCGTACCTACTTAAATATCAACTGAAACCAATGGGCACATCAATTTAATATTTCATAAACCATTAGACGTTATTCGAAAGTCTTAATCGAATTAACTTGAAAAGCTTGAAATAACATGTCATATATTTACAAATTTTCATCTCCAATAATGTAAATTACAAGTCTCTTCTAATTTTCACACATGACAAATAACATACTTGTAAACAAAATTCTATCTAACTAAGCCAATACTCTCAGGTACTATGAACCATATAACAAAGTCACTTCAAAGCGCTATTAAAGTTATTTATATGAAATTTGAATGATTCAGCCGTCGGCTTGTGATAAGGTGAAAATTATTTGCTTTATTCCGCTGCGTCAGGAGGTTGTTAGAAAATTGCTAGAATGCTAGCTTACGCTCGCGGCTCTACCTACGTAGTACATTAAAAAAATGACTGGGTTGAAAGATACATGTGTGCAATATTTTATCAAAACCTACCCGGTAGTTTTTGCATGAAAGTGAAACAAACATCCATACATCCACACATCGATACATCCATACTCACATTAAACTTGAATAGTGGTAGAACTCCTGTTAGTGAGATCGCCAGAGGAAACACCATGGCCTCACACTTAACCTGCTACTAAGTGCTAGTGCTTGTACTGTGGTGTTCGAGTCTAAAGGTTCTACGTAGACTAGTGCAAGTGCCAAAACACAATTTTGAGGTGCGACTGCTTTTAAGCCAGTTTTACCGGCCTCAGGTCAACGCAGAACTGCGTAAAACGCGGTAAAAATCTGAAGTCATTTGTGAATGAATCTAATAGATGTCAATAGATCGATCAGCCATTTTTAAAGTATGCTCCATGGAGTCCTAGGGATCCACGGAGTCTCTGCAGGGACTCCGCGAGAAATAACGATCCTCTCTCCTCACGACTATCGAGCCCGGACCCCTATTGGGCACCAGTACTAGCATTTGGGGCTAACGTAACCAAATATAAGTAATTGCTTGCTATATATATCACCGGGTAGACTTTGTTGCTCGTTTGCTACACAAACCATACATACAACCATGTAATAGGTACATTAAGTTCCCCTTTACCCCTGTTAATCCAAATAAATAGCAACCCACAAAAGCCTACGATTGAGCACACATGTAATTTCACACTTGTGTTGACAAAGGCTTTGAATTTTGATATCGACTATACCTGTCACATGCACTCAACGAGGGAAAATGGTGCAATGCATTTACTGATTATAATTCCATCATGGGGAGGTTTATGGTGATTTGACGATGGAAATTTGGTAACATATGATATAATCGCATTTATTACCAGAAAGGGAGACTTCATCTGGTATGTTTAGGTTCTATCATCATCCACCGGGCACAATTCCAACTCCATTCTGTTATTGAGAACTTTTTGATGCGAAAAATTTAAATAAGACATATTCCAGATCCGGGCATCGAATAAAGAGACCCCTCGGTGAGAGGCACATACGCTTAGCACTCAATTCAAAATGTGATCTTGAAAGTTATTTTTATAAAATTGATATGATTATTTGGAAGTCAAAAGAGTGTTGCGTAAACATTTTTATCCTTTACTAGCTAGCCCTGTGGTTTGTCAATAAAAAGTACCATATAAGGAGACTAACCACTTGGAATAAATATATTAATTATACAATTCAATTCAATACCATAATTAAGTGAATTTATGAAATAAAATAATACATTAATAAATACAAATATTTGTACACCCTGATGGGTAAAAAATGGAAGTACCTAATAATCTATGTATATGACACCTATGTAACCCATTTTTGACAAATAAAGCATTTGATTTGATTTGAATATAATTATTAATACGGATAGGTATGTAAAAATATAATAAATTAACCATTTATTTGACCCGTTTGAAGTAAATCCCGAGTAGCTAATGGTTCATTTTACGAGTTACCAATCCAAATACTCGGCATAATTTGATTGAAAACCACTTTACTCATAACGTTGATGATTATAACCGAATGCGTAGTAAAATTCAATAAAGTCAACGATCACTCATACCGTTACCCCTGTAATAAAGTAGGCATAAGCAGTACATAAAACAAAAGTTCGCGACGCACTTAATGACTCAAAATATCGTACCTTTGGGGCTCATTGTAAATTTCTATATAGACCCCTATTACTCCATACGAAAGCGAACACAAGTTGCTATCTAAGCTGAAATCTTTCACGGGATTTTCACCTTTATGTCAATAAAGTACTGGTGATTTTCTATTGATGTTTTTGATGGGGTTGTAAATTTGTAATGGAGGGTATATACTCCATAAATGCCAATGACATAAAGCATGTTTTGATGGGGAAGCGCTGCCCATGAAGTTTTTAAGTAGTGATGTAACTGTTTCAGGTATTCGCCCAACAATTATTGCTATTCGATGCTTAGTAATATTATAATCTTTCAGCACAATGGCTACTAGCGAAAAATATATGTGTAATTAAATTTAAATAAGCCAACCAACATAATTACATTAAAATGTTATTTGATCGTATCGTAATCACACTGAATTTCGAATAAAATGGCAACATTACTTTACATCCCTAAATTACTCGAATGAATTCACTCGTAGCCTATTTTTCTTGTTACTTCAGGTTATCATTTGCATTTTGGGTACAAATAAGTTGTGAATAAGTGTAAGTTGCAATTCATCAAAAATCACATTTTTATGAATGTAATGAAAGCATGTGTAAATATTCGTATTTGCCGGATAGTAAAAAAAAAGTATTTGTATTCCTAAAGGTGTTTGTCACATCACTATCATTGTTGATATTAATACGAAATTACATAATTATATTAAGGAAGGAGACATTTCCTTCGGATTGAAGTTAGGGATATGTTAGATATTGCTTATTCATGAGTCAGTGGCAACTCCCAGGTGAACGAGGCTTTTAGTCCAGTTAATATGACCGTTAAGTGGTTAAGTGTTGCCTAGTTTCAGCTATCACACAATTAATGTGACAGTTAATAAATTATGAATGAATGTTAACAGCTTAGTTGATTTCGGCATTGGAATATGTAAAACTTGCTGTATATCCGTTTTTAACATAACATAACATCTCGCCTGTATTACCCAGAAGAGTGTGGCAGAGGAGTAAAACACCCACATTTCACCTGTTATGTTTAGGTCCTATGAGATAAGGGGTGAGCCTATCGCCATCCACCGAACACAATTACAACTTCGTGCTGCTATTGTGAATTGCCTGACTTAAAGTTCACAAATAACACTTTGCCCGACCCGGAAATCGAACCCAAGATCTCGCGGTGAGAGGCGCATACACTAACCACTAGACCATCGAGGCAGTATCCGTTTTTCTCTAGAACTATTATAATAAATAGTATTATATGTACCGCCTTTAATGTATTTAATATCTTAACATAACTTAACATCATATTATTATGGTGTATTTTATAGCATTTAGCTATGCTTAGCAAATAATACTAAAAAACAGTTGAAAAAATGACGTGTTAAACAGTTGAGAAATTTAGGATTCTGGTAAGAGGCGACCGTAACTGGATGGCTAAAGCAGCTGCCCGGTGTGCAGTAAGGTCGCAGGTTCAAATCCTGCCGGTCCCATATCTTTTTCAACTGTTTCTTAGTATAATTTGCTAAGCAAAGCTAAATGCTATAAAAATAATAAATAAGAAGTTAAAATAACGTACGCGTTCATTCTTTTCAACATTTGCGCTGAATGTAACTTCGCCATGTTTCAAATCAAATTAAATCAAATCATTTATTTGCAGGGGCCCCAAGGGGCGCTTGAACACGTCAAAACAAACATCAAAACTCAAAAAATATAAAATTAAAATAAAACCTAGCTAACTAAATTATAATACTTATTGTAATAAAATGATTTGACACCGGAGCTTAGATTGACTTTAATTCAACTTAGAGATTTGATATAAATCAATCCAAGTACCAGCTCCGATGGGTATTGCATCATGAGAAGAGCTGGTGAGAAACTCATGTGCACCATCTTTTCAAATAAATCATACAATATTTGTTTGTTTTTTGACAATAATTCTATGTGTAAGTTATAGCAACCAAAACAACATTATAGCTAAAGATGGTTATAAAGAGAAAATAAACCTAAATATAGAAATGCAATTAAATTAATACTTATAAATAAATCCATAGTATATAAGGTTGCAATATCTTACACTTCAAGCAGAAAATAAAGGAGTAAAAACAATGTGTGTATACTACTGTATATATAAGGGTGTTGGTTTGTATCCTACTTAAGATAGAAACAAATGGATGAACGTGACGTTACAAAATTAAGTATCATATACAGTTGAGAAATTTGGGGTTCTGGTAAGAGGCGACCGTAGTTGGATGACTTAAGCGGCTGCACAGTGTGCAATAAGGTCGCAGGTTCAAATCCTGCCGGTCCCATAAATTTTTCAACTGTTTGTTAGTATCATATGGTGTGACAGAAGTGTATGGACACCCACACTTCACCAATCGTGTTTAGATCGCAGTGAAATTGGTGAAAATTGGATCGCTAAAAATTCACGTGTATACATCACTTTTTTAATTTCGGAATGTAAATAAGGCGTTATAAATCTTTTTTTTTTATTTCTCTCATCACAAAGGTTCACAAACAAGGCAACTCAAGTTTTTTTTTTTCTAATTGTATTTTCTACTCTTACCAGAAAAGCATATATGATGCGGGAGTAAAGTTATATCATGATCAATATCAATAAAAAAATAAATATCTTTAATATTTATTTTTTTATTTTACTCGCAACTAACTTGATTTATGCACATCACACGTACAATGGCGGACTTTAATGCCTAAGGCATTCTCTACCAGTCAACTATAAGGAGGTGCAGAGACGATAATAGAAGTTATAATATTCGAGTCAGAATAATCTGTCCAAACTTGCTCCTAATCCAAGAATGGTTCCATAGCTACATTATAAAGCGTCACGTAAACCACTCACACCGATTTACTTTCTGGAACCAACAATGGCATTTCTTTAACTTTTTACTCGTCTAGACCGTACTTTTGGTAAGAAATTAATGAATCTGCCGCGAAAGGTGTCTACGTTATTTCTAGAGGTTTCCTATGCATTTTATTTTAGTCGAATTAAGTTTGTATTATACACGTTTGTTAAATTGTTTTATGCTAATTTGTTGCACTGTAAAAAACTAAGTAACATCTTTTAAGCAGTAGTTTTTAATATTTGATTTGTGGGTATGTAACAAATGCACAATTGCCGTGAAAGAATATTTATGCTTGTAGTTTTAATATCGACATTAACATCTATGAATCGACTTTAATATTTTTGCCAAGTTTTGGCTAATTACATTGCGATTTGTTTCTTGTCAAACGTATTTAGCTGAATATCAGTATTTTACGTGGAGTTACTGCTGTCAGACCTCCAAGACCTAGTTTACTTAAATTAAAACGAAATTCTAATAAATATTACGATACAGATTAACAAAAAGAAAACTTGTTTGCGTGCCAGAATCTGCAAAGACAATCCAACAAAATTCAAGATTTTTTTTTCTTCAAAAACTAACTTTCCCCACGTTTTAACACCAATACACTTCTTTTTTTTTATTTTTGCTGTCAGTTCTCAGCAACCAACGGATATATATCCCTGTATCTCCTAACTTCCTCGTAAGGCAACACCCAGGTACCGTTTGCGAATAAATTTGTGTGACCGCTGACCGCATCCTGCGGTTACGGCGCGCCATTTTTTGCTTTTGTTGACTGTACTTGCAATTGTGGGGCTTGAGTGAATCGTGTGATGTTAGGTTAAAAAGTAAGTGTTAGAATTTTATTATGTTGCTTAAAAGTTGCTGGAAAATGCAAACGATTGATGCATAGGACGTTGACTGATTCGGTGCGGGGTGGTGAATTATTAGTAGTAAAATATTATTTTTAAATCATAACATAACAGAACATCACGCCGTCCTATATTAGGCAGAGGTGTACAACACCCACATTTCACCTGTTATGTTTTAAGTCCCATGGAATAGGGGGTGCCTAGCCCATCTGGGAATCGAATCATACCTAGACCTCACGGTAAGAGGTGCTTACCACTATTTACGAATCAAACGAGAAAAACGATGCTCGGTATTTGTTTCTGTACTTAGCGCCTAATATAATCATGAAACGGTCTTAGACAGTAAAAATGTTTTACTTTTTGTTTACCACCAAACTTATAACAATTAGCTACGAAAAGTAAAAAAAAAAACAAAATCCTAGTACGGGATAAATAGTAGATCCATGTATGATTGTTGAAGCACGTTTCTAATATATCGCATATTCAGCAAGCATCATGGTCACGTATGAGTCCATCAAAGTCCTGATGGTCATGGCCCAAGAGGTTGTAAATAGATCTTACTTTTCTCTGATCATGGTAAACCTGATGCAGACAGAGCAACAGAGCTAAAATATCCCGAACTTGCAACAAAAACTTACATGGTTAATATCCTTTAATAATAATAATGTATTATTTCAAACGAATGAAAGATGTACAGAAAAAATATTTTCAAAAACTGATATTATCGTGTGGGTTCCCATAAATTTATAAAATTATTCCTCTTCCTTGAATTTGAAAGAAATATCGAGGCTGCTCATATCTCATTATAACAAATAAAACATGAATCACGGCCCACAGTGATAATGCGCGAACTCACAAACGAGCGCGGATACACAAGAAAACTTTGTAAACTCAACGTTTTACTCATATATTAAAGCAGTGTCACAAATAAGGAATGGGTTTTAAGCTAATTCTGTAGGGTGTTTTGCTTCAAATGTTTTGCGAAACATTTGTTGTTATGTTGATTTTTTATTTATTTCTGACAATGATAAAAATACTAAAGTATTGATTATTCTACTCTGGTTTAGCTCTAAACCAAAGTAAGGTTTTGATAATAGAAGTAATGGTTTTTGGGTTATGCAATAATTGATAAAAGTATAATTATAGAATTTTTCCATATTCACAGAAAAGCTCAATCTAATAAAGATCTTTTTTTTTTAATAATAATTTTCGAGTCAACTTCTGACTTTTCTGTATGTAATTTTTACGTAACTTAATATAACGTACTGGATTATGTTGACTAAAAAGCTTTAGTATAGGATGAAAATAAATTTAAATTACTAGTCTATCTCATCTTAACAACACTTTTACTTTACCTAAGAGTATGTTTTGTTTTTAAATGTTTTGTTAAATGTTTTCAAAAACATGCGATAAGAATTCAGCTTCCGATCATCTTTTCAACACGGCTCTTATTCCCGCAAATCTTAATGAGAATATACGAACCGATGACATATTTAAGCACACATTGTTTTTCATAATAAAATGTGTATTTTAGATTACGCCCTTTGTTTTTCGCTCATGTGATGAAAAGTGCTTATTTTGGTGATCATTATTTTGCGTTGTGCCGCTTTAAGTTATATTATTTCAAGTAATTAACACTTTAATAAAGAAAATGATTATAATAACTGTCATGCGTACAAGAAGAAGAAAGGATTTTTATTTTTTTTAATGTGTGAAAATATTTTATTAAGAAATGTGTCTGTGTCACTAATGTCAGGACAAGAAAAAAGATAAGAAAAAGAAATATTGTGTAGCATTTCCTTCATGATGGTTGTCATACTTTTATTACAAAATAAAAGGAGTAAAAATAATATTCTTCTACTATAATAGTGAGTAGTTTGTGCGGATGTGGATATAAAGGTGTTTGGTACTCTTTCAGGAAAGAATTATTTCATAAAAGTTAATCAAATTGGAAAAATTACATACATTTACATACCTATAGGCATAAGTCAAGACAAAGCATTGACGATTCATCGAGACATCAAACATTCGCAAAGCCATGATCAATAGCGCGATTAAATGACATGAAAATAATTACAGTAATAAAAACTATTAGAAACCTAATACTGCGCAATGACCTGAAGATGGCCCTGATTTCCTGGTCAGGAAATTTTATTGGCTGCTGTCCAAAACAATATATTTCCATCTATACCCATACAACTCCCTCACAATGGTTTAGAGGAGCGTCTATACAAATCTACAGCGGCAATAAAGGTGTAAACATAAATGAACCAATCAAGACTCCGTTATAGCCCGCTAGGCGGCGCCACTGATCATTAGATCGTCTGCGCCGGCGCTTGGACGAACGTTTGATGGTTTTGAGGAAGCATTGAGTTGGATGATGTTCATTACGTGGTTAAATTTTCATTAAATGGTGATTTTTATTTAGATTCGGTTCAAATCGATGATTATTCACCGAAAACTTTATCGTTGCATCACCATCATTACGGTGTTTATCTTCTTAACAAAGACAAATCTGCAGTTTTTAAATAGATTCGTTAAAATTAGTTGATTTGAAAGTATAATCAAAAAGCGAAAAATAATAGAGCTTCAAGAAGTATAAAAGAAATTTGAAAGGAGTGACTTTTCACAGTTTTAAATTCTACTGTCCAACAGCTTACATCGCTGTTTTTAAATTTAGTAGGTAAGGAAAACTTACGACATTAACTACTCCATTCATCGCGTTTGATAATAACAGAAAAACAAATATTCCCAAAAAATAATAAATGCAGTCGTCAATGTAAAAAGCATACTTTATAACGATCGTGCGTACGCGCATCGCACCCGACCCCGCGGAGCCGTTAGCTTGTCACCGTACCCGGGTGCTACACCAGGGCTGCCTCGTGCCACACCGTCTTTCATATCAAGTTCAAGGAGCTTACGAAGACATGCTTTGATTGCCTCTTGGGTCAAGCAGTGCCTGTTACCGAATACCGAACCCCAAAACGATTATTTTGGTAACAGTCAGAAATAGCCCGCGGCTAAGTCGAAATGCCGCGGACCGATTGATCTTGCAGGTTAAGCAATGTTAACCGCAGTCAGCCGTGGATGGTTGATCATCTTAAACTTAACGAGTTTTGCACCGTGCCTTGGAGAGCACGTTGAGCCGTCGGTCCCGGTTGCCATTTGAACATCTATGGCAGTCGTTGCGGGGAGTCAGAAGTCAGAAAGTCTGATAACTACATAGTTTAACAAAGAGTAAAATCCTTCACGTAAAATACTGATACTTAGCTAAATCCGTTAAGCTAGAAGCCGACCCCAATGTAATTTGGAAAGACTCGAAAGATATATAGTCAGAAGTAACACGCACGAAGTTATTTTTTTTATTATAGGTGTATAACACCCACACTTCACATGGTACATACATAACTGTAAAGTGCAGCACATCTATATCAACTTCAGAATATATAGCCGTGAAGTTATATTATGTTGTGCTTTTGAAAACTGAGGTAGCAGTCCTGGTGCCTCCAACCTCTTACGAGCTTATAAACCATATTAGAGGACGATAGCCTCTACGCAACAGTACCAAAATTTGTAGCAAAAGTCTTTCAATACACAAGCTGTATCTAAGTTTCCGCATGAGTAAAAATTGGATCTCTTCAAAGCAAGAGTTAATAGGTATCTCATAGGTAAGCGTGCTCCACCGTAGACCGCATCATCACTTACCATCAGGTGAGATCGTGGTCAAACGCGTGCCTATCGATCATAAAAAAAAACTTGAGAGGTGTCAAGGGACACCCGGATGGAACGAGATCTTGTGCAGAAACACCGTCAGGATTCATTATTGTTTTAATATTTATTGTGTACAAAAACCTGTATACACTCAACAAAAATAAGCGTCGCGACACCACACTGTTCAATGCGAAATAGAAAGACGAAACGAAAATAACTGGCTTGCTTTCTGTGAGAAAGAGAGAGAGAGAGACAGAGAAACATGCGCACGCCGCACGGCTTACAACTATAGCAAAAAGTATCGTTACAACTTTTGGTCTTAATTTGTCTAGCCCCCTTTCGCAACGCGCGATAAGGAACTTCGTTCCAAAAACTATAATTTAAGCAAACTTAATGTTCCCATAGCTTAAGAAGAGTGACAACCCTGCAGCCATGCGGGTCACCATGTTTTTGCGATGCCGTGATTATAACATGGCGTTTATAAGAAAATTGTCCGTAGCGAACAATTATCGTGAAACTTGTTTAATGGATCATTCGAGCACGCGCATTTTCTTTTATATGGGTCGATCGTAAATAACTGCGATATTTTAATGTTTACTGCCTGAATTCCTCATGAAAATTCATTGGTTTTATGCATTATGGGGATTTTGAATGCTAAGTGATATCTCGTAATAGGTAGCTAATTTACAAAATAGTTTTATGAAATAAATCATCAGCTAATATTACTAATAACTAATAATAAAATATCCTACTAGTATTATAAATTTAAAAGTTTTTGAGATTATGTCGAAGTTGGTTACTTAATCACGCTTTAACTCCTGATAGGATTGAAATGAAATTTTAGCACATATAGTTTATAACCTATTTAAACAAATTAGACTTGACATAAGTTTGCCGTCGTAAACTAAGGAGTATTACAGCTACATTGCTAGGTTCTGGGGCACAGAATTTATTATTTTATATCTCGGGTTCGATTCCTGGGTCGTGTAAAAGCGTAAAAGGCTTTCCTTTTCACATAGGTCCCCTAAACATAACAGGTGAAGGGTCGTGTTATACACCTCTGCAATACCCTTCTGGCGAGGTAATATGGCGACATTTATTATGGTAAAACAGCGTCATTTAGTTAAAACTCGGCCTAAATTAATTAGTACCGCGTAGTGCGATTCTGTAAGGGCAACTGTCGGTTTCGAAAATGAAGTGCAATGTTATCCTTAAATAATCTATATTTGGTTGACAGAAATTCAAATTTCGTGTGATTCTATTTATGGAACAGTACGATGGCTACATCGTACAGTCTCGCGTGGCTTCCCATGCAATTTGAAACTAGCATATACTGGCAATATATAGGTTGATCGGTAACCGAGTGACGTGTTTTCGTTCGATCGATCGATCACTGCAGTCAGCCCTTGGCTGAGTGAGTTCTGATTAAGCTTCATCGTGCTTTGCGATATATACCCGGCAATACTAGGCACTTCTGTGATATATTTCATATCAGTTCGCCTATATTACACAGAAGTGTATGGCATAGATGTATTTACACTCCCACTTTATGTGATTAGCGTATAGCGTACAGCGGCCTCTCACCGCGAGTTCGGGTTCAATTTTCAAATTCAAATTCATTTAATCGTGGATCATAGGTAACATAAAGGTCTTATAAAATAATACATTGGAGTGCGCTATGTCCTACCATAGTGGTGTACAACATTATATTGGAGTATTATTGAACATGCAAAATGTCAAACAGGCAAAAGTAATATAAAAATAAAAATGTCAAAGAATTATATAACTAAAATAATAAATGACCAAAATTAAAAAAAAATAAAAATAATAATAATTAATAAATGTTAATAATATAATTACACAGGGCAATTGGCAATTCAATTCAATAATAGTAATAACAATAGGTAGGCAATAATAATTATTATTATAATTATTATTGTATTAATAATTATTATTTCCTGTCGGGCAAAAGTGTTAAAGGGCTTTTTCCATTAAGAAATTTGCCCTACAGTTACTACTTTAACTCCCTATCACATGGAACCTAAATATAACTGGTTAAGTATGGGTATGATACATCTTTGCAACAACCTTTGGGTAATATGGGCGTAATGTTATGTTGTGTTACGATGTTTTTATGATACATGTAGAAAAGCTTTGGTATTCAGATTAAGAAAATCTCATATTCAGTTATATATGTCATCATCATTTAGCCACTCGTTGTCCACTGCTGGACATAGGCCTCACACAATTTGCTTCACAACATCCGGTTCTGCGCCTTCCGCATCCAGTCCCCTCCAGCGACTTTCTTCAGGTCGTCAGTCCACCTGGCAGGAGGCGTCCTACCTTACGATTGCCGAGTCGCGGTCTCCATTCCAGGACTCGTTTGCTCCAACGGCTGTCAGTCCTTCGGCAGACGTGAGCCCATTGCCACTTCAGCGAGCTTATTTTGCGAGCTATGTAGGTAACTTTAGTTCTTTGTCGGATGACCTCATTACGAATTTTATCCTATTTATCACGCAATTAAAAACTGTAAGTGAACGTAAGCATTGCATAATCTGTGTAAAAGGCGTGGCTCCCCATTTCCAAACCATTACAGTCAAACAATAAAATTTATATCCACAAAATGTCTTAAAGAGCAGTTTAAGCAGATCATTAATATTCAAATAATTCACATTCAACTCTGCCACGAAACTTACGGAGCCTGAACACGCCATTATTTTAATACTTTCGAATGCTCAACAACCAATCAGAGTTTGAAGTTGGAGATAAGGCACGGTTCAGACGAACTTGCGAACTCACTTGCTCGTCAGTACGTGAGGTGACTTAATCATTTGAATAACAATTGTTCGATTTTAGAACATTTTCGTGGCATATTTGTGGTACTTGAATCACAAATTGAACGAAGTGTTTATTTGTTAGGAATTAATTAATTTAGTAGAGCATACATTTTATTGTGTATTCAGTACATCACTGATATAATATATTTTTGGCTTTAGAGACCAGTAGTTTATTAACAGAAAGTTTCTATAAGCTGACCCTCTTCGTAGATAAATAAATGGTGTAATGTTATCATATATCAACGTATGCAATCAACGTATGTAAGTATTTTGATACGTGTATATACGAAGAAAGTCCAGAGACTTGGTGATCACAATTAATGGTTCGACAAAGCTTTGCGCCTAACTATATTTGATTGAATGGAAAGTTCATAGCAGTGAGTAGTGCACGGTTGGCGTAGTGGTTAAATTGGTCTCCTCGCTGCTTTCTACTGCGCTGGTGTTGTGGTTTCAATCCCCACACGGGACAAATCATTGTGTGATAAACAAAGATTTGTTCTGACCATGTTCTGACTCTAGGTGTACTTTGTGTGTTTAAAATGTATGTTTGTGAACATCCCCGCGCAACATGAAATTATAATTAGTGCAGGCGTCGTCGTAGAAAAAAAATATGGTCATACTAAAGTTAAAAAAACTAGGAGATAAAACAAAAACCTGATAAGTCAACAAAATACGAATGCCTTAATATCGTCATACCATCTGCAAAAAAACATTCAGTAACTGCGAACAGCTGATAGAAAAACAACATTAAACCACAAAATTCTTCATCACATCAGTATTCGTGTCATACAGAATAAAAATTACCCTTTTAGAACAAATAATAAAAGGGGGCGAATCATGAAAAAATCGCCGAGTCGCCCGACGCTTGATAAAAATCAATTCAATTTTGGAGACTGGAGTTGTCATATCGACCTACGTGAAGCGCGCGTGACAGGAATACGTGATCTTTGCTGGAGAAAAATCAGAAGTTAAGATTCAGACAGTATTTACAAGTATTTTTTAATATAGAGGATTGTCAGTATTTTGCTCCATTTAAAACAAATAATAATTCATATCTTTTTATATTTTATATAAGATAAGCTAGAAACAATAACACTATCCAATGGTCCCAATGACAAGGCCAAATACACACATTCACACACACAAGCACACCAAGTCTTGGAATAAATCTTTGCAAATCACACAATGATTTGTCCCATGTGGGGATCGAACCCACAACACCAGTGCAGTGGAGAGTGGCAAAGCGACCGCTTAAACCACTGCACTACACGTGCAGACAACAATCCTATAATTTGACTGCAATTTGACAGGACAGAATCAGATAAACAACAAGTTTCAACATAAGAGATCTTTTTATAACTTATGATGGGGGTCGGTACTTTGAATAACTGTGTTTCAGTTGTTCACGCACGAGCATGTTTTTAATGCGACGTTTATCAGTAAGTGTTAAAATTGTAGATGCTTCATATTCAACTAAAGGCTACTGGGTACTTTTGAACATTTCAACAGACGAAAATAATAAACCTTTATATTTTTGTGATTGTATGTAATTTTTGGGTCTTGTCTCACCATCAGTCATTTCTATGTCACCAGTGAAGATCTATCTCTAGACTGAGTATCAGATTAAATTCGACATAAGAGCTGCGAATAGGTGTAGCACTCTTAAAGGGAAAATAAGGAAAATGATCTGGATTTGAAAAAGACGTGGCTTATTGTTCGCAAGACAGATTGCCACGAAAACAAAAAAAAACAAAATATATTTTTTTTTGTTATTTGTTGCTTTTAAAAAAACGACGCCCGTATATCTCCTGCTAATAGGTTTTTGAATTTACAGAAGAATTTACAGTACTTCTGCTTACAGGTTTACAGTGACAGTACTGTATTGAAATTCGCCGTAGCCATTTGATTTTGCTGACGACAGCTTAAAGTCAGCTGATTCGGCCACTTCGTCTTAACAACTAGTTATTGCTCTATAGACACATTGTTCTTACTAAATTGAACTTGATATAGGATTAATTAAATTGTTACACCCTTTTCTTCTGTTACACAACTCGGTACTTAGGTATTCTTAAGTCATTTCCTATGACATAATATTAGTAAACCACTGAAAAATAACTTTATTTTTTATTTTTGATGTGATGTTATTAAGTTATGATATACTTCATATAGATTACAATCTAGTCTAGATATAAAATAAAAGACTAATGAGTAATTTCACCTTAGCTACTAAATTAATTTATGCTAAGAATGTGTGTGTGTGTGTAAGGTGTTAATACCTACCTATTGTCTCTTATCAAAACGACACTTTGTTCTAGTCTCACAAAACATAACATAATGAGAAAAACAGTAACAGTGAAGAACAGAAGAAAACTGAAGAACTTTATATGTTTACCTATACTGAAAATAGCACTCGGTAGTACATAGACACTAAACAATAATTACAATACTATTTAATTCCAGTAAGGTAGTAAACAAACAAACAGTTATATCAGGAAGCAGTTACCATAGCTTATGCGAGCTTATGCTAGCATTACTCGGGCGTTGCTGATCCTTGATATTTTTATAACAGTATTTTGAATAAAGTTCACGACTAAAATTGGCCCTGAAAATGATTTCTTGCCAAAATATTTTTGACAAAATTAATACTAAATAATTTCAACTTAATATTAGCAATGTTATTAAGATAGTTTTTTATACCTGGTGTTGTTATTTTAATACAGACCAAATATGTGGCTTCGTTATGTTTTTCTTTAATTTTGTTTGAATAACATAAACCTCACAATTTCAAAATATGTTTAAAGCTAACCAAACGTAGCCACACTCGGGCTGGTTCAACTCCATTCTATCTGTTTCAATTCTTTCATTAAGCACTATAAAGAGTTCCACAATCAATTTCTAACCACGATCCGCCTTATCCAGGGTATCTATACACTTAATTCATCCTTATTTCAAAGTAATATGGTCTAATTTAGTGTGTTAAGTTGATAGGGATCAGTGGCAACGTACGGAGTCTGTACATTCATTGTGGATAGCATAGATTGATGGGCGTGGCTGGCGAAGCTAAGTTACCCGCAAGTGGAGGCCGTTTAGTGTACACGACTTTTTATGAGATGTTGTAGCTATTAAGCATTTATGTTTACCATGAAACGTTTGAAATTGTTAAAGAAACTTAAATAATCAAAGTTAATTAATAACATCAACGCAAAAGCGACGTGACTTAAAACTTGAAAATTTTGCAGGAAAACCTAAAACCATTTAGAAAACTTACCTTCTAGTTGCCTTTTAAGATCAAAAGATATTGATGTTTATTTTTATTTATACGCTAGCTTCGAAATTTCTATTCAGGGTCTTTTAAAAGGGGCACTATATAAAAGTCTACGTAGTTAATTAGATATTCAGTACCAAACTAAAGCATTGGGAGTAATGTTACCAACTAGTTATATTATAAGGTTCATTTAAAGTACTATGGGATCTAAATATAATAGGTGGAATGTGGGTGTTTTACACCTCTGCCACATCCTTCGGGGTAATATAGGCCTGATGTTATGCTCAATTCTAAATATTTAAAAGCAATAAAAGAGATTCCGGCTACTTCGTTCCCAAAAACATAGCCAGATCTTACTTCATACACAGGTCTTATTTGCATTAAGGAACCCATAAAAACGATCGTGTCGTTGCCGTATCGTGACATATAAACCTCTTTGAGGTTAGTACAGATTACTAGGTGGAACTAAAGTTGATGTATAGACGGGGTTCAAAAGAAATTTAGGTGGAATTGTGGTATATAAGAGAAAAAGGTATTGGCTGAATAACCCCACAATGGCTTTTAAGAAACCGCTGTTGAAATACTCCGTAAATCTTTATGTGGTTTTATAGCTTTTATATGGCGATTGTTTATTGATGAAATCAGCTGACTCTGAGAGAGTAAATCTAGATTTTTAGTGGGATTTAAGAGCTAGATTTAATGGCTAAATTAATGGATTGAAAAGTATCTGCTTTTGTTGTGAAATCAAATAAAACTATCATTAATAATTGTATAGATTTGTTTCTTTTATTCAACTTAATAACAATTTTTTTCAACACCCCTATTATTCAATTATTGCGAGTCATATTATTCGTCCCAAATTAAATTAATACTTATTTTCGTCGGGTATCAAACTTAACAATTTTAACTGTTAATAATTATACCTCATAGTTAGTTTAAAAGACTAAACTAACTTTTATTTACTTACACTATTAAAATAATTGCGATTTGAAAAGAAAAAGGAATTTTATTAAATTGCTTTATTTTAACCCATTTGAAGAGTTTTAAGTAAGTAATTTAAATTAAATGCTTAATTTTCTTTTAAAGTTGTTTTTATTTTGGTTTTACAATAAACTGCAAAAAGTACTTCCATTTGAAACGAGAGCTTCTCTTTACGTAGAAAACCGCGACAAAGTCGTCATGGCAGAAAATTACCAAAAACTATAGGATCACCAAAACTCCGGAACACACTCCATTTGGCTTCAAAACAAAAAGTATATAATAACAATTCGAAGGATACTAACTATTAACACTGTCCACTTTTGTATATAGCTTTAAAACCAACTTCGGAACTACCCTCGAAAAAAATTTTTCTCCAAACAAGTAGCTTTAAATTTTAGAGGAATAGAGTTGATTATTGAATGGTTGGTGGTACGGTTGCTGGCACTGTATGGTGGTGGTACAAAAAGTTGCAAGCTTGGCAAGGCTGCCAACATAGCTGGTCACTCGAGAATTGTTTAGTTGGCCAGTCCACATTCAAACTTGTAATGTTCAACTCTGCGGGGATGATAATTTTCAACAGTTTTTCATACATTGCTGTTTTTGACTGTGCGCTGTTTACGCTCAATTTCTCGCTTTCTGTCGAACGAGAAAAGTTAGAAATCATGAAAAGTAATAAGGATATGATGTGTTAAAAGTAGATTATGTACTCCGTCAATTTTACTATAAGAAGAAGTCCGTAATGAAATTATGTTAAATTTAAGTTAGAATACAGCTGTTTATTTAATTACATAGCAAGACACCGTTTAACTTTGTTGTGCAAAAAAACAACTTATAAAAGAACACATTTAGCTCACAATTATATTTTATACTTACTAAAACGATAATTTAATGATGTAAAATGCATGCAAGTAATTCTATCTGTTCTACGTGTAATAAACTAATATATTAATTGATATTTTAGATTTTGCATAATGCAATTTAGATCGGTACTGATAAGTATTTAGTGGTGTCACGTTACACAATTGATAAAAGCCAGTCATGTCGCTTGTATTTAGGTTGTGGTGATTATTCTAATGTTATTTGATTTAATATTTAATTGGTATGTACTTTCAAACAAAGCAGAGTCATAATCAACCGTAATGTGTTTTTGTATAGACATTTTAAAACACTAAAGTTTTAATTCGCTTGTTCTATCAACAAATGGCATCCTTATCGAATTTGACAATGTCAAAGGCAATGTCTGTCAAATGGGTCATGAATCAACTTTGCTGATTGTACGTAATAATGACATTTATTGAAACCATAACTATTCTAGACATGATCATTGATTCATTTCTACAGGTAAAATTTTCGTTACGATATGTTTCATTAAAATAAATCGTTGGAAATTACCACTAACCACTTCTAGAATTTGTAAAATCAATACATTTTGCTATGTCGAATCCAGTATGTACAGTGGGCCAACGAGTTAGCTATGCAGGGCAAAAACTTCTACGTCTTAGTAAAGACTTACTACACCAGTTATAGATAAGTGAGTTACATATCTAAATAGTGGGTATATTACACTTATTACATATGTAATTCACACATACATATCTCTTGCAGTCAGTTTGCACTATGGCATAGAAGTTTTTGCCCTGCATACCTAATTGCTTGGCCCACTGTACATTTTTTATTACACACAGCTCAATCCACTGAACAAAATACGAAGATGGTTATTATATCGAAGGCATATATTAAGAAAAGATTTTAAAGGATTAAGCAAAAAAGATTTTGAAATTATAAGTTTAAGTATCATGCGATGACTGCTTATAATTTCAAGGTTTAACGTATTTATTATCATAAGGACTTCGTAAGTAACTGAGTATGTTTGTGTTGTGTCCAGGAAGTACGGGGAGCGAAGGGAAACCACTGTTTGCCGTAAGGAATTTATTATTGACTGCCTGAACCTACCTTTACATTTCTCTTATATAGTACTGCTTAACTTAACTTAGAACTACCCTCCACCGACCGTATATTTACATCGTACGTATTACTCGAGTATTATAGGAGTACCTACATACATTACAGTTTGTTTATCTGTTAAATTTTTACGGCTAAACCACTGAATTGATGTTGATAAAAATTGGTATGGTGATAGTTCAAACCCCCAAGAGTGCAAGCTAGCTAGCAGAAGAAGTATATACATTTTAATTTATTTAGCATCCATTTGGTGTCTTAATAGTCTAGTGGATAGTGTATGCGCCTCTCATCGTAAGGTCTCAGACTCGATTCTCAGGTCGGGCAATGTGTTATTTGTGAACTTTCCGCCAGGAAATTCACAACAGCACCATGGATTAAGAATTGTGCTCGGTGGAAGGCGATAGACTCACCTCCTTTTCCATGGGACCTTAACATCACAAGTTTAATATGGGTGTCGTACACCTCTGACGCACCGCACCTTTAACGACCGGATGGCGGAGTGGGTAGTGCACCTGCCTGCGACGCCGAGGTCGCGGGTTCGGTTCCCGCTTAAGACAAATCTTTGTGTGCATGAACATGGGGGTTTGTCTTAGTCTGGGTGTTTCTATGTATAATAAGTATTTATTAACAAAAGAAAAGTATATATTATGTATTAATATCAGTTATTCTAGTACCCATAGTACAAGCTCTGCTTAGTTTGGGACTAGATGGCGTTGTGTGTAAGTTGTGAAATATTTATTTACCCTTCTGTAATGTTATGTTGGTGCACCAATAATGTAAATTCAATATATTTTTCAATGTCGATGACGTAAAATATTACGTGCGATAACAAAATAGGTACCGCAGGAATTTAATTACTAATAACAAATACGCTATTATTCCAGTAATTGCGATAATGCGGCCCACAGTGTTGCCCGTGAATAACTTGCACAATAAATTAATTAATTCCGGCAAAGTATTGCCACATAATTTAATTATTTTCGATTGAAACGACTGGTGAATACAAATACATAATTTGTGGTGTAATGGCTGTATACTTAGTCATCTAAACAGCTCTTTCAAGTATTTTTTTCAATACATAGTAGAATGACAGAGCTATGTAAAAATCAGTTTTGTGGTAAATTTTAAACAGGATTTAAATAACTCTTTTGAAAGCGTATAAAGAAAGCGTAGTAAAATTTTTGCTTAGAATGTCAAAATTTACCGATTTATTTATAAAAAATGCACTTATGAAAGTCAAAACCTCATACATAATTTCTGTATTTATCGCTTCGTATAAAATAGACAACTATGCTGTCCTGTCTACTTCTACTTTTTCTAGTAAATTTAATTGTGTCCGTTTCCTTTTCACAAGAAGGCATGCATTTTCCGTAAGATTTACAATAATGATGAACTTTTAGGCACGTTCAGTCGCATTATGCCTATTTTATATTACTGCAAACCTATCTTATTTGGCAACAGAAGAAAAAATATACTTACAGGAAAGCTCAGGCTACTTGACACTTTCGGCTATGTATGTAGTTAGTATTTACGGTCTAATTTAACTTCTCCTTTTTTGTCAGTTAATAAATATCCCATTGGTCTCATAACATTGTGCCCCGTGGATGGCGATAACCTCACTATCACATAGGAACTAAAATAACAGGTGAAGTGTGGGTGCTATACACCTTTGCCACACCCTTCTAGGTAATATACGCGTGATGGTAAAAACTATAAAATGTATAAAAAGCAAGCAATGAACTCAAACCAAGTGTTGCTAATCGTCGATACCTCAATGTCCCACAGGCCTGCCAATTCACACCATGGATATTGAAAACAAGTCAGCATATTTTTCTTAACTACTCACATAAAGCATTTCATTACTGTTATTCTATGGTGTGTAAACTTAATGGAAATATTAACTGATTCATTCAATTATTGGTCTGTTAAGATTAGCGATTTAGTATTTGGTAAGGCCGCTCTTCATATGTCATAATATTATATCTATTATATTTTATTATTTCATTTAAAATATTATTTATTGTATTTTAGTCTGGTGGCTTGGATTTCTGCTCTTAGGTACATAGCTTGAATGTTGCTGAAAGAGGTGCAGTGTCCTGGCAGCCGGGCCATAGATCAATCAAAAATAACGAAAAGAACAATAAATGACATTATGTCTCTTCGTGTCAACTTTTTTCTTCGCTAATATGTCTCCGCTGAAAATATATACTTTTAAACCGCTCCTTTGTAAATAATAACTATTTGTGCCGCTCAATTTATTTAAAATACCTTTCTCTTGTGTTGTGAATTAACTATTTGTGTATTAGCGTTAATAACTATCGTGTTGTGGATAAACTTTTACCATACCATACGTGACTATCTTTCCGCCCAGCGAGAAGAGGCCAGATAAGGATTCTGCCCTTGGAAGGCGCTTTCGAGCTGTTGCTGGTGAGTAGATTCCAAATACCACCAGACTATACTTATATATTTCTATACGCTCCACTTTTAATTTTATTTATTTAACATATTATCCCCACCTGGTAGTGCAGGTTACAGCGCGCTTCCATATTTTGGTCCTTCGAGCGAGCCGGTGGGGTTATTCGCTTATTGAGATTTTGGTTTCTTAACAAATAGTTTCTGTCAATTAGTAATTCTGTCACTCAAAACATGCATTTTTGACATAACGAAACCACGGATTACTCTCCTGGTTACTTGCCTGATATTAATACTTACGCTTAAAAACTCATTTCAAAATAGCAAAAAAATAGAGTCCGTGTTATTACTAATGGCTTACGACGATAGGCAAAACTAAATGGAAATGACCAATTTGTAAATTATTAACTGATATTAAATTATTTCTTATTTAATAGGACGAGGAATATACAAATTTATCCACTTTTATTGTTGTGTTATAGTTTTAATAGAAGTAAAAATTATTTTGTTTTATAATTTTTTACTGAGTTGTGGCGCGCACTGTATTAGTTAATGATGTTTTATCTGTGGTTGAAATAACTTGAGTCGTAATAAAAGGTTTAATGGTTCTATGATTATTAGCTTGAAAATATAAATGCCTGTTCATTAAAGACATTTAAGAAAAAAATAATAAGAGGAGACTAGAACAGCAGTAGAAGCCGAAACATATTTTTTGGATTTTTGTCTGTCTGTAAATATGTTCATAATTATAGATAAAGTAAATAAAATAAATTTTGTAGATGAATTTGGGATAGATTTTTTGGCAATTTAACTCCCAAAGGGGGTAAATTATGGGTTGCAAGTGTATAAGGAAGGTTTCTCAATTTTGAAAGATATAATAACTCAGAAATATCGAACTTAACGGGGATGAAACCACGGGCAGAAGCTATTTAACAATAAAATAATACTTTTTAAACTACATTTGAAATTGATGTAAAGAGTGAAATAACTTCTACATTTTTAAAAATATATTTGAAAGTGAAAAGACGCCTTAAAATTGCTGCCTGCCACTTAGAAAAAAAATAAATATTTTAGTATTACCTTAGAGGTAAAATTTGCGGCCGCTTACCGTGAGGTTTCGCCATGCATCTATTAAATAGTATAAACACAAAATCATAAATTAAGTTTTTGGGCTTTCAATATTTAACTTGAACATTCTCCATATATTTAATTATATAACTACTTTGCCTGCCACCTCGTTTGGAACTCATTATAAATTAGTAATAGCTACGCCCACGCTTTGACCCGCATTAAACCTTACAGCTCCATTCCCGTGACGTTTAGCGTAATCTCAAATATCAGTTCAATATTCAGTAGTTCGCGAGAATAAAACAATAAAATAAACGAACTGACTTTCGCTCGCGGATTTGTCTGCGTGGTAGCTAAATAAATTAAAACTGATTTTATAAATAAGTATCGAGCAAATAACTATAACATTATATTAAAAATATTGTTGTTGTGACCATAGAGTACATAAAGTTGTGACATTAAAATAAAAACAGACAATTCAATATTATTTATTTGTATTGATAAAACCTTCTTGTTGACACCTACTAAAATGCATGTTTACTCTGTGGCAACTAATGTCTTTGGCTGAAGAAAATTGGAACGTTTCATTACAACAAAAAGCATTTAAATAGCTTTAAACTGAATTAAGAAAGCAACAAATTCAAACAATAAAATTCAAATTATTTAACTGATTATATCAATAGAAAATTGTACACATTATAACAACAAACACAATATGTCATTATGGTAAGAGGTATTTTCGGAGAGATTTTCTCTGTAGTGTAAAACGAGTGCATAAAATTAAATAAAATAAGAATGGAACGCGATGTGATGGAAAAAAAAGTTATCCTTATTACAAAACAAATATCTAAGATCAAGACAGTCTTTTAAGACAACTATAAAAACGATTTATAAATGTGATTTTCACTCTTTGCTTCTGCTATGTACTAGAAACAGTGAGTATGCGTTATAATTTCTACTTAGTCCTCGTGACACGATGAAATCACATATAAATATCTCTCACTTGTTTTAATGTTTTTTTCACCACACCAGCACGAAAAAGATCGTTTGCTTGCCAGAATTCAGTGAGTAAAAACCGTTTTTACTCACTAGTGAGGCAAAGTGATTCAAATTTCGAAACACAAAATCCTTCCAACTATAGGCGCTGAAAAAAAACAAAGCAGCCACCATGTAGGTTAGTAATAAACATTGACATCAATTTTATTAAATAACTACAAACGATACGTTTTAATTATTTTAAATTATATAAATACACGCTTATTTAGTATTTTAATGTTTTTATATTCGTGATTGACCATTAAATTAATTAAAATCAGGTACTTAATATTAGACTATAAATAAATGATACGGAACAAATTTCCGAACGCATTAAAAAAAAGAAGTTTATGTCTGTGTCAGTCATCGCGGGCAACTATAAATTCTTTTCAGTTTATGTTTAATTGTTTAATGGAACTGTTTAACAAAAAAATAGTGAATCCAGTGATGAAGAAATTTGTGGAACTCCAAAGGAGTTGCGAAAACTTGCTTCTAACACAGAAGTTTGCTTTTTACCAGAAAAATTACGTGAAAAGTATTTCAAAGCATACGACATAATTATTTAATTAGTGGCGACTTACAAAAGGCCCCTAAAACGCATTCTGAATCGGTATTACTGTCGTATTTCATGGAATTATCCCAAGCTAAGCAATCGAGTACGAGTTTATTTAAATCTTAATATTTTCTCACTGGAAGAGGTGAAAAGTTTTGTATGTAACGCATGAGAAAAATTTAATTTCCAGTTCGTGACTTCTTAAAATCTCTCGCTTGCGAAGTAGTCTTAATTAGAATCACTCGCTACGCTCGTGATTCAATCCAAGACTACTTCGCAAGCTCAAGATTTAAAATTGGCACTCACAACAGAAATGTAAACTTTTTCTCACTTGTACCATAAATAACTATTGTCTTTCAGGTGCAATACACGAATACAGCACACCTATATTATAATAGTATTATGATAAAGATGATAGCGGCGGGTGATTTCAGAGCTAAATATTTTTTAAGACTTAAGTTTCATCAGTGCAAGCCTAGCGAACATTAGAAGAAAATAAATGTTCCTGAAATTCTGTGAAATAATAAAATTTTCAAAACTTCTGATTTTTCTTTAATATATTATTATTTCTCTCACATAATTATCATAAACATAGACACTACGTTACGTACATAAGAAATTATAAATGTAAACTCCAAATAAATTAATAAACGTGAATACAGAATGTAAGCAGTTACATTATCTGGTGCATAACCTGTATTTTCCCATTGTTGGGCAAAGGTCTCCACCATCCTTGAAATGGAATGAATCAGGTTTTTCATTTTTTATTAAAGTATGTAACTAGATTTGAACTACGTCGATAAAAAGCACTTACCCGTGTGCCAGAATTCATTAAAATTTGTTTAGTTTGGCGAGAAAGAGGAAGTCTACAACCTAGCTACATAATATTATTGTTTCAATATTTTGAAGATACATTATTTTCATTTAGTGCTTTTTATATCCCAGACTGGCATAATTCGTGCTACTACTTGTCATATTTATTAGTTTTCGTATGAAAAATCTCGAGATCTATGACTGAAAATAATATGACCTAAATTCTATTGCATTACGTATTTAATTAGTATTTTATGCCATACATAGTATTAAACAGTTATTGATTTGTTGTATAACGTTAATCTGAAGTAAAAAAACCTTTTAAATATCATTATTTTATCTCGCCAAAGTACAAGAAATTACTAAGAAACTGCTCCATGACCAGTTTCCGATTTTGACATAAGAAATTGCGTTACTTGCCTGTAAAGCTGTCAAATCTGCTAGAGGATAGTAACTGGCAAGCTGTCAATTTTTTTGCCAAGCAGTTATCAACCGTATCTGTATGGAAATAAGGATGTACTAAATCCGAGATGTACCGGTTATTTGCCAAATTATTAGTCGATTTCGAATGCGACTGGAAATTAGTCACATTTACAGAATAGCATAGCCGATAAATTGTTTCCAGCACTTAAAATATTTTCATGTAATTTCATATATTCACATATATATATATATATATATTATAAGTATGTTATATTAAATAGGTACTGCACCATTTAATAAGTATTGCAACTACGTTCTTTAATTGGGTATTGCACTTACGTACAATAGGTATTAAACCTACGCACATTTAATGGGTATATAACCTACGCTCTTATAAGTATATAACTACGCTCTTATAAGTATATAACTACGCTCTTATAGGTATTGCACCTATGTACAATAGGTATTGAACCTACGCTTTTATAGGTATTGAACCTACTAATATTAAGTTTTCCAAGATGGCCTTTGTTGTTGACCAAATTGAAATTGAGCGTCAACTGTCCATATTGTATGGTGAAAGAGATGTCTTTAAATATTTCGTCTTTTGAGTCAGAATCGAATGAACGATTTATGATCGAATCTGAAACTATTCGCGAATTATATACCAAGTTTGAGATTATAATCGATCGAATCAATTATTTAGTTTTGACCCAGAGCCCAGCATCAACTCCAAACTTCTCTGCATTAATGGAATTTGATGATTTGTACGCGCGTATTAAAAGAACTCGCAATAGAATTTTAGAGAATGTCGCGAAGGATACTTCTTCACCGTTGTGTCCGAGTAGAATTCATATAAAATTACCGCCCATAAATTCACCGACTTTCGATGACCGTATTGTGAATAAACAGCTGACCACTTCTGATTCATTGTCTTATACAAACTCTGCCTTAAAAGCGTTTGTAGTACAGCATGATCATAAAAATATTCCAACCACTATTCCTAACTCTTGTATTTACTGTCTTGAAACTGATCACACGCAACTGAATAAGTGTGTACAGTTTAAAGGTCAATGCGATTCACGTAAAAGACTCGACTTTATAAAATTAAAGCACGGATGCGTGAACTGCTTAGACACTTCTCATACAGTTGCTGTTTGTAAATCGTCGTCTTTTTGCGAGTTATGTGAAAAACGGCATCATACACTCTTGCATTTTAAAAATAATTATAATAATGGGCATACACATGCAGCTCAAATACATACTTATAAATCTCAGCATGTGTTTTATGATATTATTATCATAAAACACATGCTGCATTGCATATATGCATATTATGCATTATTACGAACTTATCCCTCCGTCCCCGTTTCACCATCGGACTACCAGACAAACGGCACTCAGGCATCGCTTCACGGTAGATATTCCACCATTACGCACTAAGCGTTTTGCTTCTACATTTCTTATGCGAACTGCCAAAGAGTGGAACGCCTTGCCCGAGTCTGTGTTTCCGCATGAGTACAACTTGGATCTCTTCAAAGCAAGAGTCAATAGGTATCTCATAGGTAAGCGTGCTCCACCGTAGACCGCATCATCACTTACCATCAGGTGAGATCGTGGTCAAACGCGAGCCTATCCACCATAAAAAAAAAAAAAAAAAAAAAAAAAAAAATTATTAACGAATCCGTTAGTTGCGACGCAGATACGCAAATTGACGTCGTCGCACCGCCTTCTTTGCTCTCTTCCTCTTTGGTTCCCGTGCATGATTCGGGTACAAATACTCCGCCTGCTAATGCTGTAATTTCTTTGAGCATTAACAAACCTCGTAATTTTCACATTTTACATCCTGTTACGCAATTATACGCAAATACTAACAATAATAATGATAACCGTAAAATAATTCCTCCTTATTTGATAAATAATACTTTTAATTTTAATTTAATGACAACTGTGGAGTGTTGTAATTTACGCAACCTGACTATATTTCATACTTTATTCAATTCTTACATTAATGGTGTGAGTTTGAGATCACGTCCTATATATGGTTGTGTGAATACTCAAATTCAATCCCGCGTTCACTTATGTGATCAACATAATATTCAGGCACTGGTTGATTGTGCCACTGATCAGATGTTTACACACTTTATTGAAATGTGTAATATGGGATACGTGGACAGCATAATTTTAGCTGATCTGACTTTGAATATCCCAGGTAACACTGATCTAGTGTTGGGTGCTCACCTATTTCCGTATTATTTGGGGAATAGGATTGAGTCGGGCACTCGTGCATCTACCGCTTCGCTGACCGCCATTGATTATGTGCTGACGGGCAATTGTTGTCGCACACTAATTATTTCTACTTCTTTCTCGTCTTTGGCTCTCAAAGACTTAGTCCAGACATTTTGGGGGTTAGAGGAAATAACTCTTACACGATACTCAAGTCTAGAAGAAATGGAGCGTAATAATCTTTTTTCTTCGTTAATGACTCAGGATGAAAATAATCGATATTCTGTGACTTTACCCTTCTATCAAGACCCCAATGAGTTAGGCAATTTTCATTGTAACGCTCTGGGCCGACTAATGGTTTTAGAGATAAAATTTGAAAGAATGCCTAGCTTAAAGGAAAATTATAATGCCATTATAAAGGGCTATATTTCAATAATAGGTTGTTTCTCTAAAGTGTTCAAATCTGTAATCACAGATGTTCTATATTATATACCGCATCCCGCCGCCATTCGCACGTTCAAGGTCATGGCATATATTGTACTGGGTGTGAGCGCTAAAATTCATAATGACAATGATATTTTGTATATAAGGCCTTATATAAATAATTTACTGGCCGATGTATTTTCACTTTTATTTGATTGTAAAATATTTCCTATAGCCATTGCGACTGATATTAGGCAAATGTACTTACAGATTGGTGTTATTAATGACCAACAAAGGGATTTGCAAATATTGTTTCATTTTATTGGTAATGATGCTTTGACAACTTTGCAGTTCAAACGTCTTCCGTTTCAGTTAACGTCAAGCCTGCTAGTTATGCGCATTGAGCGACAACTGGCAGCAGACATTTTTCGGCATTTTCTTAAGACAGTTAATATTGCTGCAATTAAACTGTATTTGGACAAATTGGTCCATTCACTCCCTGATACAGGATCAGTCACCCATCTGGCTCGAGAATTGATCTCTTTGTTCCAGGCTGGGGCTTTTGATTTTGTAAAATGTTCGAACAATTGTACTAACTTGATGCAGAGTTTACGCGTTTTATATAGTTGTTCTGAAGATTTCACTCAAGGGAGTGCGGTTATATTGAAATTCTTAGGATTTTCATGGGACCCTGGAAAGTATGTTCTATTTTTTGACGCGTCCCGAGTTAAGGGCAAGCGTACAAAGAGGAATATATTGTCCTTGCTATCTTATTTATTTGACGTTTTAAGTCTACCCGCTTCTGCAATTTTGTTTGCCAAGTTGTTATTTGATGAACTTTGGTTACCTTCTTTTACTTTACCTGAGAGTGTCGTTCATCGATTTACCACTCTCACGCATGATTTGTCTTTGCTTATTTATCTTAAGATATTGGGACATATTAGTGTGTCAAACGATTGCATTGTAACCTTTGCAGACGCTTTTATAAACGGTTATAGTTTTGTGATATTATATTTACACATTACTGATGCGTCTGTTGGAATGCTTCGACCTTTATCTTCGAAATATAAAGTTGCCTCAACTAAGGTAATGATTCTAGCGCAACTTAATTTGTGCACCGCTTTTTGAAAGTCAAAAATAATGAAAATAGTACATGACATCTATTGTGTTTTTGCCCGCTTAATATAATCTTTCTCGTCTAATGATCTATTTGATGCCTGAACATAAACAGAATATTTTTTCCGCTTCTATAATGCTCATTTTTTGTATCAATTTTGTAACAACGTTATTGGATATTAGATGCTAAAACTGTTGTGCGAACAAAATTGAGATATGAATTGTCTACACGCGATAATCTGGTTCCAAGTAGATAAATTTGTTCTTATTGGACCAGACAATTCTTCTCCATTAATTGGCCAGTAAGTGTCATAACGGAGACTGGTCCTAGTTTTGACAATATGAATCGTGTCGCGATAGTGAAGACTAGGTTCGGTAAATTTGAACGTCCTGTAGTCAAATTATATTCTACCTATTGCCTACACAATGATTCTATTTATTATACTCTTTAATTAATTTAATTATATTTAATTGCAATTGAATTTAATAATTTTTTGTTTTGAATATAATACATAAATGACTTTCTTAAGTTATCATCTTGATTTTCGTTCATGTTAACAAACTATAATACGAACCTTTTGTGTTACACTGCTAATTTATATACCCATTATGGTCTCACTCTTGTTTTGTAAGGTCTATAACCTTGCAAAGGGGGGAGCAATGGTAAGGCCGCTCTTCATATGTCATAATATTATATCTATTATATTTTATTATTTCATTTAAAATATTATTTATTGTATTTTAGTCTGGTGGCTTGGATTTCTGCTCTTAGGTACATAGCTTGAATGTTGCTGAAAGAGGTGCAGTGTCCTGGCAGCCGGGCCATAGATCAATCAAAAATAACGAAAAGAACAATAAATGACATTATGTCTCTTCGTGTCAACTTTTTTCTTCGCTAATATGTCTCCGCTGAAAATATATACTTTTAAACCGCTCCTTTGTAAATAATAACTATTTGTGCCGCTCAATTTATTTAAAATACCTTTCTCTTGTGTTGTGAATTAACTATTTGTGTATTAGCGTTAATAACTATCGTGTTGTGGATAAACTTTTACCATACCATACGTGACTATCTTTCCGCCCAGCGAGAAGAGGCCAGATAAGGATTCTGCCCTTGGAAGGCGCTTTCGAGCTGTTGCTGGTGAGTAGATTCCAAATACCACCAGACTATACTTATATATTTCTATACGCTCCACTTTTAATTTTATTTATTTAACATATTATCCCCACCTGGTAGTGCAGGTTACAGCGCGCTACCAGTATTAGAAATATCCAATAACTTTAATTTTTCACCGGAAAATTCATAATTATTTTTGAGGAAAAAGCGAAAAAGTTTTAGCGATTTTTTCGACCGATTATGGAGGAGTACCGTTACCCTAGACTCTAGACTATCCTAATACATTTGCAATCTCCCAGTCAACTTGAGAATTACCGATGACAAGATTTACCATTTGCAGATATTTCCAATCAAAAATGTTCACACCTAAAGCTTCTAAATTATGTTCCTAATCATTGGGCAGTGTTTTCGCAAGCTTATTCTCATACATATGCGATTTTTAATGACGTGTAAAATTTTTCACCTGGCTCAGAAAAGATAGATTAACTGATTAGTAATTCATTGAAAAATTAAAGTTAATATAAATACTTAAATAAAGAAATATTTTTATTAATAAAACTGTATCAATCCGAGTTATTTTCATTCATATTTTTTTCTTAATCTAATTGCATTTATTTACTAGGAAAAGTCTTTGTACCTATTACATTTTCTTCATTAGATATCCCGATCGAATACGAAGCTTCACAATAAGCAATCACGTATTCCAACCACTACACCAAGGAGGCAATAAATAAAAATAATCTGCATAAAAAATGACTTTACCTAATCTAAAGTTTAGTCATAGTTGTATAATCTAAATGACTCAGCATAGCCGATAAAAAAACATACAGCTGGTTCAAATTAACGGTGGATTTAAAAAGTAAAACTGACTATAAGGCTGACTCATACACATTTGTTGGTTACAAGGTCTTCCTGGTTAGTTAGTCATGTGGAGAACTAGGACGGTGTATTAGATTTGTTTACATAATCCTGCAGGGATGTTTGTTGCTATTGTTTATAAACTGTCTAGTCGCAATTTCCTTTTTTCCATTTCTGTTTCTTTTAATTTTTACAATGGTTAAATATAAATGATAGTGCCTATTCTTCTTACGATAATTAAACTATATACATGAAGTGAATTAGGTTAAAACGAGAAAGAAAAGAAAGAAAAATAAATAAAATATTCTATTAAGAAAATAAGCTACACAATAAGCAAATAATATACTAGAACTGAACAGAAATATAAAGGAGACTTATTGTCAAAAAAAGAAACAAATTATTTTTTAAGTCTTTAAAAAAATTACATAAAACATACAAAAGGCCCGATTGGGCACATTAGATTGTAGATTTTGGCTGAAAAGGAGTTCTAGTGCATAATAATATAATAATATTATTAAGTTTATTACGTTTTTTTTTCGTTTCTTTATTTATACAAATACACATATAAATCAATCAATTAAAAAGGGGTGGAACTATTTTATTCATTTTTTTAGCCCCAAAATCATCGAGCTTGAACGGGTTAGTCACACAAAAAGACAAGCCGACTGCTTTACCGTGAGTTACCGTCCAAACGACACGCGCCATCAAAAATAGACATCGATGGCAAACCGCCATTGCCATGACTCACATGTCATTACGATGGTAACATCATAATATGATACATTTAAACTCTTTTAGTTAGTGGTGATGAATCATCGTCATGATGTTTTAGTGCTCAGTATCTCGATGAAAAAAAACTTGTGTTCTGTCTATTGAATTTAGGAAGGGCCACTAATTAAATCACAAAGTATAATTTTATCAAGAGGTTTTTTTATCTTTTTTGAAAAACGGTACCCGCTCTAGGAATACCTCCTGTGTCGCGAGGGGGTTTACAAACATACATTTCGCACACTTGAACATGCGACCTTTTGCACACCGTACAGTCCAACTTTAACCAACCAGCTACGGTCTTCTTTCCTACATTTGTGCTGAATGCATCTTCGCCATGTTGATTTGTATCCTACTTAAGATAGGAACAAATGGATAAAATTAACGTCACGAAATAACATTACATACAGTTGAGAAATTCAGGATTCTGGCAAGAGGCGTCCATAGCTGGTTGTTTAAAGCGACTGCCCAATGTGCAGTTGCCATATTTTTTTCAACTGATTAGTAAAATTAATAATGTAGTTGCTAAATTATTTATAGATGCTTTGGTAGTAGTAATGAGGTTAAATCCCATCTTCTTGTCTCAGTTCTGATAGTCTATCTCGCTACATTTTCATCCAAGAATCAACACAAGTACATCAATGCCTGCCTGATTCCACGTCATAAAGGAATCTAAATAAGCTATAAAATACATTTTCTTGCAATAACTCGATGCGTGATTTAGGAGAGGGCCATGAAAATATTATGTACCGAAATGTGAGTTTGTACGCATTATGTGTCGTTTTTACGATATTCCTGGTAAATAATTCATTGGTTTATTGATGGGGAACCATGATAAATGTTTTATGTGGTAGATGGATTCGTTTCGCTTGATTTCTGCATAATTTTGTTGGTTGGTATTTGGTATGTATAGTTTGATTATACTCCAGAATTTGCCTTATAAATGTTTAGATGTTTTCTTTTATTGTATTTTTTTTGGTACAAATTTTAAAAGTAACGATAAATTATAGGTATTCCTTATATATTAATCGTCGATTATAATTATAAAAAACAATTAAAACTGTCACTCTGATATTCTGAAAATTAGTAAAAACGATTGAAACAAGTACACAATTAAGTAATTAGGAGGCTATATTTTTTTATGATCTAAAAAGTGAGCTAGGGATGCTAAAAGGAACACTACTCAAGCCTTTTAGGCAAGTCAATTTGGCAAAAATGTACAAACACCCTGTATTACTAATTCTTATGATGATAAAAAAATGTTTAGTTATGGTATCTATACGCAAAATCTTGAATTATTTATTATTATCATAATAATCAGTTCATTGACTACCAAAGTTCAATACCCACAGCTATCGCATCAAAAAGTCATTGTCTATCGCTACCACCAAACAACTGTGCAAACATTTGCACAAATGTTGCACAAATATTTGTGTATGCAATGCTTTGTGCTTCGTCCGTTGCACCATATTTTAGTGCAATGGTTCACAAAGGGCTTTTTGATAACGGAGAATTTTGTGACTCATGGATTTTTAAGAGAGTGCAAGGGAGGAGCGACAGCGATTTTATAAATTTTCTAAATGTTTTAATTTGGTATTATTATAACTAATGTGTTAAATAATAATTTCGTTTTGATTTATTTTTTTACGCAATGTCAGGTTTGTTACAAAAATAACATGCTTCAAAAATATTTATCATGATACAATTAAACATTTAAAATTACATTACATTATTAAATACGTGAAAACTAAATTTATACCTATTTAGTTTACTATATATACCTACATCAAATAAAAAATAATACAAATTTAAAACAAATCTTAATCAAAAAATCTATAAATTAAATAAATCTAATAAAAATATATTAAAAAATATCCTTTTGTGCAAAAATGACAATTATTCAAGAACATTTAGGAAAATTTTGTATTTTATGTAAAACCGTATCGGTTAGTTTTCAGATTATTTTTATTACACTAGAATGTGATAATCAATCTATCTTATTTTATAGTACCAATAGAAAAAACTAATATGTCAAGGAGCAAAATATATTTAGATTTTGAATATCCACTGTCATAAACTATTACTGAAATACATATTGCTATAAACGCTAGTTCTCACATCTTGTACCAATTCGCCTCGAGGTGCAGTAATTAGTTCAGTGTGGTCAGCCAAACAGTCTTGCTTTTTTAACATTTTCATTTTATTTTATTTTATGTTCAAATTAAGTTCTTTACTTTTTGTATTAACCACTTGTTCTCTTAATACCATCTCTACTCAGGAGATTTAGAAAATACACGTTGAAATTTTTTAACTTTATTTTCTTTGTAACTAGGAGTTGCTAACAATTTTGCCGGTGGGGACAATTATAAAGTAAATACCTTTAAGTAAACTTGAATGGACTTTTTACTTAGCTTATTCTTTTCAAAATGTTGTAATTATGTTTCATGTAATAGATAAGTTGGCGATAAAATTGTTGGTTTAAGGAAATTTTGTTACGGAATTAAGGATATTTTTTTATGATTTAGTGCATACGACTTCTTATTGTTATTAAAACCGACGTGAGGTGAGGACATTATTATTGATCGGTATATCCCAGATAAAGTAACGTGAGTAACCCGTATTCTCAATAATAATGACTTCTTATTGCTTATTTTTATTGCATTTAGCTATGCTTACAAAATTGGTGCTGAATGTAACTTCGCCATATTGATTTGTATTCTACTTAAGATATGTACAATGCATGAACGTTACATAATGACGTAACATACAGTTGAGAAATTAAGTGTCGTGGCAAGAGGTGACCGTAGCTTAGTGGTTAAAGCGGCTGTCTGGTATGCAAAGGTCGTAGGTTCAAATCATGCCGGTCCCATAATTTTTTCAACTGTTTCTTAGTTTAAGCATTCGCTCTTTATCAAAAAAAGCCTAAGATATTGCAAATAGAAAATAACTTTGCTTGTAATATTTAAAAATACTTTTTTTCTCTTATTATCGACAGGTTTGCATAAAGAATGATCGATGTTCGCAGGTGCATAATGAGTCATTAGCGCATCATTATACATCACAGAACATGGATACCCTTGTCATACACTTTATATTACAAATATTGGAATAAACTGACGGTTGGATCAAATTATTGGCTGATTAAAACGTGGTTTGTGAAGGCGGCGTAATTTTGAGGTTGCACATTGTCGTTTGTTTCTTGCTTTCAAGATATTCTTTATTTACAGAAAAAAATACATATTTGATCTTAAATTAAACTAATCTAAACTTAAAAAGTCACTGTCAGAAGGTCTCGTACCAAAAATGCTGGTAGCATTACCGCGTTCTTTTTTTTTTAAAAACACTGAGTTGTTCACAAACATTCATTTCATACACACAGAGCACACCCAGAGTCAGAACAAATCTTTGCGGATCACACAAAGATTTGTCCCGTGTGGGGATCGAACCCACAACAGCAGCGCAGTTGCAAGCGGCGAGGCAACCGTTTTAACCACTACGCTAACCTTGCACTCAATTGTGCGTTGTTTATTTATTATTCAATCACGCAAAAACTACTCGGTCAATTTTGATGAAATATTTACACCAATGTAGCTTATAGTTGGATTAATGTTACATGCTACATTTATTTTTATTATTATTTGCGTTTACAAGGCACATGATAAAAACTTAAGAGCTAATACAATAACGCAGAGAATGTATGTGTCAAACTGTTTGTGTACTACATACAGTTTGACTGTGGGATTAAATATGTAAACACCTATTGAAGGTAATTAAATATAAGTCTTAAATTAACATACAAAGCATCGCGCCTATATTACCCAGAAGGGTGTGGCAGAGGTGTACAACACCCACACTTCACCTGTTATGTTTTATGCCCCCTGGAATAGGAGATGAGACTATCGCTATCCACCGAGCACAATTCCAACTACGTGTACAAATAACACTTTACCCGACCCGAGAATCGAACCCGAGACCTCGCGGTTAGAGGCACATACGCTAATCACTAGCCCATCGAGGCAGTTTTTATTTATTTTGTAATTACATATAAAGTATAACGTTGTAGTCCTTAGAAGTAGCAACGCATCACTGTTTTTATGATTGTAAACATCGTACAAAAAAATCTAATTTCTGTTTAAAATTCGGTTGCTAGGCCTAACTTTATTATGACTCAAGACATTTAGAAAGGAAGCAACAATTGTTTTTATACAAAATTTAAATTTACCTCAACGATTTTGCAAGATAAAATTATGAAACAAAAATATGCGAAGCGAAAATTTCTGCGAAAAAGGCTAATTGGAGAAAAAATTATAAACGAAACAATAAAATTGTTAGGAACTCTTTTTTATAAGTCATATTTGATGATTTCGTGGAATATTCGAAACTTGACGGTAATGCCGGTCTTTAACCGTTTAACCGATTCAACTGAGTGTGAAATTAAAACTACATAATAAAATATTAATATACCTACTATTGGTATGCTGTATTTTAAGATTTGTTAGTAACTGTAGGTAGTACCTATAGAGAAATATGTCAGATTGTTTAGGATATTGTGCCAATTTATAATTTTAAACGACAAAAATGTTTAAAGGTAACATAAGAAAATAAATAATAGCGTTGATGAATTATTGGCCGGTTGCATGTAAGAATATGTTGGATTCAGGCCTCGAATAGAACTTTTTCTACTTTACACTCTGATTTGCCGTCAATATGCACAGAGTGCACGGTTAGCGTAGTGGTTAAAGTGGTGTTGTGTGTTCGATCCCTTCATGGCACAAATCTTTGTGTGATACGCAAAGATTTGTTCTGACTCTGGGTGTGTTTTTAATGAAAAATAAAATCCCTGAAATTAAGCTCATAGTGTTTTAGTAATGAGAAAAAGAAATATTACAAGCTGATACACACACTTCAGCTCTAGCTGTGGTCATTAGTTACTTACTCGGGTGGCCGTTGACTATACGATTAATACGATAGTAAACACGAAACCATTGTAGGGGATACGTAGACCACTTCTCAGAACCTTAGCTCAGCTCAGTATCATCGCGAGACTCATCGGACTTAACAATTTAACGAAATCATGATATTATGCGTATTTCACGCTCGAGATATCTCTAATAGAATTATAACATTAATTGCTATTTCCCTGAACTGTGATCATACAGTTAACATTACGTTTACTTTTTGTCTATGACTCAGAAATAATAGAGGCATATAAATTACTTAATCACTGGTTTGTAAATAATGTTGTCTCTAAAAAGGCTCGAAAGTCAATGATTCAACACTTGCGCGTGCGAGTGATTGTTATATAATTCTAAAAGATGTATCATTTATTACATGACCCAATCTCATATTAACAGACATCCAAGGTTAATAAATTGATTGAACTGATTTCAGAAATTGCTTTTAAATTAAAGACCTAGGGGATGAGCTGTCGGAGTTGGAATAGAAGTCATATCTTGCCGATTACATGGACGGAGTGAACCCTTGTCGTTTAAATACTTGACTTACAAAAAAAAAATCAGTTCTTCCTATTTTTTATTCATAATACGTTATAAAATCTTCTTGCCTTCTAATAAATTTATTAACAGCAAATTGTACACTAACTATAATAGACTGTCTTGATGGTCTAGTGGTTAGCGTATGCGCTTCTCACCGCGAGGCCTTAGCTTCGATTCTCGGGTTGGGCAAAGTGTTATTTGTGAACTTTATGTCAGGAAATTAATATTAGCAGCACGGAGTCAGCATTGTGCCTGATAGATGGCGATAGGCTTACCCCCTATACCATGGGACCTAAACATAAAAGGTGAAGTGTGGATGTAGTATACCGTGATGTTTTATTATGTTATGTTAATAAATATACTGTACATCAAAATGCGTAAGATGTGAGTACAATTTTTCCTTGCCCCCATAACAGCTGATACTAAACCAACAACACTAATAGCCCATTAAATACCAACGACGTCATTCATACATTCCAACAAAAATTCAGAAAATTTCGAGCAAAACTCGAAAAAAATAATTACGAAACATTGCAAAAAACTGCCACATTCCACCATACATCATTATGAGATCAAAGTGGCACTTTTTGTACCATTTGTGGCTGATTTAGTGGCAGACAGTAGCCATTAATATCTTGGACGCGAAATGTATAATACGAGATATTTATTCGCTAATGTATTCCCAGGACGCTTTTGTAACTGTCTCGATGTGACAATCGATGGACGAGAATAACCGATTCTTTTTAAAAAGTAAGAGGATTTATTCGTTAATATTTTTTGGTTAAAATACACATAACGCAGCTATATATTTTTAAAATGGTAACCAAATCAACTATAAAACCAACTTCAAAAACAGGAGGACGTTCTATTTACGACGTTTTTTTTAGTAAGTAATAAATGTGGTGATTTAATATCCTTATGGACATATTTTTCCATAGAACGTGGTTAACTTTTTAGATTAATGTACTTCTAGTTGTTGTTGTATTTTTTTTATTGCGGTACAATCGACATCTGACGAGTACTGACCAAAATCATTACGAGGATTTGTGGCTAGTAACGATAAAGGAATATAATTATCAAAGAAGTACTCATATAGCACACGAACGATGTGACTTAACAGAAGACCAAAGGTACAATGAATAAATAAATCCCCCAGAATATACAAGTTAACTGAATCGAATAATGCCTACGGCTACGGGCTTTAATCTATGCACAATCATAATTTCACAGTTCCCCAAGCTTCATCAATATATTGGCTGTTGATCAGATTTTCGCATAGAACGCTCTTAACGAAAAGCCCTTTCGCTCTGTAAATATTTATTAAATAATTTTGCATTAGCACGGACTTAGTTTGCGGTGGAGTACCATAATCCGCTTACGTCTACGGCGTGTAAGCATAGATCAATGGGCAGATGTGATTTTGCACCCCGTAGGTAGAAATGTTAAGCTGTTTATTGTTTAATAACTTACCGGTACTATTTATTTTCAACCATGTTACTCTAATTTAACAATCAAATTCACTGTTCGGGACAATTTAAGCTCAAAATTTAGATTTCTTTTTTGAGCAGTTAATAAGTATAGGTTGTCCTTAAATATATACCTAAATATTCTGTGAATATTTTAAGCATTTCAACCTGTTACCGTTATCAATAACGAACGTTTTTTTGTATGGGAGCCCCCTCTGCTAAATGTTTATTTTATTCGGTTTTTAGTATTTGTTGTTATAGTGGTAACAGTTATATAAGTACATCGTCTGTGAAAATGAAAATTTCCACTGTCTAGCTATCACGAGACATGAGTTACAGCCTAGTGACAGACGTACAGCGAAGTCTTAATAATATGGTTTCGTTTCGACCCTTTGAGTACGAAGCCTAAAAAAATATCCGATCTTTGGCAGACGGCTACTAAACGTACATATCCTTATATTATTTCTCGTTATGTGAATAAAAATAACAATGTTTTGGTAACATTGAAAGTCATCATAGTTGTTTGACAAACAATATCGTATAGGGGTAGATGGCCTTATTAACAACCATCGATGTGGAATCCTTCAGTTATTTAGTTTGTAGATTTGAGTTTAATCAATAACCTCACAATATTTTTGACCACCGTGAAAATAATATGTAGAAAATGCATATCCCCTCTGTGCCATTTATCTACTCTTGCAAAAGGTTTAGTAACCATGTGCAAGTTTCGTAGTGCACCGTATACTACATATTGACATAATCAGGCATACTTTCATGCGCGGCTTTTGCATAAAACCATCCAAGTTTGCGACCTCGTTCGTTAGCTGCACTTGAGCTGAGCCAGCAGTGGACTAGATTGAAACTTGAGCTTAGAAAAGTTGGGTTTTCAGCTCATCTCAGTTAAGGTAGAAAAAATTGTGATAGAGATTTTGCTATCGTTTGAGGGAGCTATACTGTCTCACATACCACTAAATAATAACATATAACATAACAAAACATCACGCCCATATTACCCAGAAGGATGTGTCAAAGGTGTACAACACCCACATTTCACCTGTTATAGTTAGTTTCCATGGGATAGGGGTGAGCCTATCGCCATCCACTAGGCACAATTCCAACTCCTTGCTGCTGTGAGCAACGATAGCTGAGTGGAAGATCGTAAGATCGCTAAGTCAAAAGTCTCGGGTTTGAACCCACGGCACACATCTCTGTCAATAAATTGTTAAAATTAGACTTTTCGAAGACATGTGTATGTATCATATTATATACTAGCTGCCCCGCGCAGCTTCGCCCTCGATAAAATTTTGCCCTCGAAAATATTTTAAAAGTATCCTATGTCCTTCTCCCGGTTCTAAGCTACCTCCCCACCAATTTTCAGCCAAATCGGTTCAGCCGTTCTTGAGTTATAAATGGTGTAACTAACACGACTTTCTTTTATATATATATAGATTATCGCTCGCTAACGGTAAAGCCAACATCGTGAGGAAACCTGCATGCCTGAGAGTGCCTAAAAAGTGCTCAATGTAATGTGAAGTCTATCAATCCAGACTTGTGGTGGACTATGGCATGTAGGGGACATGTATGTAGATACAGGGCTACTATTATTATTATTAAACGAAATAACTACGGCGTTCCATGCACCCTTTCAACCCTTATTTGACCCCATAGGAGTGGAATTACCAAAATTTCAAGATGGTCCAGCGGTTTGATGTATTATATATATTGTTTGATATATATTGATTTGATGTATTATTATAGTATATTATATATGTTTGATGAATTAGTCAGTCGGGCCAAACAATGTATAGATTTCAGAGTTCTCTCATTTATTTTTACCTATGCAACCACGGAGCCCAGGCAATGGTTAGCAATCCCAGAAGCACATATCCCAAAAGGTGTAGTATTAACAGTGGGAATCAATTCGAACCCCAGCCACGTCCCACATTACTCATTTGAACGGACGTGGTTGACGGGACTGTGTTGCTATACTTAAAATAAAATTACCTTAGAAAGTTGGTTTTTTGTGGCAATTAGACTTATTGTGGAAAACCTGTTAATTTGTCTGTAAATTGTATGTAATTAATAGTAATGTTTATATATCTGCCTGGAAACTATAGCCATATGGCTAGAAATAGTTAGCAGGGTTTAGCAATTATTAAAGTGATATCACAGCTTATATATGAGTTTTATGTTCTTTAAATATGGCACATTGAGCTTTTACTTTTAATTACTTTAAAGTAAATTCTCTAACAATGTTTTCACGATTTCTTCTTACAGTTTAAGCGAAAGCTCCTTCCACAATTAATATATGTTAAAATAAGTATGTAAATTAATAAATAAATAATATATATGTACATTTATTTCATAGTTTAGTTTAGATTCGATTTAAGTAAATTTAAGTAATCTTTTTTTTTTGTAAAATTGTATTATTGTAGATAGTATTATAATTTTTGCTCAACTTAGTAATAATATTGTATATGTTATATTATAAGTATATTGTTTTAGTTTTAAGTCAGTAAATATCCGTCCTTCAAAATATAGACAACGATGTGTACGTCTGTAATAGATATATATATAAGAACTTGATTTCATAATGCATGTACAGTAAAATTACCATATGTATATTGCTGATGTACCAATTAATAAATAAATAAATAAACAATAAGGCAATTAATGTAGTCGATATTAAAAAAAGATTAATGGTAGAAGATTAAAAGATTTAAGATTAACATTTTTTTTTATAAATATTGACAAAAGATGCATATTCTTACTCATTCACAAGAGCTCTATTGCCATGTTTTATTCCTTATCATGGACTTATTTATTATCCCACCAATAACAAATTCATAAAACTACCATTACACAAATATTTCCCTAAATCTCGGGAGCTGCACACTGGCAACCCACAACCGAGCGTGTGCGGTAACATTTTTATTTTTTCCACAGCTCCCACATTTGCGGCGACATGCAGCTGTAAATTCGACTCATTTTATATACGTTTAAATTAAACTCCTGGCCGTATACTGCACACTTTAATATTGCGAGTTATAGTGGAAATGTACGTGTTCCGCACGGTATAAGTTTTGTACAAGTAATGAGACTCGTGTTGCTATCAAGAATACCTAACCAAGGTGTACGGTTATACCTTCATATTTCAAAAGTAATACAAGTCATATCCAGTACAGAGCATCGTTCTCAGAACCTTTTCTCAATCTCTCAGGTTTCCTTTTAGTCTGGCTAGTATTGTCATATTTACAACCCAGAATAGGGTGAATTAATACTTTTTGTTAGACTATACTCTGTAGCAAAATCAGAGAGACAAAAATCAAGCACACAAATGTCAAATTCATATTGTTTGTGAATTTGACATTTGGGTGCTCGACTTTTGTCACAGAGTATAGAAATAGAAATGTCAGTTTCACAAATAATCATACCTCATTATTTGTGATATTACTGATTTTGGTACAAAGTATAGAGTTCAAACTTCCTGGACTGATTACTGTCTACCAGTTACAACTATCATAATAAAATATTTACAAAATGATAACCAAGATCGATGAAAAGAAGATGTGATAATGAATAAGAATACAAAACATTTATCTTGGCAGACCTATATGTAAGGTCTGCCAAGATAAATGTTTTGTATTCTTATTCATTATCACATCTTATATACGTACAATTTTAAACTAATAAGATAATGCAATTAAGAAAAGACTCAGAGCGGAGAATTATGTACTAGGGCTACCGATCAACCTATACATTTCCAGTCTAAGATGGTCTTGCGTTGTAAAGGCTTCAATGCGAGACCAGCTCATAAAGGTTGATCGTCTCATCGTGATGTAATCGTCTGTACATCTGGCGTTATGCATACCTGATATTTTATACCACGACAGATGATATTGCATTTTTACACGCCCATAAATCCTTAGCCACGAACGTGAGCATTACATTATTATCACGCGAGCCATAAACGCGGGATTTAACGCAATATACGCATCTTAACGCATTAGGTGGTGTAAAGCGTACACACGGTCACACATCTGCTGTACATTTCCAGCATAACTTGGTCTCGCATTATAAAGACTTCCCGTGCAATACGAGTCCATCTTATACTGGATATGTATAGCTTGTTGTGTGGCGGTGTGTACATACATGATGTATCGCGTAATTGGCTAGGTGTGAGCCATCACCGCTCGCTGAATGTTTAATGCCCTAAACCACGCTTTCACCAGATTTCAGACACCGGTGTTTGGTTTTCAATGTTGGATATTTTACATTGCAGAATATCTCGCCTATATTACCAAGAATCAAACCATCGAGGCAACCCAGCTCCTTGATAACACGGAACTAGTGAAAAGACTAAAACGAACGAAACCTTTCGAGTTAGTGTAGTGATAAGTGACAAATAAATTAGTGCGATAAGTGTCGTTATAAAGAACACATGAACAAAGTGACTTCCCCTTAACAAAAACTAAGTAAAGTGTTAATGGACGCATTCTTAAATTATATTATAACGTAGCAATTTAGGTTAACATAATATTACTTATTAGTCTTGATAGGCTAGATTGTAATGTAAATAAGATATCATAATTTTAATAATTAATTAAAAAAAAATACCAAGAAGGGTGTGGCAGATCGTGAATAACACTCATATTTCACCAATCGAATTCGAGCGGGCACAATTCCAACTACGTGCTACCAAAAAATCCCAAAAACCTAAGACCAAAAAGGCAGTGTCCAAACATTCAATCTAATTTAAATAATATTGACCTGAACTATGAACTCACAACAACTAGTACACATCAGAAAATAGCTCTGAAACAAGCCTAATTAAGCAATTATAATTTAACAAATACAACAAACGACGATCATTAAAAACTCATTAAAACGCAAATATTATTTATTTTTAATCTGATACCACGTGCGATATTTGTTTGGTACATTCAACTGCATATTTAAACCAATTTATAACTTTACATAGAACTTGTCGCTGGCGTATGTTTGCGCATTTATTATTAATGGCCACTGTACTTGTCACGCTAACTTTTTTACACTTTTGTTTCTTATTTGCGGTGTATAAACACAATTATTTAGCCGACTGTACTTTAATTGGTCGGCACAAACAATGGGTTGTGGTCGGCAGTTCCACTAACGAAGTGCTGTTTTTACTGCAATATCGCTAAAATAAAATGCTTAAAATATATTTGCGGTTTTCGTTGAGCTAGTATAGGTCTATAATTAATATATATAGGTGGCCAACTTTAGGGAACTGATTAAAGATTTAGGGCCAGTTTTTGAGGCAAGTCAAAATAAAATTTGACTCAGCCATCGACACGACGAAGAAGAAGAAGAAGACTGTTATGTTTACGTTGTAATAGTATCACCTGTACGCAGACGACACCCAACTTGTGTACTCATTTAAACCGTCTGAAACCACATCTTCCTTAACTAAAATTAATGACGATCTCCAAAGGGTAGCTGAGTGGTCTGAGCCAAATTGTCTGATTTTAAATTCCCTGAAATCTAAATTAATGGTCATGGGTAGCAGGCATCAAATAGATAACATCATACAAGCAAACCCCATAGTCAAAATACAGGGTCAAAATATAGAAAGAGTTGAAACAGCTTGCAATCTTGGACTCATCATTGACCCTGAGCTGCGATTTGAGAACCACATAAGTAATGTTGTAAAAAGTTGCTTCTACCGACTAAAAATCTTGTATAGAATTAGAGAGTACCTTAATGTGGATATGAGGAAGAGATTAGTAGAAAGTATAGTTCTCTCTAAGTTTAATTATGCTGACACGGTGTATGGTCCATGCTTGCTGTCAAGGACTAAGCGATTGATTCAAAGAGTTCAGAATGCATGTGCTAGATACTGTTTCAAGGTGCCCTGGCGAAGTCATGTAACCCCGTTCCTGAACCAGCACAACATCTTAAAGATGGCTGCTAGGAGGAAACTGCACCTATGCAATCTATTGTTTGGTGTGATAAATACCTCAAAGCCCGCATATCTCTTCGACAAGCTCAGCTGGAGACATGATCATTATAGCTACTCCAGTCGTTCAACAGCTAATCCACTGTCAATGCCACGGTACAGAACAACTGCTTTTAAAGGATGCTTCAAGTATGCAGCTACATCTTGCTGGAATGATTTGCCACCTCCAGTGAAGTCACTGGAAAGTATTTATAGTTTATTTATAGTTTTAAATACAATTTGAAAAAGATTCTGCTCCATACACAGAAGAATTGTATTCATTTGAAGTAATTATGCTTACCAACAGGTTATTAACTATTAGTTTAAGATGTGACACACTCCAGCTTCATGGCACTTTGTTCGTGCTTTTCTGTGGCTATCTGCTCAGACAGACTCAGTTTTATTTTTTCACTTCTGCCCACCAACCTGAAAAGCATCATAGGATAATGAAAGCATGACATTTGTAATTATAATATTATTACATTTACATAAATTTAATGATTATTTAATCAATAGTATTATTATCCATTTTTAAATATATTCCATTATATTATAATTTCACATACAATCCATATATTTCGTATAATATTTTTATTTCTGTTCTCATTTATTTTTATTAGTTAATTTGATACAATTATTAATTTTCCATTACCTATAAATTTAATCACACAGAATCAAACTGACCTGATAGTAACTCTTCGTCACTCATGTTCATGGATGTGTTTTCAGTTTATTTTCAGGAATAAACACACCAAAGATGGCGTTGTGTTACAGCAAAAGGTACAAACAAATAATGCTAGAAATAACGTTGGCAATTTATCCCCAGGATAAAAGAGTTCCAACTATTTATTCTACAATTCTAATACTAATTAATTTTTATTTATTTATATTGTAATACATAATGTAGATTTCTTACCTCTATTCGTACAACAAAAAATGTTCCATCTCCACAAAAAGGACGCTCCGCTTGGAAAATTAAATAAAACAGCTTCACACGACGATCACACCACAATAAAGTATATTTTCACAAGTATTTACTTACAGCACAAAACTCAATACACATAACACAATCACATTTTTCTTTTGTTTACACATTCTTTTGATATCATCAACACTGCAAAGAATGCGAAGTATTTACCGGAAAATACATTTAGTTTAGGCCTGACATTCACTGTGATTGGGCAAGCCATAAACAGTGTACCAACTGTCGACACTGTCGTCGCGTCGCCAGCGCAAGGCGATACTAGCGCCATCCGGTCATTTTTTTTATGTTTAATAATTATATTTTTAGTTTAGTTTAGTTATATCTAGTTTATAAATTGTTTTAGGTTAGCTATATTTTTATTTTGTTTTCTTTTTTTCTTGCCTTTGTAACCACTTTGTAACCATAATATATTCTATGCATGTATTTATAACCTAATTTATGTTTCATTATTAATTATATATTATTCCTTTGTATAATTTAATTTGAGCTTAATTTAATTTTGTCACTGTCATCTTTATATGTTGCTATACTTACCTGTTTTCTATTTGTGCCGTCAACCGTGGTGGTTGCTGAAAATCAGCGCTGTGGAAGTTTTGCAGAAATGCAAGACTCCACAGCATTAAAGCTGAGCAACCACCACTGTTTTCTTACATATTTATTACATATTTTTTTATAATAATTACCTATTTTTGTATATTATGTAAGAAAATAAAAAATAATTTTCTTTCTTTCTTTCTTTCTTTCTTTCTTAATAGGGGTTTAGCTTATCGCTTTCCACCGGGCATAATTCCAACTCCGAGCTGCTATTGAGAAATGTATGACGTTTAAATCCCAAATAACGCTTTTAATCAATCCGGAAATGGAGCCCGTGACCTTGCGGAGAGAGTCCGCATACGCTGTCCACTATACCATCGAGGCAAACAATATTTCTGCAAAAGCATTTGTGATACACACAACATGCATAGATTATTTTATTCTATGACGAAATGTAAATGTCTAAAAGCAAGCCACGAGTATTATATTCTTAAGGAAATAATGTGTACCTACTGAAAATAACTAAATAATGATTATGACTATGCAGAACTCAAACGGTTGCCCATTATCTATTTTGATTATTTCCACAAATAATTCAGCAAACATCTCCTGAAACACCTTAATAAGTTATTAAATGAATCGTGCTTTCGACATACTGAGTCGAGCGCCTGTTAAAAGTTTCACGACAAAGAGAATTAAACGGCTTGTCTTAAAATTAGTTCAGGCGCTTTACGATATCAACTTTATCTTCCCTCGTTTTCTGTTTGATTTTCTGATGAGAAATGCTGGTACAACTTTTGTCAAGGGAGGAAATAACGCCATCTTACTTTTGACCTGTAGTCAAATGTAGTATATGGTCCGATATTTGAAATCGAATATACAAAATTTTGCAAACTGCCTCGTTGTTTTAGTGCTAAGCGTGTATGCTTCTCACTGTAAGGTTTCAAATTCGATGCCCGGTCACGGACAAGAAAATTTTCAATAGCAGCACGGAATTCGAATTTTCCTTACTTTTGGCTCAACCCCTATCATACGGGATATAAAAATAACAGGTGAAGTGTGGATATAATACACCTATGCCACACCCTTCTGGGTAATATCAGCATGTTGTAGACTAATGTTAATATCCAAAATTCTGAACCAAAAGCGGTGTCTGAAATCTTGTGAAAGCGTGGTTTAGTGCATTAAACATTCAGCGAGCGGTGATGGCTCACACCTAGCCAATTACGCGATACATCATGTATGTACACACCGCCACACAACAAGCTATACATATCCTGTATAAGATGGACTCGTATTGCACGGGAAGTCTATTCAATGCGAGTTCAATTTACACTGGAAATGTACAGGTTGATGTGTGACCGTGTGTACGCTTTACACCACCTAATGCGTTAAGATGCGTATATTGCGTTAAACCCCGCGTTTATGGCTCACGTGATAATAATGTAATGCTCACGTTCGTGGCTAAAGATTTATAGGTGTATAAAAATGCTATATAATCTGTTTTGTGTGGTATAAATATATCAGGTATGCAATAGCGTAAAGATGTAACAAATATCCAGACATTCACACTTCTTAACGGGTGGTGTTGAGGTGTTACTCTTTCGTGAAAAACAAACTGGCTGGATTAAATAAAATTGTAACAAATAGCTTATAGCCTGGATCAAATATAGGCTACATTATCATATAAAAAAATCAAATCCGGCCGGTCCCATATCTTTTTCAACTGTTTCTTAGTATAATTTGCTAAGCATAACTAAATACGATAAAAATAAATCAATTAGAAGTTGAAATAACGTACGCGTTCATTCGTTACAACATTTGTGCTGAATGTAACCTCGCCATGTTGGTTTGTATCCTACTTATGATAGAAACAAATGGATGAAAGTGACGTCACGAAAAGACGTATCATACAGTTGAGAAATTTAGGGTCTTGGTAAGAGGCGACCGTAGCTGGATGACTAAAGCGGCTGCCCGGTGTGCAGTAAGGTCGCAGGTTCAAATCCTGCCGGTCCCATATCTTTTTCAACTGTTTCTTAGTATATAAAAAAATTTTAAATCTCAATGCATCATAACATCCATGTTATTTGGGATATTTCGTCAGGAAGTTCACAATAGCACCAGGGAGTTAACTTTGTGCCTGATGAATGGCGATAAGCTCACCTCCTATCACATGGGACCAAAACATCATTAGGTGAAGTGTGGGTGTTATCCACCTTTGCCACATCCTTATGCATAATACAGGCTTGTTGTAATTTTTATGTTGAATATAAAGCCGTGGGTGCAATCTAGTATCAAATAAAAAATGTTAAATCTCAATCAATCAGTCTCATTGCACAAATGATTCGTCATCAAGCAGAGCGCTACCTCGGCGCTTCGGTTAGTAATTTAAAAACGTGCACTCTTTCTACAGCGAACGAGTCATGTAGGAACTCCAAAATGCTGCGTTTTCAAAGATATTCCTAACTGATTGATTGAAAGTGAGTAGTGGGACGAAAGCCAGCTAAATATGCAGCAAATTTAATTGGCAAATACTGTTCTGTGCTTACTATGGGATGGATTTACAACGCTTTCAATTAGTTCAGAAAAGTACTTTAAAGTGTAGACGTAAAATGATATTCTTCGATGAAAGGGATCAAGCGGAAAAATTAATTAAAAATAAAAAAAATAAGATTACTAGTGGTAGAGCTCTTGTGAATAAGGCGGCAGCACCACCGTTTCACCTTTAAGCTGCCGCCAAATAGTAGTGCTTGCATTGCTGAGTTCCGGTTTGGTGGCGAGATCAGGCCCTTACTGGCACATGAGGCATAACACCGTAGTCCTCAGCTGCAACGACGCATCTATAACCTGCTTTTGTGGATTGTTGATGTCCATGGACTGTACTCCACTTACCATCAGGTGGACTACACGTTCGTTTGCTGTGGGCGTAGTATATAAAAAAAATCTGATTCGTAAACCAAGTAAATATGCTGAAAGTTATACCGGTACACATAACACAACATGTAACTTTAAATGCAATATTTTCTATACCCTAGATGTTCAACCACTGCGTGCACCGTTTACAATTGTGTGATGTTGCATGTTACATTGCACAGTTATTTTCACATGATAATATTGCTTTACCACACAGTAATTAAATGTCCTTGTATAAAAACTACATACAAGCGTATAAAAAGCAACTTACAAAGCTTTTTATAAGCACCTTTTTACTTAATTTTAAAAGTTTACTGTACAGATTATTATTTATAATTATAGAATTTATATCTGAAAGTAATAATATCTAATTGGTCAATTAGAGGAAACGAAACACATAAAAGTAAATTATGTATTTTCTCAGGTCCCAATTTCATCACATTGGCCATGGTAACTCTATTGTAGAGTCAGCAAATATATACGTCTTACTATCGGCTACTCACCGCGCCGTGGATTTGTCAGACTGCAGCCGGCGAGCGTTGCGACGTGCTCGCTGCGGTAGCGTCGGCAAAACCATTCATAATCAAATTAGTGTTTGTTTAGTCAAACAATTGAAATATTTGACATTGCTTTTAAACAATTTCCTTTATAGAAGGTAATAATTCCTCAAATAACTAAAATAATTTATTAAACCGATACCAAAATAAACGATCTTGCGCAACCAATATCTGCTTTCATAACATATCTTATAACAAAAATAAAATATAACCATTTAATAAAAATACATCAGAAAAAATCAAACATTACACTCCTCAAATCAATTTCTCATTCATTAAACACAATTAAAAATAAACCAACACTTCTAAATTACCGATCCCAAGTAAAAAGGCCACAATATCAAGCCATCAATCATTCGAAAATCGAAACATACCAATTGGAACATACCCATTTGAATTTCCAAATCCAAATCAAACGAATCAATCAATTTTATCATTCGTTCATTCTTTTTGCTGTCTGTACTGAGCAGATCTCGCTTCGGAAATTGAGTGAATGTTTTCCAATTTAATCGTATCTGCTCCGATACTTCGGGACAGTCTCTGTTTTCCTAACACACCCTACGTGTCCCGACTTTGGCAACAAGGTTTTTTAGATTTAATAATTTAACAATCCCTCTACCCTATGGGCTAAACCCAAGGTATTAAAGCGATATCGCAAATAGAGTTTGCCTTATGGAGTAGACTTACAATCCAATGGACACTCGGAGCGCCCTTCCGAGTGCTCCAACCAATTTCATATTTTGCTATGTTTTTCTCGCGTGGTAATAAAGAAGTAGCTTTCTCAAACTTTTCCGCTCAAGACAAATCTTTGTATGCATGAACATAGAGGTTTGTCTTGGTGTGGGTATAATTATTTTATTCATTTTAATTTTTTAGAAAAAACTTACAGCTAGTACTATGTACAATAAGTATATATTTACAAAAGAAAAACTATATAATAATATATGTATTAATATCAGTTTTCTCTCTCTTCTGGTACCCATACTACAGGCTCTGCTTTGTTTGGGATTGAGTTTAGATGAAGTTGTGTAACATTTATTTATTTATTATTAAATCACAGGTCAAAATTAATCCAGCTCAACAGACATCTGTCCGTCGGTGTGCAGCATAATGCGTTTGTGTCAGATTGTGTACGCTCTTTAAGTAATACAAAGTATATCAAGTAACTGCTCTTAAGCAGGTGCTTCAGTTCCACATCTGACCAATAGTATGATGCAAATGTTTCTATAATCTTATCCTATTGGCCATCAACTGACAGACGTAACAAATACATTCTTTCAGCGTCCGTACTACACCCGGGAAAAAGTACCGACAACACAGGTAAAACCACAGCCAAAAGCTAGCAAGCCAAATTACCCGAGGGAGCCAATAAATCAATTGGGCAGTCCTTAACCAAGAACATGTTACGGGAGGACATTTAATTTAGTTGCCATTGTCGGCCGTGACGGCGCAGGTGTCCGTGCTGGACCCACGGACGACAGTTGGCTTATTTATTTATTGCTAAGACCCAGAGGATGTAATATTCACGATTCAGTGGCTCCGGGATGTTTTATGCTGCTGTTGTAGTGATAGATAACGGTTGGATTTATGGGTTTCATTTGGCTGGTTTCTGTTAAATTTGTCAAATAATGAAATTTACCATAACATGGCTTTTCATATCTTCAGCAACCAAAAATCACTTATTTTAGTGACAAGTTAAGGTCACAACCAGCCAAACAAATAACACCAATACAGCTCAACCGAGTACTGATCAAACTTAGTAAAAATATATTCTGGTTTTTACGTTGAATATGAAAATGAAGACACACAATGTTAATATTTGTATCAGTGAATAAGTAGTCAAATGCAGGCAAAATCGAGTTAATAATCAAAAACCCGACTCGGCTATTGGTCGGAGGTAACCAGTATTACATATATACGTATCGTAGTTATTATATACGTCCGACTGATTTTAAGCTGCTAATAAGTCTTGTTACAGTTCAATTTAATTAACATTTATTTTGGTTATCAAATTCAGCTATTAGAAAACAAACCAGAACGCAGTAAAAATCGACGTGGCTATTTGATCACAATACAAATCAAAATTGAACAGCTTTTTTCTTCTCTTCAGATCTGGAGCCATAATTTTAATTCACATTTCCCGTATATAATGAAAATCGTTCAAAAGTAATTCAAAGAAAATCTTCGCGGAAAAATGATTGTCCAACGTCCGAGCGTGTTATCAATTCGAAACTAATGGCCCAATTTGGATTCAGTGGGGAGCAGGCCGATAATAAAATTCATCATGGAAAGCTTCCAGGGCAAAAATTAATATTCCTATGATGTAACGGGCCATTGTTTGATGTGGTACAAGTTATAAGAAGCTACGATTCTTAATGTTATTCACCCGCCCACGGTAGATAGTTTTTTCATATTATCAATATTTCAATTTAAAAACACTGTTATATTTTAATACTCATTTAACCTAATAAAACATAATAACAGTTTGTGATTGACCTTTTACACATTGTTATGTGTGTACATAAATAGTTGAATGAAAGTAATATTAATAAGAAAGTAATAGTAATATTTCATTCAATATAGTCGAACTCTAAAAATCATAAGCGTAACAGATTTAATTTTAAATTTCTGGTCAATAATTAAAAATTACAATAATACACATTTTTACAATGACGCTATTAAAAATTCTCGATAACTTTGAACTCTTTATCTACGAGTACATGATAATAATAGTAGTGTTTTTCAGATCACTTAAAAAATAAAGGCATGGTTTGACTCTTGAATAGGTATTATAGGCCTATTGTTGCCTATGTTTATGGCGATTAAAAAGACAGAGATGGCTAGTAATTTTTTCATCTAAAATTTGCACCGTATTACTTTACTCGCTGTCGCTAATGGCTTGCGCCGCCGACCTCGACCAGTAGCGATGAATTACTGCAAATTAAAATTGTTTAATGAATCAACTTTATTGCCCTAAGATTTGTTTTTGGTTAATTAAGACGTGTTCTCTCTGTTGCCGATTGAAAACGAAAGTTACGTAAAAGTTTCATAAAGGTCAATAACAGAAAGAAATGTTACATAATAGGGATCATAACGCGAATTTTTGCGAGTTTGTTTGTTATTTCGTCACGCTGTGCTTAAATGAATGAATTGAGTTAATTTAGACCATGAGGTACCACGCAGGTCGAAGTGAAAGTACCCCAAACATTTTTGCGTCTCAAACCAACTATAAATTAGTATAAGAACTGAGACCATAATCTTTTCTTAGAATTTGTAATTTTATGTATAATATAGATATTATAGATGTTAAAACTGCGCCGATTTAAAAAAAAAATATTATCTCTCTCTCATTTTTTTAAATTATTCGATAATATACTAAGAAACAGTTGTAAAAGATATGGGACCGGCAGGATTAGAACTCGCGACCTTCTGCTCACCGGACAGTTGCTTTAACCAATTAGCTACGGTCGCCTCTTTCCAGGATCCTAAATTTCTCAACCCTATGTTACGTCATTTCGTGACGTCACGTTCATCCATTTGTTCCTATCTTAGGACAGGTAAGCTTTTTTTATTCGATAATAGCTTAAAAAGTATAAAAAAAAAACTACTGAGGTGTCAAGGGACACCCGGATGGAACGAAGTTCGGTAATTCCAAATAACAACAAATCAGGATTCGCATCCGAGATTGCAGTAAAAGGTATGCGACCTTAACCACTAAACAAATAAAACAGTCTATTTATAAACTAAATACGGTAACAAAAATTTAAACCAAATTAAAATAAAAACAAACATTAAGACAATTAAATTATCAAGCGTAGCAAGCGTACACAAGATCATTCAGAATCACTTTAATCATTCTCTTAAAATAATCGAATGATACTTTTAAAATCATTGTGGAGATATTATCACAATACTCCTATAGGCTGAATGGCTACATAACAATATTTCCTGTGCCTTACACACTTAATTTTAAAATAATTCTTATCTTCAAACTTTCGCGCTATTCGAATTTCAAAATATCAAAAGCGAGGTTCATTCAAACACACGCATAGACTTATAATGCCTAGATAAATAAACTGCTTGTATGAATTTAAGTATAAAGTAAGGCTAAAAACAGATTGATTGAAAATTATAATGCACCGCTTGGCGGACAGACAAACTAAACGAAAATCTGATAAATACCAGAGAGTTACACTGAACTGAAACGGCACAATTAAAGTGGCTTTACATGTCATGCGTGTACTCGGTTTCTAGGAGTAATAGTTCTATGACCACACATAACAAACCTTATCTTTAACATTATTTTTCTGCGATTATCTTGCTTTCTTTTAAATTGTATTCGCAAGTTTACTCGTGATATAATAATATCAGATCTCATTATCAATAATCTCATCACCAATCCCAATGACATAATTAGATGTGTTCTAATCGTATATTCCATGAAATGTACATAACAAAATTAGTAAACATTCTGTGGTAATATTAAAAAATAATTTGCTTTTGAATTTAATATAGTTATGACGCGTACACTTGCTAAACACACAATAATGGAGAGATTATAACGCGTATGACTTGGTTAGCACAATAGTAAAGAAAGGTTATAATGTGTACCTGTTAAAATACAAAAGCATTTATTATCGTGTGTACAAAATCTCTACTTACCTAAATCCATCAGCAATATCCAGAACTTGTGCAGAAACACTGTCAGGATTCATTATTGTAACTATTTTTAATAATTTATTATGTACAAAACACCTGTATACACTCAACAAAAGGCGGGAATTGTATTTTTTTTTTAAGTTATGATAATATTTTTTTTTAGTTACTTTATTATTCATAGAGAGACAAAATGAAAATATTTCGCTTGCTTTCTCTATGCGCAGCATATTTCTGTAGCACCAATTAGTTCCGAAGTCGCGCGATAGATGGCGTTGGGATCGAATTAGATCGCGCTATGGTTTCGTTACAAGGTCCTGTATATAAGGTCCACCGATTTAGAGTTTAAGTATGTTCTGCAGATCCAAGTGAGGAGTAATGTTTACGATATCGAGCTATTTATTCCCTGGTATCTGACTAGAACAGCGATCGTGTACGCCTTCGCAGACCTTTCTGAGCGCGCCAGCGCCCCTATTTTTGCAGAAACTCAAGTCTAGTAAATTTTATTTCTTATTATTTTTTTTTTTTTTTTTTTTTCTATTAGCGAGATGGAGCGAAGGACTCAGAAAAACGCGCATTTTTTTTTTTATTAGTAACTCAATTCTAGTAATTTTTTTCTTTAAATTTTTTTTTAATTTAATTTATCTCTTTTTTTCTATAAGCGAGAAAGAGAGACGGACACAGAAAAAGCGTATTTTTCTGTTTTGTCTGATGATGTAGCACCGTAGCTGTAACGTAGCATGTAATCACTACGCTGCTACGAGAATTGCTACGAAAAGTGTCGTTACTACTTTTCGTTCCTTTTTTTTCCGCCTAGCCCCCTTTCGCAACGCCCAATAAGGAACTTCGTTCCAAAAACTTTTGAATAACATTGCCAGTACACAAAAAGCACAGCATTATTTACAAATACGATCAAAACAAGGGTCCCTCATAAATCCACAGTTACCAAAACTCCACGTTATTCAGATTCGACGCTAGATTATGGCCAGGACAGTGTTACTTATCGTCATATTATGCGATAGTCCGTAATGTATGTCCGAGCGGCGATATATGGCGAATGTATGTTAATGTACTGGCGATAACAGAGGTGAAGCTACTGCCGGTTTTATCTTAGAAAGGTGGGCTTGGAACTGACCACGATGGACAGCTTTTAGGGTTCTTTGTGAGTTATAGGGCAGATAGTGGTTATTGCTTGCAAGTTTGAAAAAAAAAGGGCTAGTAAAAGCGTCGTGTAAAAAACGCACAGTTTAGTGACGTACACAACGACTCCCTACGTCTGGCGCACCCTGGGCAATTCGCGAGCTCTGCAAAGCGAATTGGCTAATCCTTTCACCACAATGGCAAGTCAAAATAAAATTTGACTCAGCCATCGACACGACGAAGAAGAAGAAGAAGAAAGTGTTATAATTACAAACTTAATTTTTATTCTGGTTCTATAGAAATTGAAAGAAAAGTGATGCCTTATTACAAGATTTTTTAATCAGAACTTTTTATACTTCGCCTACAGCGAACGAACGTGTAGTCCACCTGATGGTAAGTGGAGTACAGCCCATGGACATAAAAAATCCACAAAAGTAGATTGTAGAAGCGTGAAGCGAGGTGACTGCAGCTGAGGACTACGGTGTTATACCTCATACGCCAGTTATTTCAGGCCCTCATCTTTGCACAGAACCGGAACACTTTAATGCTAGCTACTATTTGGCGCCAGGTTAAAGGTGAAACGGTGGTGCTGCCGCCCTTAAGTTCGTTCACCAGAGCTCTCCCACCAGTTTCACTAAATTTACTGAAACCAATGTTTATTTCGTAATTTTACACCTCCCTCTAATTTACTTATGCTAACCAATAACAATTTGTAATATTTTTAAAGCAAATTTTAGCTTTGCTATGCCTTTTTGTAATTTAGAAAATATTAAAAGGTGCAGGTTCGAATCCTGCTGGATTCTTAATTTTTCAACAATAACAATTTCTGTATTTTATTTATTTTACTAACGTCCCAAAGCCATATGTAAAACTCACATTAGCACTTATTATCAAAAGCTTTCAAGACATACCACGTACGTTAAAACCGTAAGCCCGTGGGATACATTTTAAATACGACATTAAAAACCTGCAGTACTCAAGAGATTAATGTTATTACTAGTTCAGGATTCCTACTCAATTCGCTCTCTAATAAAATTTAAATTTTAAATTTCCAACCACTTCTCTTCGCGAATGTACCCGCCAGGATAATGTGCGAAGGAATAAAAATGCAGGGAAAGCTAGGTGCTAACAGTAGTTAAATCATGCACAGAGACAATTTATGTAAGCACGTTAGTTCGGGTTATACCGGAGTTTTCGCGTATAAGCCGGTCAATGTGCATAATGGAGTGCAGTGCATGTTCTTTTAAAATGGCCGAAGTAGGCAGACTTCCAAATATTTGGCCAGGTGTGTTGATGGCCACTTGTAGAACTAATTTCGGGTAATTTATTATACTTGAAGCAAATTGTTTCCACTAAATAAAAGAAAACGTAACCTAGTAGATGTAAGTACCTAGTAATAATATAGGCGTGGACATTGAAATCACGTTATCTAACATCAATATTACGATTACATATAACATAACATTACACCTATATTACCCAGAAGGGTGTGGCAGAGGTGTACAACACCCAGATTTCACCTGTTATGTTTTAGTCCCTTGCGATAGGAGGTGACAGCAACAGAAGGATCAAGCTACTTGACGCATAACAGACGATTTCAATTATCATGGGCAGGCATTTAGCTAAACTATGAGTCATTTTCAAAAATTATTACTGGCCAAACGGCTTCGGATTATGTAACTTTGGTACAATATACCTCCAAACCTACCCAGAGTACACGATTTGGAAGGTAAAGGGTAAATTGTTGCTCTACTATTGACCTTTGTTTTGTTGTCTGTACCTTTAGCTTCTTAGAATATGTTGAAAACACTCAGGATATCTTCTCACAAGAAAATCCTGAGTGTTTCCATCCATTCCATATAGTTCAAATGATTCACAGATAACGAAAAGTTAAAAAGAAGAAGAAGAAATATATATTTTTAAATTTTTCCTTGTAATATTATGAAAGTATACCTCGCACCAAGAATTCAGAGCCTCTATTTCACTTAATTTGAGTCTCCATTGGGGATTTTCCATTATTTTAATGGTGCAAAAACTACGGTCCAAAAAACAAGAATTTTTTCTTGCTTTTTGGACCGTAGTTTTTTGCTTGCTTTCAACGTTACATACGTTGAAAGCAAGCAAAAAACTAATTAATTTAAAAACAATAATACGTGGTCAATTTACAAAATACTCATGACTTTGTAATAAATACTAGCTGGAGTTGAGGGTGTCTTCAAATGCTGCCAGGATAGCAATATTTATGAAAATTAATATGACTGTTATATTGTACTATGAAATAGTTGAGATAATTATGGGACCGGCAGAATTTGAACCTTCTGCACATCAGGCAGCCGCTTTAACCGACCAGCTAAGGTCGCCTCTGGCCAGAACCCTAAATTTCATAACTGTATGTTGCGTTATTTCGTGACGTCACATTCATCCATTTGTTCCTCTCATAAAAGTATAATTTGCGAAGCATAGCTTAATGCTATAACACTATTTAATAAGACATTATATTGTATCGTTTGCTAACCGTTTAAAACTATCATTACAGATCTTAGCTCAAGCGATTTAACGTTTAATTAAAAAAAAAGCCATTTACCCGAAAATCAACACAAAAAGAAAATATTATATTAAATCCCAAATGAAACAATTACAGGGACAAATAAGTTAATTTGCCTTTCGAATCTGTCATGGGTATTAATAAAGTAACGCTGCAAAATAAAATAGGTCCGTTATGCTCTATTAACTCGACCGGGGCGCGTTTAATTTTATTTTTGTCGTATTATATCGAATAATTATGATATGTGCTGACGCAAATTGGAATAAGGCTGGGGGCTGAGTGCCAATTGTTTTTATCCGACTGTGTGGTTAAATCGGGGGGTATTGTATTTATGTTGGCAATATTTATGGCATTGACTTTCTTATAATGATTTATTTAAAGATAATTCTAAGATATTTCCCTTTAATTATGACTTTATATTGCAAGATAATGTAGTTAGTTAATATAGGGCTAGCATAGCATACGAGCTATAAATAGATTATGTCACGTTTTCGTCATGACTCTCTACACTAAAATGTGACAAAAGCGCGACAAAATCTATCTCGCGCTCATGTGCATTGTTTTCTTATACATTCATCAGAGTTGAACTAGTAGTGCATGTTATACTAAGAAACAGTTGACAAATATGGAACCGGCAGGACTTGAACTTGCGAACTTCGCACACCGGGCAATCGCTTTAACCACTAAGCTACGGTCGCCTCTTACCAACACCTTAAATTTACAACTGTATGTTACGTCTTAACGTGATGTCACGTTCATCCATTTGTACCTTAAGTAGGATAGTATTGCATAATTTCAAGGCTAATTAAAGATAAGCCATCGCCCGCGGCGCGATCCGCGTGCTAAGTCAAAAAAAGTACATTTATTTATTCTATGTACATCCATTGTTTTACTTATGATATGACACAAATGTTACAATATAGTAGTATATCACAATATTACATAATGCAAAAAACTTAATTTATAATAATAGAGGACAGGATAGTCGGATAAGAAAAAGCATATTCCTCACAAACGCATGTTACCCGCCACAAATATAACTACAGCAATCAAACTACAAATGTTATAAACAGCCAATGTGTAGCAGCAACAGAAAATAACAAAGCAATACACGACTAGATCCTGTTCAGGAATCAATTTACTAGATAATAGAGCTGTGTGGTCACCGGAACACAATTAATTTTGATTGTGGCCAAACGTAAGCTTGTGCGTAATGGGACTGCGTAAGGCCAAAATACAGGCATATTGTTACACTAACTACTGGTAAATTGAGCTCAGAAATTAATTTTAATTAATAATAAATTAATTGAAAATAATTTCAGCGGCTCGTTTAAATTTTTGATAACTATTTACGAATAAAATGTATGTTAGCAAGTCACTTCTTGATTTTAACCTATTAACTGCAGTCATTTATTTTGACTGATCGTAGGTTAGCATTACTACATCGATCTGTGTGAAAGGTATCTATTATTTAAATCTCTAAATTATTGATACATAGAAATATATTATTAGTAATTAAGTTAATTTACGATAAAAAAAATCCGTTCATAATAATATTGGAGAAGTGATTACGAGGGAGGCGATGCACTATACACACTTACAGAGGATTCTTAGATTCCACATGATTTCTTATTGATTTATATATAGCATTAAGTCATGTTTAGCAATCTAATACTAAGAACAGTCGATTTTTGGACTTGAAGCGGGATTTAAACCCGCGACTATACGATTCCAGCCTATCGCTTTACCACTCAGCCATCCAAGCCCTGCTACAAATCCACGAATCTTTAAGTCCAAAATAACAATCTATTGTTCATAGAATTCGGATTCGGATGTCGGTTTAAAAAAAAAGCACTAGGAATAACTCATGTGTCGCGAGGGTGTCCACAAACATATATATCACACACACAAAGCATACCCAGAGTCAGAACAAATTATTCCAAATGATTGTTAATGAGAAAAACTTATTAAAATTAACAATGTTTTCCCATCCGCTCTTTTTACTCATTTTATTACGAAAAGATAAGGGCTGTAATCAACGGATATTTTCCAACTCTTCAAATCAAGCTAATCCGCATAGCAGAACCTTTTTCAGCATAACGAAAATATAATTTCATCCAATTTGCTATACAAAAACTGCATTCTATCCTCATGAATATTTAATGTCTCACCTAGTGAGCAATTACGTATTTTTCAAAGCCAAACAAAATATTCGTGTTCATTTTCATATTTTCCTTGGTCAAGTACAAGTATAACTGGACGTACGGGACAAACAGATCTAATCTTCGTATAATATAATAACTAGATTACGCTAGAGATAGTGTGCCGAGGGCCGGACATCGGTACAATTATATAATTAAGTTATACTCGCTGCACGCTCCGCCTCTCTCAACAATGACCAGACTGGGGTGAAGCCTTAGTGCGAGCGGGGATCTTTGTAATTCGGTATGTTAAGTTTTTTTTTGTGATTTTTTTTTTATTTTTAATTTGTAGAGACAGTTATTTTAAACAACTAATTTGAATATTTTATTTTTTTATGCATTGGTTATTTTTTTATGATTTTTTAAAGTTTTTGATCTGATGACGTCACAAAGTAGCCTGAATAATTTAGATCCTTGACACATTTCAAGTATATTTAAAAAAAATAAGGAACTTCACCGGGACTTCAAATTTGACAGTGACACTTGACATATGACACGGATGAATGATGCTCAAGCTCACTATTTTTTCTTCATTCTTGCTTTGACTTTGGCTAATTACTTGTTTTGCCGTGATTTTCGCTGTTAAAAGTGATATAAAAAGATAATAACCATTTATAATGAATCGAGCAAAGACTCTTAGTGCGAAATGCTTCATCCTGTCTTGTAAAAACACTACTACTAATAGCCGGCACTATGTTTTTGTGTTGGTAAAAGAAACTCTGAAAAAGAAGTGGTGCGAGGAAGTGAATGTGGAATACGTGCCCGGGCGGCGTTTGTATTGTTGTGAAGATCATGTAAACCCAGTAATCGAAACCAGAATCCCTTTTTTGCAATCACACTTTTCCGACCACTCGACCAACGAGGCAGCAAATGTATAAATGTAAATAATTAAACAAGTGTGGTTTAAATATTTTTTATATTTAATGTTTTTGCACTTTAAATAATTTTTCTGTAAATATAAGTTTTCAAAAAAAAACAGCTTGTTTTATTAAATCCCTGGTGTATTTGAGCATCATAATTTAACCAATGCAAGGTTATCTGTTTATTTTCTTAAAATTTAGGATCAGCAATGCAAAATACAGCTTTACTTTTATTTGCAGCATGCATTTGAGCAACATATCTGTCATGCACAATACCATTATTAACATAGCTACATAATGTTTTATTTGAAGCAGAGCATTTAACTTCTATAATAAAATCTTCTGCAACTCCATCAGCTATCACAAGTTGTATGTAGTAATACATCGTCTTTTTCATTGATTGTTACAGTTTAGCCGACACTCGATGCTCTGGTACAACTTTAGCTCTTACAATGCGTTCGACTTGGTTTCTTTTAACCTCCACATACACATACTCGACAGCGGTGTCAACGTAAGATTCACAAAATGACCTGTAACAATAATAATAAGAAGTCGGTTATTATCGCTTTAATGGTGATATAAGCAATTTGAAACTTGATTACGATAATTTGTGTATCAATATTATTACTTACATCAAAGCCTGGGCCCCGCGGATTTCAGCAATGTTATGGTTATCATTATTATTCATGAACTCCAGAATCATAACATTGTCCAATTTGGGCAAGTTGGTAGAGTTGGCGCGTACAAACTGGTCCATATTTCAAACAAAATCTAAACGGTGGGCAAGCAGTTCCTTCAATCGAGCAGTGGTCAATGTAGTAGGCGATATCAAAGTCCAAAAGATAGCAGGGTTGGTCAAGAGAAAAGCACAAGGAACAAGCACGATTAGAGCAACGAAAAACAAACCAGAAAAGCTACGAACATAACAATCATTGACAGTTAACAGTTCACTGTCAGTTGAATATTTTTTGTAATGCACTGACAATTCGTCAATTCAGCCTACTTTGTGACGTCATTTAGAGTTCAAAAATTTGATTACGCAATTGCATCGCGAGTACGTTCTTATCAACAAAATAAAAATGACGTATACAGTGAGTTCAACACTTTGTTATTCGTGTAAATACCTTATCAATTAATGACAAATTAAAATTCTTTATTGTATACTTAACAAAATGCCGAGAATTTTACTCTGGTACGTATAATCCCGTATGGTCTAGTGGCTAGGATACCTGGCTTTCACCCAGGAGGCTCGGGTTCGATTCCCGGTACGGGAAGTACTCTTTTTGTACTATTGATCGATATTTAGAAAACATGCTAGTAATTATTTTTTTGCAACTATTGTTTAAGGATTTATATTCTTTTAGAAAACAAACTGGGATAAATATAACCTCTGCCCCCACCTTTAGGCATTTGCAATGATTGTTAATGTTAATAGGGAATCTGTGCACTCACGACTCATCTTTAGGCATTTACAATGCTTGTTAACGTAAATAAGTAATCGGCGCTTTTTAATCTGTTCTACAACTTGCTCGACCAACCTACTGGCTACCCACCATCACTCGCGCCCCACCTTTAGGCATTTGCAAGGCTTGTTAATGTAAATAAGTAATCAGCGCTTTTTAAACTGTTCTACAAATCGCTCGACCAACCTACTCGCTACCCGCCATCACTCGCGCCCCACCTTTAGGCATTTGCAAGGCTTGTTAATGTAAATAAGTAATCAGCGCTTTTTAAACTGTTCTACAAATCGCTCGACCAACCTCCTCGCTGCCCGCCGTCACTTGCGTTCCACCTTTAGGCATTTGCAATGCTTGTTAATGTTAATAGGGAATCTGAATTCACGGTGCGATCGCTTTCCGGCTTACTGAATATCCATTTCAGGCGCATTACAGTGTTTAATGCCGCTGTAATAATATTAGGTAATGTCTATCTGCAGTTAATAATGACCTGTGCTTAGGTACGCTTGTCATAATATGTTGTAGTAGAATAATGGCAAGAACTAATTCGAGGAAGTCGATTTGTTTGTACGTTTGTACGGCAAAAAAAAAACAGTTTTAAGTCTTGGATAACAAATTATGTAGGCATTTTCTTTGGAAATGGTTTAAGAATGATTTCATTAGTATAAAAATATGTTATTATGTACCTAATTTAAGTGTAGGTTTATATACTGCATTTTTTTTGTATAATTCTTTTAATAAGTGTAATTATCTAAACTTAATCAGGTTGAATATAAAATATAAGTAATAATTATTACTTATATTTTATATTAGTTTTCATAATACTTCGGCCACAAGACGTTAGGATCCACTTTATATTATTTTTTTTATAAAAGTTGATAAAATAATAAAGTAAATATTATTTACCTAAAAGAGTATTTCCCGTACCGGGAATCGAACCCGAGCCTCCTGGGTGAAAGCCAGGTATCCTAGCCACTAGACCATACGGGATTATGATTTCAAATCATAAATTAGTATCATGTTCAGACTAACACACTTTATTTTCAAACTATGAAAAATTCTTGTGACCAATTAATGAAGTCTTACAAAAAGTACATACAGATGGGGAGGGGACCCACAGATGAGAAAATTGAAACCAAAGCCTTATTTAAGATTAATTTACAATTGTGATTGAATTCATTGATTAAAATAAACACGAAACTCACCCGTCGATCTTACTTAGTAAACACAAAAAGAAGTAAATCTTTTCACAGCCAACTAATAATATTAAGACGAACTTCCAAAAACAACAAATAAACATACCTTTCCAGCAAAACTACAAACTGAAAAGTGTACGATAAATAATTTCCTCAGATAAACAGAAGGTATTGAAGACGAATTTATATTAGTTTGAAAACAATTTACTTCGGGCTTGCACCTTGGAAAAAGTCTAAACAAATCGCGAGACTGGAAGTATCGTGCAGCCTTTTCGTGTTGCGGGGCACAAAAATAGACGAACTGCAAAGATAAGCATCGGCATCGAACAGTTTTTTTTTTGGAGAGAGCTATTGTGGCGCGCGCGATTTGCTAATTTTTTATTGCGCTGTAATGGATTTTGGAGCTTGATTGCTTAGATAAAATTGCCTTCGGGTTAGTTTATTAAGACCTCAATATAACAACATTATTATTATATATTTTGATTAAAACTGACGTGAGTTTGTAACATTATTAAAATTATGAAATACGGTATAGTTCAAGACTGGCTGCGACTCAGGCGCGACGTATCCGCACTCTCTTGATAATGCCTAGACGTATAGGCGAAACCGCGGTCGACTAAATAGACCAACATTACGTGAGTAACACCCGTATTTCATAATTTTAATAACATTATTATTTTTTAAATTAAATTTCATTATTTACAAAAAAATATACATGTTGAAACTTAAATTAAATTTCAACATGTATATTTAATTTCCTGTTGGGTATAATGTAAACATCATATCACGACATTAAACATTCGCAAAAACAAACCAAAACTGAAATACAAGCCCACACTGTTTATTCGAACCGTCTGCATCGCGCACGAGTAGCACGAAGCTCGTCCGATACCTGTCGCTGACAGTTTCGTTTCCCAAACTTTTCTTTGTTAAGTCGCGGTTGCTGCCGAACTTGCCTCGTTAGTCCCAAGATGTGAGATTGGCCCCCAATGTTCTCAACGTGGCTATATGTGGAGATACGACAAACTAGTTCTGTTTATGCAGGATTTGGGAGATTTCAACTCAGAAGTTTACACGAAATTAATGCTGGTAATTCTTTTGTTTAATTTCCTTGAGTTCTGTTACGGTTGCGACGAATCGGCTGTCGGGCTTTACTACTAATGGAAATATTCATACCTAAATGATATTATTTTATGGAGGTCGAGCTCTTAAGAACGAATTCGAGGGATAAGGCATGACCGTCTCACTTTTAACTTGTTGCTGAATAGTTTAACTACTGCTTTAGATAATGAATAATAAAAAAATATCACACTACATACACACATAGCCTTCCAAAACTAAGCAGAGCTTGCACTATGGGTACTAAAATAACTGATACTAATAAATATATACTTTTCTTTTGTAAATAAGTACCTATTATGTATAGAAACACCCAGACCAAGACATACCTCCATGTTCAAGCACACAAAGATTTGTCTTGAGCGGAAATTAACCCGCGACCTCGGCATCGCAGGCAGGTGCACTACCCACTCCGCCATCCGATCGTCAACACATGGCTGTCAAATGGTGATTTATAACAAATCACCATGTGACACCCATCTTGGTAAATAATCCTCAGATGAAACGATCTATCTGTATTCTTTTCAAAGTGAGGATCTTCATGAACGTTGATACTTACCACCAGGTGGACTTAATGTCCATTTCATTAAATAAGTCTTGTAAAAAGTAATTCATTATATTGATAGCTAAAGCAAAAAAAGTAAGCCTTCTTTTTATCCGACTTCAAAAAAGAAGAAGGTTTTTATCCAATCAGTGTCGAACCAAAGTCCCTCTAATACCAAAATTAACCTCAATTATCGCCGGACTGGTGTAAAACGGAACGAACTAAATAATTTAGCCGACTGCACTCCATGAAAGGAAGGTACCGTTTTTTGTCCACACGAAAATGGCACCGTTATTTTCTATTCAGATTCGGAAAGAGCATCTATGCGGGACACTGCTTGTGTACCTTTTTAATCTTTTTTCTACACTTACGCTAGATTTGGAGCAGTGTGCGCTTACTAAGAGTAACTCGAATGTATCTCGCAAGAACATTGTGAAAATATGACTTCAAAAATGTCAGGCTATATTTTATTAGCTATTCCCCGCGGTATTATTAATTGCGACTATAATTTATGATAGCAGAGATAGCCGAGTGGAAGATTGTAGGTATGCAAAGGGTTCGTTCTACGGCCTCTATCATTCAATCGTTAAGATTTGTCTTTTCGAAAATATGTGTATATTTATCATGTATCAATTTATTATGTAAATGATCACTCAGTAACGGTGAAACAAAACATCGTATCATGTGTATCTCAAAGGTCCTAAAAAGTGCTGGAGGGTATTATAAAGTCTACCAATCCGCACTTAACTAGCGTGGTGAACTACGGTCTTCATAAGAAGAGGTCCTAGCCCAGCAGTGGGACGTGTATTAAATACATAACTACTATTATTTGGGTGCTTATAAAATACTTTTTTTTTTAAGTATTACTTTCGATTCTAAAAATCTACATTGCCCTTTAAATTACTACATCCACTAACCTAACCTAACTCGTGGCTGACTTAGTAATTTTGATAAATGTATACATTTTGCGTACAGCTCTACAACAATACGAACACACGATTCAATAATAGAGCAATAATTACGCCATCTTCATATAAATTGACCGATAATCCATTATTCAATACAAAGGATTATTACGCGGCCAGTTGTGTGCAAATTTGTATGGCTAAGTCCGTGTTAATCTTAGCTTAATATCGATAATTGACTAAGCAAGTACTTGATTAGTTGACTGTGCGGTGAGATTGTGAAGCGTAATTAATTATTAAAGTCATTACAGGATTGACTTAGTACAAGAAATAATTGTTTAGATTTTTTTGTAGAATAATGTTTATTGCAAACCAAAATAAATACAAAAAAACATTATTAAGCATTTAGCAACGTCTCAAATTATCGCTAAAAAGCAACGTCTTACAGGCAAATTTTGGATGGATAAAAAGATAGTTAGACTGATATGGAGCAGTATAAGGTGTAAGAAATGCGATGGAAATTTTATTTTTATGAATATATATTTTTAAGAAACACTGTTCTAAACAAAAGTTACATATACCAACAAATATTTACATATATATATATCAAGTTTACTTAAAATACATAAACATGTAATATATATAATAAATATGTGAGAATCTACAATACTAAATATACTCATACGTATGAGAATTATAATCGAGAGTAAAAGAGGAAAATTGCAAGATTTATAGTCGTAGATAGTGTTATTTTATAATTTTTTAAAGATCACGTCTAGAAGTCACGGGCAATGCATTCCATAGACGAGTTGCTTGACCCGCGAAGGATCTGTCATAAAAGGTGGCATGTCCAGTTTCAGACTTTCCGACAATCTTAAGGCAGTCTGTCTCTTAAAATTATAATGGATCACTTGATATAATGGTACAAATTAACTCAATGTGGTACACCAATCATTTTGATGTTTGTTTTAAGACTATTATTACTTAAGCCTTGGTTTTTACTGACGATAAATTCCAAGAAACAAGTTACTCGACCTACAGTTACAAGACCTCAGGCTGAGTGGACGAAACCGTCGTGATAACCGTAATACCCTAAAATTTCCTTAGCTCACTAGAATAGTATCACATTTATTTCTTACATTTACATACTCATCACCATTATCACATGGACGTAAACCTAACTAACATTTATCGGTAATGTTATGTAATACCTAATATATAATTCCAGACTTCAACAAACACCAATCTCAAATTTAGTATAGAACACAAACACGGGTCTACATCAATTAATCACAATAATATAAAATACAAACATAAAAATATTCAATCAATGACTACAATCCGGTAAAGGCTAAAAGAATTGATAAATAAATATTGTAATGCCACCTGGCACTGAAATATTGAAGTCTGCCAACGAAATATTAAAATCTGCACGTAACGAAATATCCACAAAAAACAGACGAACAAAACTCCTATCATTTACAAGCTTAACAATAAACCAGTGTGAAAGAGAATATAACAATTTTTGACCAAAAATATTTCCGCAAAAAGATTTTTTTGGCCAGTAGTAACGCAGTCGGCGAGCACTGTCCAGTTTTGTTTTTTTATTCTTCAATCATTGATTCCCTTTGTGTAACGAATTTTCAGTGGACTTAGCCTTTTTTACGACTAGTATTTTAATGTTTTGTGAAATAAAAATTGATATATGGGGACTTGGTCAAATGTAGAAGGTCTCGGTATTGGTGTTTGCGAAAAAAATAATGGGTTACATATTCATAAAAGTTCTATTTTAAAAATACATTTTGTCAGTAAGCATTAAATTCAATAGTGCAATAATAGTTTGTGAAGTTGTGGAGATGTTGGATGTTATGCGCTGTATATTTAGAAATATTTGGATATTGATTAATATTACAATTTAAGATTTAAAACTAATATAACCCCACTATGTAATAATATAATACTGTACTAAATATTGGTACAGAGAGTGGACCGCGAAAACTATACGACCGCATTCAAACTATAGATTTTAACGTAAGCAATATGATAAGTATACATATTGGTAGTGTGCTCGCCAAGACCTTTCATTTGGTACCATACACGTCATGGATGTAATTTTATTCGTTTTTTATGTTAGAATCTGACGTTTTAATTCCATTGTAGAACATTTTAATAAAACTTGTATAGCCTATGTCACTCGGCCTATTTTAACGAAACTAATGACACCTGTATCATTAAAATGAATTAAGTAGTTTAGGCGCTACGGTAGAACATACAAAGAAACATATAAACAAACATACAAATAAACATAAAACAAACATATATACATAGACTGTAAAAATCATTACCCTTCCTTTTGACTTTGCCCTAGTCGGGTAAAACCGTAATATAGGTACACACTTGATGTTGAGTTGTAGTGGAAATTGGAAAAAAGCTAATGTTCAATTAAAAACATGGAATTAATTTAAATTAAAAAAATAAAATATACATTTTAAAAATCGTCCAGAAAAACCGTCACAAAGCCACAAGTAAAATCAGCCTTCAGCTTCTGAAAACACGATAATGTTTGTTCAACAAATCCAAAAAAAAGCAAACTTATCAAGTGTGTACAGTACACAATTTTTGAGCTGTACACATAAGTACACAGTACACAGTGTACGTCCGCAGCCGCTAAGTAGCCGGCACTCAGAGAGCGCTGCACGATCTACCACTAAGCTCATTTCACCCGCTTTGGTTTTATAAAAGTGGGTAAATTCCAACACAAAATACGTGAAAGTAGAACTTAATGTGCGCTCGGAGATGTGGCAGATTTATTAAAATTATGAAGAGTTAAAAAAAATATTAAATAAATTTGGAAATATCGTAATACCATCGTTAACAATGTTCGAAATACAACAGCAACTTTAATCTACAGTTCGTACGTAGTAACTGGAAGCTGTTTTGATGTAAAAACATGTAACGATATTTAAGGAAAATCATCCATCTTCTTTGTCGTTATACACCATTTTCACTTAATCACCATTCTCATTTAATTCTTTAACTTTTAAACGAATTGACCCAATTCTATCCTCTCATCTACCAATCTCATTTAATTAAAACTCTCTTTTTGTAATCGACGGTAAAATTCAAATGCATTTTCGTCTCATTGCACATTACATTCACTCCATAACAATAATCATAAGCACAGTTTGCAGCAATCTTTATTGATGTCTCAAAGAGACCAATATTATTTTATTCTATTTTTATTTTAAAACTTCTTGCTCATAATAAGTGTACAATGGCGGCCTTAATGCCATAGACATTTTCTACCTGTTAACCGTAAAGTGGTGCAGTGATAACAAAGGTAGGTGCAGTAATAAATGTTCTAATTAAATTATACTAAGTAAAGTCTAATCCTTAAATCATACAATTATTATATCAATAAGTATATTTTCTATATTATGTTTTTTAATTCCCTTGAAACACGGAAGCTATTAACAGAAGGCGCATCCACAACTGTCATTAACTTGTTTCATACATCTTTCTCCACCTCCCCAAGAGTCCGTTGGCTGAATGAAATTTTAGTAATTTGGTAAAGCGAATGCTAGGTACGAGTCCCGGGCGGGATTTTCTTACAATCCGCGCTTTGTTTTCAAGTCTATTCGGAGCGGAACGTCCAAAATTACCTGACCCACCCCTCCCCCGCGCGTTAATACACTGATGACGTAAGAAATGAAAACCCGACGCAGTTTAGAGATCATTCTAATTGGTTATTACTGGCCAATGTCTTACAGTTGACGTCAACTTTACTACCTTACTATAGAGGTGATTTTCGCTTGATGGCTTTGGAATTTAAGTTTGTTTTGCTTTGAATATTATCTGTTTGCACAGATTAAGAATGTTACCATTCCGATGCTTATTTCGTCGTTGTTATGATTTGGAGTTGCCGCGATACAAATATTTGCATAATTTTCCTATTCCATTGGGATTTAGTGATTTCACGTGCTGTCTTGAGACATTTTTCGTAGAGATTATAAGATTAGTTTAAAACTTTCTGAGCTCTTTATACAAGAGAGTAGTCTATAGAAAATGAAACGGTATCTTTTTAAAATTATGTTAATTGAGACAGCTTTGTTGGTCTAGTGGTTAACGCATGCACTTAAGAATTAGTGTCATGTATGATTCCAGGATTGGGCAATAGTATAATTAAGGTTTGTAGGTTGTAACAAAAAAATATCAATAGCAGCACATAATCTGGTAGATAGTGATGAGCTCACCCTGTATCGCATGGAAGCTCACCATGTGCAGCCTTATTTTTATTGAAGGCACAGTTGTATAACGTTATTTTTTATGTCTTAACTTCGTAGTTACACAATTATAAATTACAAACACGGGTCATAACCGCGCAAATATTTTTCAAAGGCACCTTCACCATTAATTACAATTCTTGCTCGACAGATTGAACGACTTACACCGATCGTGGTCACGTTACAATCTGAAGCATATAATATCATGTACTAACTAACAAAACTATGTTAGCTCACCTGTACCTCTCACGATATAACTAGCCAAAACAACACTAAGCTTGCTAGCATAATACGGTCACAACATTTGACGTTATTCATATACTTTATATTTTACTACTGAAAAGTTTCACTATATTATTAAAATAAACAACTACTAAAAAATCGTTTTATTGCATCAATGTAACAACACACAACTTTACATAAGCAACACACATCGTTTTCTAATAATCGTCTAAAAAGATAGCAGCAGAATGTTAATAACATTATTTAAGTACCTTAATTTTACAGTGAAACTGTTCACCGTTCTCACACAATCACCAATATCCTTTTTAACTTCTTGTTCTTTCTAACGAAGGCCGGATCAAAAAAAATTACTCGCGTCAACCGTTTCAATGATGATACCAGTATCCGTTTTAATTTTGAATCATGCAATCGATTACATGGTATTTAAATCGATTTGGAAATGGTAGTAAAAATAATTGACAAATACATTTTACATTGTGAAATTAATTAATAAAAGTAAAACAAACTGACATTTTATAATCGTCACTTTTCTAAATTTTATATCGACATGAATCGATTCAAACTTGGCAGTACAAATAATTATCTTATGATTTTTCATTATAAAATAAATAAATTAAAATGAATACAAATTATAATTCTAATAAATTAAAACCTAACAACTATAACTTAAAAAAATATTCATGATAGTAACGGAATCAATATTCAACTTTGTAACGCTCTAACGGAAAATTATCCAAAACTAAACTAGGACAATTCAACCGTTAACAAACTGAATAATTGAACTCTGTGAATATTGGAGTGAATAGAACTAGGTAGCTTAGGTAAGGCTATGACCTGTGCTATAACCTAGGTTAGTCAGTTCAAGGACCAGCCTTGTACCTACTTAGCAGAGTTATTAGTTCGATTGGCAAAACGCGATTGTTGGGTTTGTATTGATATTGGCACGTTTGTGTCGAGATATTTCTATGGAAATGAATACAGCTTTATTGCTAAGTAATAAATAATAATAGCAGCCCTGTATCTAATACATGTCTCACGGCTCGGGCCTCTTCTCATGATGAGAAGGGTTTGGCCATAGTGTACTACGCCGGCCAAGTGCGGATCGGTAGACTTCACACACCCTTGTGTTCGATTTAGGCACTCTCTGGCATATAGGTTTCGTCAAGATGTTTTCCTTCACTGTTACCAAGCGATAATTTATAATTATGATAGTTGATAAGAACATGCTGCCGCTGGTGGCTCCACCCACAAGGTAAGTCTAACCATGACATCTTATAGGTATAACAATTTGACGACCGGATAGCGAAGTTGGAAGTGCAACTAACTGCTACGCAGTGGTCGCGGGTTCGATTCACGCTCAAGAAAAATCTTTGAGTGCATGAACATGGAGGTCTTGCTCTGGGAGTTTAATGTTTAATAAGTATGTATATACAACAAAAAAAATTGTTTTTATGTATTAGTATTAGTTATTCTGGTACCCATTAGATAAGCTTTGCTTAGTTTAAGACTAGATCACGTTGTGTGAAAGTCGTGTGATATTTATTTTTAATTATTATTATACTTGTAGCTGCCTTATGTAACTGTAAAAGCCGCATAGAAAACATTTTATTTATTTTTAGTTATTAAAATACTTATTGTTTCATCGTGTAATTGTAAAAAACACATAAAATACGTTTAGTAGTTTCTGAGTAGTATCGAACAGACAGCGAGGAAAATAAAGATACAAGCGCGGTGGGGGACTTTAGTTTAATAAAGTTTCCACCGTAGACCGCATCATCACTTACCATCAGGTGAGATCGTGGTCAAACGCGAGCCTATCCACCATAAAAAAAAAAGCTTTTTTCTCAAATTGTATTCTGGTCGGGCAACAGTTTTGTTTAGGAAATTTTCCCTTATCACATGGGACCTAAATATAAAAGGTGAAATATGGCTATTATACACCTCTAAAGTTTTTTTTTTTTAAAGTAAATGTAATGTCATGTTGTTTTATGTTATTTATACCATGTTTGCATAAAAAGCATGAAACAGAGCTTGAAGAGTGATTGCCTAACCCCTGAGGGCCAGAACTCAATTATTCACTCACACAATTCGTTATATGTATATCACTGATAAAGATGGGATTTAGCTTAGAGACGTATGTCGCTTTTGGGAATACATCAAGTAGATTCTTAAATATTAATTGTATATATATATATATATATATATATATATATATATATATATATATATATTGGGATAATCGTTACTATTCCGTAATTAATCGGTCGCAGAATCATGTTCTGAATCACTTGTACGCGACTTCGTCACGACGTCACTCTGTATATAAATATCATGTTTGTACAAAAATTATGCAACAAAACGTAAAGAGGAGGCAATTACGCCTCCCCTCGGAGGCCCAGAACTCAATCATTTGAATCTAAAGCAGGGTAATTTTAGAAACACAAATAACTTCTATCATCTTTCCGAACAACTTTTGTTCAAGGCCAAGCGAACACTGCTGCTTTTGGTCGCTGCGATGCGTCGTACCGACCAAAAGGCTTTTGCATTTAAAAAGAGCGAAATCAAAAGAATATAACAGCGTCAAAAAGTCGTTGTGCGCGCTGAATATTGCACTATTATTCAACTAATTAACCACATTTTTAAATTAACATTTAAATCTGCCTCGATGGCATAGTGGTTAGGTTAGGTTAGGGCTTCGGGCAAAGTGGTAATTGTGAACTTTCCGTCAAGAAATTCACAATAGCAGCACGGAGTTGGAATTGTGCCCAGTGAATAGCGATAGGCTCATCCCCTATCCCATGGGACCTAAACATGACAGGTGAAGTGTGGGTGTTGTACACCTATACAAAAAACTTCTGGGTTATATAGGGGGAATGTTATGTTATATAAATCACTGTAAACTAATCCACTTCAACACGTGTGTACCTTGATGGCTGCCCTTGCTACCCCGCGGAGTGTACAAGGGTGTGACGTCATACTACGTCATACATTGTGAATCAGCGCAGCCTTGCATTACAGTACAAGGTTATCTGTGTATTAGCTGCTACCCACGATATGAGGCTAAGATTATGTATAGGAAGTAGATACGTCACTTAGTACGAACTTAAAGGTAATATAGATATTTTTGCCTTACAAAATATATCTTAAGTTACATTGTTTAAAGTCATTTTAAAAAGATAAATTGAGGCAGGATTTAATACATAATACCTGCTGAGTAACAATGTGCTTTATTTTAAAACGAAAGATGTAATAAAGAATTATGCCTTTACCAGAGACAATTATTTTTAATTGCTGGCAATGAAAATCAATTTCATAATAAATAATATCATAATTTTCTTATTTGTCTTTGATTCAGTTAAAAGGTTCGATCCTAAAATGAATTGCAGTGGTCGTAGAATAAAAAAGTCCATCTATGCACCAACGCATGGCATTTTCTATAATCAGGTATTACGAATCTGTTTACAGCACACATTGCGTATAAAATACACCCATATGTGTGAACTGTGGGTGTATTTATGTATGTGGTATATATGTGGTATGTGAGATACCACACTAAAACCTCAAAGTATGATAGGTAAAATATGAAACATATCGGTCTCTTCTACAAGTTTCGATTTACATAATCTTTGACGTAGAAGTATGAAATGAGCTCGCAAATGCATCGAGTTGTATTACTGAACGTGGTAACTGAGCAGCCTTGGGCCCTTTGCGGCGAGGCCAAGGACTCACCAAGGATAATGTTCTAGTATACAGGGTGGGATGTAATCCATTCAATTTATCCTCTTATTCCTCTAAATGTTAGGGTGGCCAGTAATTGTGGGTATCTTTGGCAACGACCCTGCACATTTTGAAATTTCTCGACGGATTTATATAACCTTTTTTATATATTAAGTAAAATCTAACGGGAATTAACGCGATCATGCATTATTTACCTTCTAGAAGAAGAAGTGAGGGTAGACAGAAAATCATCGCCCTCACGAACGGAGACGGCGCGCCGCTAGAACTAGTCTGCTTGCTACCATAGCCAGTGTGATCTGTCTGCCGAAACGTCAAGCCTAAAAGGTAAACAATGCATGATCGCGTTAATTCCTGTTAGATACTTAATCATGCAACGCGTAAGTTTAAAAGTTAACCTTTTTTATACATATCATCACGTGTATAATTATTTATTCATTTTATTTATTTATTATTTACACAACATACAATTGTCCTTACAGGCTAACCCTAATGCGACAATGATGTTAAAATGTTGACAAAATGTGTAGTGTCACTCTCTGGAATTCCGCCAATGAACATGTAAAAATATCAATTTCTACGGCAACCTTATTTATAATCACAGCTCTTGCTAACGGGGAAAATTTTAAAATATTGGTTCTGGCTACAGGAACCTCCAACGTCCTTTGTCTAGGTCCTTGCCTAAGCATGGTGTTAGGAACAAGCAGTTTCATTGCTTCTAGCACTTGCGGATTATATAATTTACCACGATATTATACAGAAGGGTGTGGTGGAGTGTATAGCAGCTACACTCTACCTGTCATGTTTATATTCCATGTGATAAAGGGTCTTATTACCCACTACCATGCACAATTCTACACTGCTGCTAAGAAATTTGCCAACAGAAAAAAAAACAATCGCCATCCACCGGGCACAAATCCAGCTCCATGCAGCTATTGAGAATCTTCTAAAGGAAAAATCACAAATAGCACTTTGCCTGAGCTGAGGATCGAACCTGAGATGTAAACCACATGGTGAGTGAGAGTAAATTGTACCGCTAAACTACAAGGCAGTCAGAGTCAAGAAATGTCTAGTAAATAAAACTACAATTGCTCAACAAAAGTATTAAAAAAACAAGTTATGAATAAGTTAAACTAGGAATTGAATCCTATATTTTATGCAGCTGAATTTAAAGAAATCCAAGACATTTTATGGTTGTTTTCCGTCATTCATCTTGGATAGCATTTTACTAGACTAGAGTGGGAATCAATTCGAATCGGACTAATCGAGTGGAAACAAAAGTCGATGTACTCAGCAGTAGTAAGGGTAAACACATCTATAATGCACCGCCAAATTTAGAGTTAAAATTACCTTTATATATTTTATATTTATATTATATATATATTTATTATGCGTTGGGTTTAAAAAATATGCTGTTTTCACAGTGAAACATGTTGTACAACTCAATCTTTAACATCGTAAAGTTACTAGCATAACATAAACATGACATCACGCCTATATTATCCAGTTGGGTGAGTTAGAGGTGTATTACACCCACACTTCACCTGTTATGTTTAGGTCCCATGGGATAGCGGGTGAGCCTATCGCCATCCACCGGGCATAAATCCATCTCTCTGCTGCTATTGAGAATTTCCTAACGGCATAATCTTAAATAATACTTTTGTCTGACCTAGGCATCATACCCGAGACCTCGCGATGAGCATACGCTAATCACTAGACCAACATTCATACTTTTTATTTTGTAAATCCATTTTTTTAACTATTGCTTAGCGAAAAATTAAAATATGATAGCACTTTACGAGGTATTTTACATTATAAAATGTAATCATAGATTTCATTAATCCAAGCTATAAGCTAAAAGTGTGCAAAACATCAGTAAAATCGACTAGATAGTTATTAGTTGATGCACTAACAAACATACAAACATATTCTCCTAAACTGTCACCTTTATGTATGCTTACATGCTTACCCTATACTATACCACTATACCATCACTATCTCGTTTGCAATCCGATAAATAAACAACCAAAAATCTCATGCAATCAGGACCAATAAAATCGATAATCGTATTCAATTAATCGTCATACAGCATAATCGGTATTTGCCGCATTGCTATCGATATGACATCGAGTCGTTCTGTTGAGATATCGGTGTCGTATCGTTACAGTTATCGTCGGATGGCATGTCAGATGGCAGTGATGACAGGTGTACTGTAAACTGTTGCGTTTTATTGCTTGGGCTAACTGGGGCTTTAGGGTAGTGGGACACTGAGGCATAATGTTCTGCAGTTGTGTCGTTTTAATTAGTTTCATTGAAAAAGCCACTGGGTCTTGTAGTCAAGTGATTATGAATAAATAAATAAATATTGAGTTGGTTGGCGTAGCGGTTAAAGCAGTCGCCTCGCCACTTTCAACTGTGCTGGTGTTGTAGGTTCGATCCCCGCATGGAACAAATCTTTGTGTGATCCGCAAAGATTTGTTCTGACTGTGTGTGAAATGTATGTTTGTGAACACCCCCGTGACACAGGAGATTCCTATTGCGGGCGTCGTTTTTTATAAAAAACAAAAAGAAAATATATGACCGAGAAGAAATCTCCGGAGTGATTTTATAAAGTGTGACGTCAGCATTGCTGACGCGACTCAGCTAATCGCCTACAGTGCGGCCGTATTTAACGGCACTTGCACGAGTTTACAAGTTTGTAGGTTAAGTATTGAAATTATAATAACATTAATTTTACATCGCAATCAACTCAAAAATAATCAACTGATGGATTATATAACTAATTTTAGGACAAGCAAAATCGACGAACAGTTGTAATTGCGCCGATATATATATTTAATTTGTTAATTGAACATTTAATAATTCAAGTAGCCCTATTAAAAAAACCTGAATTTACTCAGGTTACAGCCAAATTCAAGTTATAGAATTCACCTAAATTCGTATCATATGTTTTAATGAAATTAAATTACACTTTCTATCACAATCAAAAGTTCAAAAACGTGTTCATTTTGTTTTTACCAATATACGGAAATTTTATTCAACTATTGTGGCAAACAAGCATGCGGCTGACCTGATGGTAAGTTACCGCAATTAGTAGTATTGATCATTACCCAAGTCAAATATTTTAAAAGCAGTTTAAGAGTAATTTCAAGCCGTCATCGCCTGTCTTTCTACCATGGATCTTTTCAAATCGAGAAGTTATCAAACCATCTGATTTCGGGTGTATGATATTACAGTCTAGTGTATTACAACCCTTACGCATTCCACGTGCATACTTAAATTCTGTTTTCTGTAACTACGGTAAAGTTTAATATAGTCCATATTTTAAAAGTGAAATGTTTCTATCGTTGCAGCTTAACATTACGACTGTTATGAAATAAGCAGTACACGTAGGTGCAATTTAAACGGCACAGGTTCTGTTTTTCAATGCTTCATAGATTAGTAGTGTACTTTGTGACTTTGCGACCTCTTGCCGTGAGGTCTTGGGTTTGATCCCAGGGCAAAACTATTAAGAGCTTCGATTTTCAGACAGATAAATACATAAACACGCGAAACTCATTTCACCCCTCTAAATTGCGCTTGGGTTAAAAATATTAGTAACCGATGTCTACGCCGTAGCACACTTTGCTACGCGGCTTCGGCCTCTACGAATTTTGTAGATGCAGAATAACCGTCAACGTTGTCAACATTATTTATGTCGAAAAGTAACATTGCAGTTAAAGTTGTTTTGTAGTTGTCGACTGCCTTGTGGGTCGTGCAACAAGGCAGTCAACAACAACAAAATGTGGAATAAAATTGGCTATATAATACGTTCTTGCCACGAGGTCTTGAATTCGATTCCCGGGTTGGGTAAAATTGTTATTTGGTAAATGGTTCAGTCAGGCAATTGTCAAAAGTGGCACCGAGTTAAAATTATGCCTGAAAAAGCAATCATAACAGGTGAAGTGTAGGTGTCATACACCTCTGCCACGTTCTTCTTATCTGGGTAATAATAAGGGCGTAATGTAATGTCCTGTTACGTTTCTTTTTCAATGTTAAAAATAACATTTTACATATTGCAAAAACTTATGTCCAATCTTTTTGGTAAAACAACCCCTTAACACAAAAGGATTTTAAATCAGTAATTTATGTAGATTATATCTTACATATTATACATTGGTTGGCAGAACGTGTCATATCCAAAAACCAGACCCATACTTCACCTGTTACATTTAGGTAAATAAATAAATAATAATAATTTTTATTTGGCACACAATAAATACAGTAGGTACAGATAGCGCGCGAGTTGAATGCAGTCGGGGTCTGAGGTAAAGAGCGGGAGCATCTCCCCCCGCTATCCGCACGCCCCACCTCACGCGCCTGCAGTGTAGTGATGTGCCATCCTTGTCAACTATCGTACGTTTGCCGTGTTATTGTGTTAATACTGAAGTTCACGTGTTATTTTTTATTTTAATAATGACTGATCTGAGTCCATCAAGTTCGTTACAAAAAAACGTAAAAAGGTTAAAAGAAGTTACGGAGCTGGCGGTTTCTCAGGTTACAGAGGAAGATTGGCGTGGCTTCGATGATCACGTCATAATTTTAGAAGAAAATTATTGGCAAAGAGATGGATTAATTGAAGATACCATAGATCGATTCGTCATTGAGGTCAGCGACGGCGAGGATAGTGACACCGATTCAATCATATCTGCCATTTCTGAATCTGATTAAATTTTTTTTTATTTCGTTTTGTGAAATGATTATTAAAAACGTGTGATAATTATGATATTGTTTTTTCATCATGTTAACCTAGTGTAAAAAATAAAATTAAACTTTTCAATTTATCGACATTCATTACTCATCGTGGTCATCAATAATTAAAATTAGGTCACAGCACTACCGCATTCCTAAGCTCTGCATTCAACTCGCGCGCTATCAGTACATAGTAGGACACTTAACTTAGGTACAAAAGAAATCAAAATATAATGTTCTGCTGGTACTTAAAATAGGAAATCCTGTGCTTTAAGTACCAGCACCTTCCAGTTTCACAATTAAGTTGAAGGTCTCATGTGATAGGCAGTGAGTTTATCGCCATCAACCAGATACAATTCCAACGCCGTGCGGCTATTGTGAGTAAAATGTTGTTTCAGATTTTCTGTCAGGAACCTCCCAAATTGGACCCGAAATCTCGCAACGAGAGGCTGCATAAGCTTACTTTCACATTTATAATATTAGAAAATATTGTTATCCCTTGGATCCCCGAATAATCTCATCTTGTATTTTATTTAACCATAAGAACTCATTCGCAAGTCACATTCGGTCTCATCGCCAAATTCAGATACCCTTAATAAACATAACATAGAATGTCGATTCGATTCGCTCGGCTTAAATAATAATAAATTGTCTGTTTTGGTTGTTTGTTCAACTTACACAATGTTTGTCAAATTTACCTATCTCACGTATTGGTTATAATAATCGTATGTTTTTCAGGCAGCAGATAGTATGAGATAGTTAGAACCTATAATAGTCCAAGATCCGGCTGGAGAAACTTTATGTTCATTATTCAAATCAAGTCTTGCTCCCGACCAAGTATTTTTAAACCCAATTTTAATAAGATTTTTATAGATTTTTTTTTTTATTTATAATACTTTTTTAAATTTACATGACAAATCTCTTTCTATGTAAAAATGTATGCAAATAGGACTACCAGCTTTTTAAAATACTTGCGGCTGCATTTTATATAATACGCAGCAATTTCATCCTTTCATTCGCTTTCATCCTTTTCAAAATAAGTAATGTCTTAACGGTCCGAGACCTCACTCTATAAGACAAACAAAACCTCAGACAGGAGCTAGCTTCATCCAATTCCATGTCATTACTCCAGCTATTTTTCATTTAATATTATGACAATTGTAAAATTTAACAATTCTAGTTCCTTTCAACTCTGTAGTGAGAATGGGGTAACTGTAACAGAAAATTTTCAGGTTACTTTAAACCGGTGTAGGTTCGAATAAATTCAGTTTTTTATTGGTTTATTATGGTATGGAATTCAGAAGTGGTTGGCTTTGTTAAGTTTTACGGACTTTTCTATGTAAACTTTTTATAATATATAATAATAGCTACCCTGTATCTAATACATGTCCCACTGCTGGGCTCGGGCCTCTTCGCATGGTGAGAAGGGTTAGGCCATAGTCCACCACGCTGGCCAAGAGCGGATTGGTGGAAGTGTGGCATATTCCAATTAAATTATATTCTTAAATCAAATTGAAGAACTATTACCTTGTCTTGATTAATTTGCTAAACAAACTTATACACACACAGCATTACAATCAAAACACGTAACTTGCAAAAATACTTATTTAAAAAAATCTATGTATTCTACACTCATAGCTTCGCATTATTATGTACTTATTTTAGAACAACAACAGTTTTTTATTGACGTACCACGCGGACGGAACTATAGGCACAATTAACTTTTAAACTTACGCGTCGCATGATTAAGTAAAGTCAAAGTCAAAGTTTCTTTATTTGTTGAACATGGTACAAAATTGATGTATTAACATTAGATAGGTACAGCATGTTCTGTCAATTCTGACGTTCAAATTAAAAGTAAACACTGGCCTTTTTATATTAAAGTAGTTTGCTTGTTATAGTCTGCTTGCGATCACGGCCAGTGAAATCTGTCTGCCGAAACGTCAAGCCTAAAAGATAAATAATGCATGATCGCGTTAATTTCCGTTAGACTTTATAGGCAGAAGTTATAATTTATTCAGGTATATTTAACTGCCTTAACATAAACAAACACACATTCGCGTAATCAGGACAAGGAAAAACAAAATTCACAGCTGTCAAAACAATCACCGAAAATAAAAGGAATTGTTCAACCGTCATCGATCAATTTGCGTAAATCTAGCGAACAAACGCTGAACACACGGGCATTATGAGCAAAACACGAGACATAGGAACGCAACATTATCACTCCCCACCTGCCGTCTGCCAAAAATATTCACCTTTTGTTTCACATGAAAATCGAAAAAGAATCTCGCCTTCATTAACGAAGGGTGTAAGTTACGCGGGGGACGGCGAGGGCCCTATTCTCGTAATATACGATATTTCTTTACATTTTTGGCAGTGTTTCGCTTCGTACTTGTCGTTTTTGGAATTGCAGCTGCGACATGTAAAGCATTTTTCGCAACCAAACCCTTATTTTTGCTTGCCATTGAGATTTGATAAAGGGGTCCCAAGGCTTTACTTCATTTCTGGATGAAGAGTAAGGCGAAATATATACAGTGACTTTCACATACATTCACAAGACAAACAATTGGAAATATATTATATTTGCGTTATACTTTGTAATTTAAAATTATATATTTAAGTTAAATGAAACACTTGCTAATGTCAAATTACACATTTATTTGTTTATAAGAATATTCGGTGCTACTTGTGTGAATTTTAAAACATCCAATGTTCGAAACTTTGAACGAGTTGTTTTAATTTGAAAACATTTAATATTTTTTATTATTACAAAAATTCATTGGTTTTGAACACGTTAAAACATTACAAATAATAATACAAAAATAAATTATAAGCAAAACTAAATTATACTAATTACAATGATTTGAATAACCGGGGCTTAGATTATTTTTAATACAACTGTTTGTAATCAGATTAAAATAAATTTAAGTACTTATGTAATGCATCACAAAAATTATGAAACCGAGGCAAAACCTTATTTCATAAAAGTCAAACACCAGAATCACCCCCGCAAAGCATTTTTAATTTGTACTTGAAGTTAAAACCGGAGGGCACATGAGACGCTTCGAAATAGAAAAAAAAGACATTTTGTTTTGACACAACGAGGGGCGGTTGATTGAAATGCTAAAAAATATTTGTGTAAGCTTCTGTTTTTTAAATTAACGAGTAATGTGTAATGTTAAATGTATCGTTGAGTTTATTTGGAGATGGGGAAAAGAAATGTATTTAAATTGAGGTATGTAGAAGGAATAAGGGTGTGTTTGTTTTTTGTGATTGCTCTTGCCAATTTGTTGAGTTATTTTGCTTTATTATCCTTTATTTGTTTGGCGATGAACATACTTATTCTTATACCACACCGTTAGGGGGTACGGTGTGGTTATGTGGGGCCCTCACGTCATAAGTGACCACTGCGGCCATGCCCGAAAGTGCGCCATGGCATTGGTCATCTTGAGGTGGGCCACCTCAAGATGACCAATGCCATGGCGTTGAGGCATTGCTGAGGTCAGCTCAAGGTCGGAGGCATCCGATCATCCACCAAACCCTACCCTTGCTCCATTACTGTGCCCTCTGCTAATCAGAGGGACACGCGGTGGGTCGCCCTGCCAGAATTCGCCACGGGACATGGAATAACCACAGTGCTGCCCCACGCAACGTAAGGATGGATGTGGATTTCAGGATGTTTGTTACTTTTTGACGCAATAACTACTGGATGGGTTTTGATGCAATTTATACACATGAACCTTATAGCCTGGATAAACATCAAGCCTACTTTTTTATATAACACGCGGACGGGTCCGTGTGTGCAAGCTAGTATAATATAAGATACATGTTAAACTAAAAAGCAGTATTTGACTTTGTATTAACTCCTTCATACAGGTTAATTTTTAATAGGTATAACTGTAGTCTTGGTAATAATTACTTATAACGTTTAGAACGTTAACGTTAAACTTGTAACCATTTACTATATTATTTATTTTCAATAAATCTCAAATCTAATTTAATCAAAAAAACTTTTAAAGTAAAGTTCTATAATTTGAAGATTCTATACATCCATTAACATTTAAAATTATTCTTGGAGCCTTTTTGTAAACACTTTGGAGTCGGTACACAACTCAGTACATTTTACAGTCATAGTTAGACTAGTTATCTGAGGTTCTGGCCTCGGGCTTCCTCTTATAACTGCCATGGATATTTAAATGGTGACCGGAACCGATGACATATCATGCTTTCCAAAGCACGGAGGGAAACTCGTCGTCACCCATCCAACGCCCGACCGCGGATAGCAATACCTAAACTGTATAACGATCAGTCCACGAGCTCTTCTCCTATAGAAACACATCGTCATACATCATCAAAATAATACACTATAATAGAGTTTATTTTCCAGTACGTAATAAGTAAAAGATGAACTCAATTTTAATCTTACCCACTTTGCAAGTTAAATGAAGTCATAAACTATTCTGTACAGAAAATGTATCACAAAGTGCATCAACTTATTTACTTTCTCAGTTAATTAGCTGAAGTCTGCCAAGAATACATAATTTGTAAGCTGCCAGAGTGAAGAAGATATGTGAAGCGTAGCTTCCGCGCGCGGCTCTGCTTGCGTTATGTCGATAAAAAGTAGATAGATAAATAAAAGATAATTCTTTATTTTTTTACACAAGGAAAATGTATATAATTGTGATACAGAGTGTAATTTATACATGCACAATGGGCGGCCTTATTATACATTATATTATTCTTACGGGAAACCTGACGTTAGCTCGCATACTTCACGGTGCCGTTCGCCCGGCCGTCGTAATTAAACTGCTTGGAACTACCCGCAATATAAAAAATAAATAAATGAGAATGATGTTAACGATTGTAATTGTGAATGTTATTTATTTATAATTAAATACAATTTAAGTTAATAATATTATTTGACAATGATATTGAGAAATATTATTTCTTTATGTGAATAAAGTGAACATTTCGTGTACTCAGATATCAGTGCAATATTAAATCTTCTTTGTTATTATGTGAAACAGTTTGTAAAGGCATATAATTCAATTCAACAGGATATACCTTCATTCAGACAAAAGGTCGTTTTTATTTATTACTGTAATATTTTATGCCAAATGAAGATTTTGAAAAATTAAAAATCTAAATCAATGGGCGTCCTCATCACTTGTGTCACATCACTATAAAGTGATCTCTTCCAGGCAACCTTTGGATGTACAGGAATAAGTAAATAGACATATTGGTCAGTGGTGTAGTGTAATAAATTATGAAAGTACTTAGTTAAAAAAGTAGCCTATAATATTATGTTAGTCTAGGCTAGCTACTTGGTAACAATAAAATTAAAATAGCCCGAAGGCTATGAGCGCGGTGAACCTACATTACACCTGCTATGTTTAGCTCCCATATGATAGAGGGTGAGCCTACAGCCATCTACCGGGCATCATTGCAGTCTCCAGAGCTCCAGTCACAACTGCAGAATTCTACACATCATTTCCTTACATGACGTTAGTTTTTTTTTTAAGTTCCACTCCCAGGGATAAAAATACCAAAACAGTGATTCAGTCTTTCTTGAAGAAAAAAATTGTTTTGTTTTAAGTCGAATTCTACACGGGCAAAGTCACGGGCAACAACTAGTATATTTGTAAACATGTATGAATGTTAATGCTCATTATATTTTGTTATTCATCTCCCTCCTTCTTTTGAGTTTTCCTTTGTAAACCTATAAATAAGTAAGCATACATACATACATACATAGTATACATGCCTAAAATCACGCCTTTATTCCACGGGGGTAGGCAAAGACGATAGAATGCCATATGCCCCACTCCTGACATACGCGTCCTTCTTACGAGCCTCATACATCTCTTCGTACATATTCGCCCGTTTCGTGTACTGGTACGTACTTGTCCTTTCTTAAGGACGCCATTTATCTGGTCCCTATATGTCCTTCAAGAACAAACTCTTCCAGTACTTTCAACCACATTAGCGTTGTATAAAAATAAATAAGGAAGTGGTGATTTTATTCGGTTCACAATAATCCAAACAAAGAATTAGTTAATATGAAAGCAAGCGATGTTATTGCGTAGGAGCGGCCTGTCCCCGCGGAGCCCCGAAATGTCTACATCGGTACCGTTAATTACGTTAAACTAAATCACACGAAGACATATTGCTAAGTATTGTGTGGGGCCACGAAAACTGCGGTTTATTTTTGGTTATTATTTACTGCCTTGCAGTATAGTATGTGTACCACTAACCGTGAGTCCTCGGATTTGAAGCCCAGGTTGAGCGGATAACACTTCCGTTGAGATTTTTTCGGTTGGGAATTTCTAAGTAGCAGCACAGAGTATGGAATTGTACCTGGTAGATGACGATAGTCTTACCAATCATCACAACGTAACAGGTGATTTGGAAGGGTTATATTATACTCTGTCTCACTGTTCTGGGTAATGTAAGCGTGACTCAACAAACGAGACAGGTTTAGAGATTTGTTTGTGTTATTTTAGCATATTGTAATCTTTATAATATTTTACAGCTTATCTATGAACCCAAATTCACATAATTCTAATGCTCTTTGCATCTGTTAGCTAGAAACCAACATTATGGGTCATTCCAGCCACCATATTTTCAGGTTTGAGGATACCAAAAGGTGTTCCATCCATCCCGGGATTATAGGAATAAATCCCACAAATCGTGGTTCTAACGGCCGCACCCCGGGGGAATTCGCAGCCCGGCGCGGAACGCTGCGGATCCCTGATTTATGTGGAACCCATATAAACGCAATCTGCTTAATTGCCGTCTGCTACACCGATAAGCTATGCCAACTGATAGTTTTAATTCTTTTTGAAGTTCTGTTAGAGCCGACGTACACGGATACTTTTTGTCGAAGATTAGTTTGATTAGCATTATAGAAACAAATGTGCGCAATTTAGGTACGTACTATAAGACCAATAGATTTTTAATCCAACTTAGTACTAATTTTGCGAAGACATTTCAAAACATCAAAGCCTAAATTCGTAAGACAAGGAATTTAAAATTCTGTTCAAGATTGACATTACAGTGTAACTTATTTATGTAACAATTTTAAACGAAATGTTTGTCAAATAGGTTAATCAATTGGTCTGAAAGTACATACTATCGTGACATAAAAGATCTATCTCCATCTCACAACACAGTCACAAACCTTTCCGTAATAAATTATGACGGTAGAGCTCTTGTGAACGAGTTCAAGGGCGGCAGCACCACCGTCTCACCTTTGAAATACCGCCAAATAGTAGTACTTGCATTACTGTGTTCCGGTTTGGTGGTGAGATCAGGCCCCTGAAATTACTGGCACATGTTCCTTAAATGGAGCGACGCATCTACAATCTGCTTTTCTGGATTGCTGACGTTCATGGACTATAGTTGGCACTTACCATCCGTAATCTGTGTCCGTTCGCTACAAACGTAGAAGAAAACAAGGTATTTTTTATGATAACTCGGCAAAAACATTAAATTCACACAAGTTGATAAAATTTAACAACTAAACAAAATATTTATAATAATCTTTCACCAAATGAGAAGAAATGAAGAGAAGAATGAAGGGACAAAGAATGAAGAGTTAAACTCGAGCCATTCCATAAGAAAAGAGAATGGCTGTATTTCTGGATATTTGTTACTCATTCACATAAAAACTACTAAATGGATGTAAATGAAACTAGGCACACGGGTAGCTTATAGCCTAAATTAACAGTAAGCTCATTTTGTCATCAGACCATAGTGACAAAGCCTCGGGGGTAAGCTTGTTATACCAAACGTCAAACTTATATTCAGCTCGCGAGCGAGCGAGCGAGCGCAGAGCGAGAGCGAGATATACGTAAAAAGTGAATTGTAACATTCACATTTACGTATATCTCGTTAACGTTACAGTCGAGTGACTGAGAAAGTGCATTTTACAACACGCCAAAATGTTGATTTTAGCATTATAATTTTAATTGATGGACAACACTTTCCATCTGTCGACTAAAAGTATGCCGTGCAATTCAGCTCTTAGAACTTGAAGCAGAATTCCAAGTAGTTTCAATCGTTCTAGGTGTAAATCCGTTAATGCCTGGAGAGGAATTTTAGCCGGGTTTTAGTGCATATCACGGGATTTCACGTCTGACGGAGGAGGAACGAATGGGAGACGTTAAAAGTTTTATGGCAATGTTAATTTCAAAGGCATTGCTTGCTATTACTTATGTGATGACCACTTTTTACTGTTTATATTTATAATCCTAGAAAACCAACCAGGTAATACTACTGCATTTTTCTTTGGTCTAGTGGTTAGCGTCTTTCACCGCGAGGTCTTGGGTCCGATTCCCTGGTCGGGCAAAATGCTATTTGTGATTTTCCTGTACGAAATTCTATATTCTATATAAACAAACAGTATTAAATAAATCAATCTTTCCCTATGTGCAATTCTGTATTCTTTACAACTCCTAGTAATTGTATTTTTAAACAATGCCTAGGAATTGTATTCCAAAAAGATGTAGGATTTTATTTCTATAGATTTCTTAACACGTTCAAGTTAAGTGTAAACAAAAAAAAAGTCTCCGGGCGAGCTACTTTTCACAAGATTTCTATTTCTTTGTATATATCCTACTTCAAATTAAGATAAAAGTTTGTTACTCCTTCGCGCTCGAACAAATAGACAAATTTTAAATTTAAAATTGCTATATAGATAGCTTATGGCCTGGATCAACATGAAGGTTACATTTAATTGAAAGAAAGACAGAAAGAAAAAATATATATTACGACTTACAAAATAACATTACATAATATAAATACTTACAATAATTAACAGATATAAAAATAGTGACAGTGATACAAATATTAATATACTAGCCAAAATGACAAATAGGACAGTAGTTCAGCATATTGTCAATGACTTGAAAAATCCCTGACACTGGGATTCAGCTATATCCCTTTAAGAGATACGCGCCTTTTTGAAAATAAAATATTATATTGACAAAAGCTATTATATTTTGATAAATGATAAGGTAATGAGTAAAAAGGATTAAAATTGTATATATTACCTGAAATAGTCTTATTATACATTTAAAACCCTAATATATACATGAATATACATAAAATATACTTATACAAAAATAAATATAACATATGAATAGTAATATAACAAGTACTTGCAGGTTAGAGCAAAACAATGCCACAGCATAATACTTTTATATTGAGGCACCACACGGGCGAAGCCGCAGGAATAGCTAGTTTAAAATACAGTATAATCAGGAAATGTTTTTCAATTCACATATGCACTGAAATTGATGGAATCGATTTCGACAAATGAGATATCGTTAGAGTGTTATCGTTCCGGAGTCGTGTCGGATGTGGCACGTGACGTCATAGCTTTTCCATTACGTTCTGTGACTTGTTTGGCAAGAAATGAGAGATGTATACAGAAGTATGTTTATATCTTTGCAGGTGGTCTTGATCTTTTAGATAGTGTTGTATTATCTTACTATATCTCTAATTCGATCAAAAATTCTCGCGTCGCCACTAACCCTTTAGATATCAAACTCCTCCTACGTAGCATAAAAACATTATTGAACATTAAAAAGATATTAATTGTAGTTCACCTTTCACATGCCAAAACTTTTTGACTATTCGAGTGATCTTCATGTACTAAGTACGAGAAATTTTCGTCGTTGATTTTTGTTTAAGAATTTAGAATGCAAAAGTCTACATAATGTCTATTCACATATTAGTTGTAAAACAAGCTGTTTTCCGCAAATTCGTCCGTGTGGAATTCGACATTGCCATGCAATAGCTATATTATGCTATCGTACATAATTGAGACACTTCACTTAACTCCAATTCAAATTGTTAATTTTTGTCGTTTAGGAAACTTAAGTGCAGAATTTCGTTTAATTTCTTTTAAAATTGATTACGTTACCAAATAAATTTACAACTCCTAATTTACTCCCTTGGAAAGAGATATTTCCAAAAAATCTATCCAAGAGTTCATTTACAGATGTGCAGAATTCCATGCAATTTCTTTTTAAATTTTATTAAACAATTTTAAGAACCATGGCCAAGAAAGTAACTTTTTAAATAAAAACACCGCATCTTAATTGATTAATTCGTTTTAGAGCTACGTGCCACAGAAGCCCAGACAGGCACATGGACACACAGACAGTCAGACAAAGCGGTCAAACTTATAACATCCCTCTTTTTATATCGGAGCTTAAAACATATCTTTTAAGGTTAGTTAACCAATGTCCACCCGAAATAAATAGAATTTTATGTAACAATATAAATATAAGGGACAGAATGAATCCGGTATTAGCTAAATACTTAATGTCACAATACCAATATGGCAAGTATCGAAAAAAGAGTTGTAGCGATGATCCAGAGCCGCTTAAAATATTACTTCGGCCTGCTAGGGATGGCGTTACAAGGTGCAAGCGTAAGCGATTTTATATTATGATGAGAGTTATTGACTTTTTAGACTGACTGTCACTGTCTGCTATGCTGTCTGTCACTCAGGCGAAGCTGGCTAGTTAGATTCTGACAGATATTTAATTTTAAAATGCGAATGACAAAAAAAAATGACGACATGACTGTAAACTTACCAGACTTGTCTGTTAGGTTCGCGGCCGCGTGCACAAATGTAGTTCAGTAGTTTTCAGCAAATATAATTCCACATGTCACCTGTTAAGCTTAGTTTGTTACCATGTAAAAGTGGCAGAGCCTATCGCAATCACAATTCCAAACGCCATGCTTTAACTCTTTTGCCCGACCCAATTATTCAACCCGAGATCTCACGATTAGTAGTCGCATATGCTTAACACTAATTTAACGACGCAGATTTAAGTGATAGTAATAGACAATCACATAAAACATAATACATTTACATTACGATATTAGTGGCATGTTACACCTAAAATTGTTAATGAAATTACTATCACGACGAAATTAATTTTATTTTATTAACAATTTCACGGTGTCTACATCAACTTTTAACTTGTAAGGTGGGAATTTCTCAATGAATGACATGTGAGTCTGTCCAAAATACAATACTGTCTCTATAAAAGAAGAGCATATGTCAACCGATGAGAGCCCAGTGACATTGGCCATATACTGAACGTACTGGGCCAACAAAATCTGTCCAATCTGTCAAACCATTTACACGAAGAAGAAAAAAAACACTTATAGAATGCATGCATTAATTTTCGTAATGTATTAGGCTGTACTGCCGCTTTCTCCCTCACCTTACACCACACCAAAGGGTTCAGTACGTGTGACATTCCCAAGGGAAATCTTTTCGACGCCGACAGGGGTGAAGTCGGTATTAACTCCCGCTTCATTCGTCAACCCTAACCCAACATGCATTTTACATAGTATGCCATTTGAGAACTAGTCTTTGGTGACCCTAATGCATCTTTTATAACACGCTATTATTGTTTATATATCGATCAATTTGGGTCAGTCTATAGTGAATTCGCTGTTTGGTGTTAGTACTGTGCTTTATTGTAATAATGATAAAGTTTGGTGCTGTTGCAAACCGTAAAGTAAATAAAAAATGCTTTATGACACTAAAACTACTCGTTTCATCGTACTCCCGTTGTCTCCTAAATCTTGACATCAAAAGATAAAATTATAATTTTGTAACCCGCAAAATAGTTGCGACTTTTAATTCGATCATTGTGATGACGGATCTACTCGGATTTTACAGAATGATCGACCAACACAGGACTATTCTCTATACCTTACAAAATAAGAGTGATATCAATAAAATGACCTAGAAACAAAAGAAATGACACAAGATTCACCGACATGATAAAATGATCCACCGATACGATAAAGCAATCCAAAGATGTCATGAAATTATCAATACACAAGAAATTCACACACCGAGTAGAGAAATTACACATCGTTTATGTTTTCTTGGTAAATTGCTAGGAAAATATCATATCGATGGGCAAAATGACCACCGATTCCACTGATATGGGTACAGCGACGTGATAAATTATAATATAATTAATTAGTATAATTAATATTAGAAAAAAAGGCAAGAAAACTATTAATTTATTCTGGCATAAGAAAGAAATAACACACTTTGCCGAAAATTGCAAAGGAACCATATAAATATGATAAATTGAATTACATGCAATAAAGCTAATTCATTTAACTTTTCACCTCTCTAAGAATTAAACAACCATAATATAAAAAAACTGCCTAATAAATTGAAAAAAATCTAAAAAAGATCATCCACCGATATCGTATAATAATTGTCCCAGAGCTACTAAAATTATGTTCCATAAATCCTTCAACTGCATTTTTTTACCGAAAAATCTTTCAGAAATACGTCAGCACGTGCTCCTTTGCTCAACTTGAAATCTAATTCAGTTCAATTTACTGCATTTCTACAACACAGCATTCACAACCGCACTAGCAAACAAGTTGAAAAAACCCATCCAGTTGAATTTAAAGCAATCAAAACCACATTTCACCTGAAAAATAATCTGAAAATGCTGCGAATACAAGGCAGCCAATCTACAGCAACACTAACAAGGAAAGACAACCTGAAAACACTGAATAAAGCTTCACAATTTTCAACTGAAATCGACTCACGTACACTCATCAGCGCTCGACGAAAAAGGAGCAATATATCAACACTCATTTCCTGTACTGAAAAGAGATTTCAACTTACGATAAGGCACCCTGTATACAACGCGAGTGTAGACCAGCCTGTATATGCTGTGGGGTAGGTGGGAGATTAGGACGAGTGTAATGATTCTAGAAATAATTTTAAGACATATTTTATTTGAGCGAATTCTGTAGATAAATGAAGCTCATCATTTTCTTGCAATGCTATATTTAGTTTTTTTTTAATGTGCGTGTCTATGTACTCGTATGTATGTGTGTACGTGCGTGCGCGCGGGTGTGTAGATATGTGGTACTCTAACATAATATAAAAATGACTGGGTTGATTTTTATGAAATTTTGCACACAGGTAGTATTGTCTATTAATATAGGCTACTTTTTATCGACATACCATGCGGGCGCCGTGGGTGGAAGATATTGTTGTAATATTTTGAATAAACTACAATGCAATGAGTTGTTATGTACAGTCAGCAACAAAAGTAGCTACACACAAGCAAATTTTCATAGCCACCTATTTCTAAAAAATCGTAATTCTTCAATGATTTGATTAATTAAAACTTATTATACTCGATAATAAGTGGACTATTTTATATTAGGGATGTTTTTAATGTGACAAAATAATGTGATTTGTACGTAAATTTTAAAATTTTTACGTGTTCAGCTACTTCATTAGCTGCCTGTACTTATTAAGTGACAAGCATAACTTGCTCCTCAAATATTAAAATAAAAGTGATTTCCTCGCATTTAAAAGGGCCCATTTTAGACAAATGGGCCCTTACTAGCTTCTACGCGTGGTTCCACCCGCATGTTCTATGTGTCGATCAAGAGTAGCCTATGATATCCTCAGGTCTTAAACTATCCATTTACTTTCATTGACAAAACTTTCATTGACAAAACTCTCACCTGGGGCCCCCAGCTCAAGGAGCTGAGTCGAAAACTATTTGCCGCTGTCGGGTCTTTGCGTAGACTGCGTAACCTCTTGCCTATTTCTACGAAAACTGCGTTATCTCAATCACTCCTTCTCCCCATCCTTGATTATGCCGATGCCAGCTATCTCGATCTCAATGAAGACTAACTCGACAAACTTGAGCGCCTCCAAAATGTCTGTATAAGGTTTATATTTGGTCTACGCAAATATGACCATGTTTCTATATTTCGCACTAAACTCAAGTGGTTACCCATTCGGCTTCGCCGGAATGCACATATTCTATCGCTACTTTACAACATTCTTTTTAATCCTTCGACTCCTTCATATCTAAAACAACGCTTCCTTTTTAACACGCTTATATTAGCTTCACCTGTATGTTTGTTTGTTTGTTTGTTTGTTTGTTTGTATGTAACCGACTCCTTTGGACTCGATTTTGACCCACTTTAAACGGACAGATTTCATTCAAATTTTGCACACCTGTCAAAGATCGATGACAATGCAATAATTCGATTAAAAAAATTAAAAATATATAAAAAAAAAAAAAAAAAAAAAAAACGCTCTTATAAATAAACCAAACTAAAAAGTAGAAAATAAATAATAGTTTAAAAAAACTAAAAAACACGCTTTTAAAGTACTTCTAACAAAAAGTGAAAAATAATTCCTAATATAAGCTGAAAAAAGCGTGGGGCGCTCTGTGCCATATTTTTCGTCTATCGAGCAACCCACGCTTTTTTCAGCTTATATTAGGAATTATTTTTCACTTTTTAGTTAGAAGTACTTTAAAAGCGTGTTTTTTAGTTTTTTTAAACTATTATTTATTCTAAATGACACGCACACGAGATTCCTGCGCTCTTCAGGGAATTTGAGATTAAAAATGCCGGAACATACCACTAGGTTTACAGACAAATCATTTACGGTGCAAGCTGTAAGACTCTGGAATGAGTTACCGGTGTCAATAAGAAGTGCCAAAACGCTAACAACTTTTAAGTCTTTGGTGAAGGAACACTATCTTACTTTCTAATTTTTCATACCTGTTCTGCTGCTCTCATCTCATTCCTAAATCAATCATTATTAATATACCGTTTTCTGTCCTTAAACATAATATTGTAGGTATTTATGTATATTTATATATGTATATATATATTTTATATATGTATGCCCTTTTATTGTATTTATGTATTTATATGTAGCCCTTGCATGTATTTGTATATATTTTATAGTACCTATGCTTAGGTACACAATTATTTATTTGTTAGAAGTAGTTATTAAATGTATTTATTCATTCTTTTCTTCATTTAAACTTCATGCTAGTACACCTTTTACTTCCCTTTCGTGTCTCTTTCATACTTTTCCATCCAATGGTTGTCTGTAAGAGATTGCCTTTGCAGCGATAAGACCGCCATTTGTACTTTTGTTATCTACATATTCTTCTGTATTATTTTTCCTTGGTGTGCAATAAAGTTTATTATTATTATTATTATTATTATTATCCCTATACCAAATTTCATTAAACTAGGCACAGCCATTTAGGCGTAAAATCATAACGGACAGACTTACAGTTAACATAACATAACAAAACAAACATGAGAATTACATAACATCACGTTTATATTACCAAGAAGAGTGTGGCAGAGGATAGAGGGTGAGCCTATCATCATCCACAGGGCACTATTCCAACTCCGTGCCACTATTGTGAATTTCCTGATGGAAAGTTCACAAATAACACTTTGGCTGACCCGGGATCGTACCCGAGACCGAAGCGAGTGGCGCATACAAGCAATCATAATTTTATTTTATCATTTTTTTCTCATTTTAGTATTTGTTAGGACATTCCCAAACGCCCAAAACTCCGCCTTCCAACAACATAAACAAACCTCGCCGTTACCGAATATGTTGTTTTGGTGTATTTTTTAGCCATTATACTGGCACGTCTTGTTAGTATGAGAGTGAAATAAAACATCGTGTCTCAGGGGCCGCGGCCGTAGCGCAAATAAACAGACTCGACACTCTTTTGATCTCGCGATGTCGAGTAATGAGTTCGTCGAGACTTTTCTGCCGTATGTGTATGTCTGATAATGCACTCAATTGTAGATTAAAGCTACGTAAAGAAAACCAATGGCGGGTGTAATTAATAGTTCCAATGTAGTTGCTTTAATTTTTAGTAAATGTATTTTTTTTTTGAAACCACCAACTTTTCAAGTGAATAAAATATATGTAGAATTTATAATTTGTAATTTAAAAAGATGAACCTAAACTTAAGTATAAAAAGTAAATTTAGATTTTTCGTTTATTTCAAAAAGTACTGGACCGATTTTAACTACTGTATATTTTAGTTTCAGAAAAGTCTTTCTATTTCAAAGCAAAAATAAGGAGTACATAACATCACGCCTATATTAACCCGAGAATGATGTGACAGAGATGTATTTTGCCTGTTTTGTTGAGGTCCCATGTATTAATGAGAGCCTTTCGACTCAAATACAACGCCGTGCTATTGAGAAATTCGGAACGAAATTCCAAATTACACTTTAACCCAACCCGGGTATCTAACGTGCATGCGTTATTTCCACGAGGCTGTTAATAATATATCGCACAAACATCATCGTATATAACTTCACATTCACATTTCCCTTACATCTCTACACAACAAACTCACATCACAAAAAAACTCACGAACTACTTCCTGGTTCTTGAGCTTACATCCCGTACATACTCGAAAGAAGTTCAAATAAGTCGTCGCTCGGACTCATGCAACAGTTAGCGCGGCCAGCCGTACACAAGTACTGGAGTGGCCTGGCCCGAGGCAAGAGCCGGCTCGAGGCCTCGAGGCTCAAAGGCCCTACACTCGAGAGCCTTTGCGAGTAAAAAGACAGCCGGACTTGCGAACGTCGAACGTAATTGCTGTTTAAATGTGGAATGTTTTTTGAAAAAGGAATAGTGATCCGTTATTTTTGGGGTTTGGTTTTTATTGCGTTTTGTAGTTGCTGATTTTGCGTTTATGTTTTTATTTAATCAATTATTTAGAATCATTAGATGCTAATTGTGCGTTCAAATGTTTTTTTTTTTTGTTTTTAGATCAATCTTTTATTTGCTGTAATTTAATATCACATCTTAGAGGGTATTTGCGTAAATGTTTTTGTTGCAAATATTTACATCTGCGAATAAACATATTTAAATTAAATAGTAATCCTTAATTATGTAGAACATCTTTCAGAAAGTAGCGGGTTTTAAATAAATCTCAATACTTGTAGTTAACAGAAACGCATTTATTTCCTCTGCCTCACATTTAATTATATACGGTAAACAATCAAACTTAAAATAGTACTTACATGTTCACAGTTTCACTTCACTAAATCTATACACACACAATCAACCACTGTTCACTTTTGGAGATGTTACTGGTTCGACAATTTAACAAAGACTGCCGACCGTTACCGTTTGCCTGGCGTTCAAACGTTCGGTATTTGAAAGATGTCGTTCGATGACCGGTTGAATGCATTACGTTTATAATGGTGTTGCCAGGAAAATGCCAACAGCTCGGCCTTCCTGCTAAAAGTGCGTCCTCGCGCTTTTAATTTAACAGTTTAGTTACATTATTTTACACATATTTATTTTAGCTAATTACCAGCAATAACAAAAAAAAATCATTTGATCAAAAATACATTATATAAACACTATTAATTATACTAATTAAATCAAAAATACATTCCAGTATTGTTTCGGCTACTAATTTTTTTTTTACTTACCTACACAGCATTATTTTAAGTATTTCAATAATTAAGTAAATTGTATTAAAAGTATAACAATAACAGTGTTAGATTACAGATTTTACCAATTAATACACTAGCAACCATTTTTTTATAATCAGTGTTCGATAAGCTTAGAGTTATACATAATTTACAGCATAAAATTGGCCAACATTAAATCATTTACTCGGAACAGGTAATCAATATAATTACAGAAAGCTCATCTTAGATAATAATAAGTATACAATTTCTTAAACTCAAAAATATTTAATTACCATTATGTGCTTCATCATCACTGTCAAAGTCTCGATTAAATGTTAGCCATGGCTGCATTTTGTCAACAGCAATCACGGCTTCGTACCGACGGCTATTTTTTCGTGTTAAAGGCGTATCCTCAACTACATATCTATCGTTAGGAAGCACCTTCATTACGCGATACGGACCTTGAAATTTTACTACTAATTTTTGTGACTTGCCATCATTAGGCATTTGCCTCTCGACGCGGACTAAGTCACCTATTTCATATTTTTTTGCAGTTATCCTACGACTATTATATCTCTCAACATCTTTAAGTTGTTGAGATCTAATATTTTCGCTAGCTGATTGCCTAATGTCAGGTAAGTTCCCTAAGCTAATAGGATCAACGGTATCTGATATTATCGAGTTTAGTATGCCCTCGGACCTACCTGTTATATTAAAACCAAATAGTAGTTCTGAGGGACTTTTCTGGGTGGTTTTATGAATAGTAGTGTTTAATCCAATCTGAATATCAGAAATTTGATCATCCCAAGACCTTTCATCCTTGCCATGGGTGCAAGTTGAAAGGGCGTCCAAAATGGTCCTATTGAAACGCTCAACTTGTCCATTAGCCCGTGGCGTAGCAACGGCGTTTATAATATGTCTTATCCCGTGCGAAGAAGTAAATTCTTTAAACGTGTTACTGGTAAAACTTGTACCCTTGTCCGTTATAAGCCGAGTAGGGACACCAAAGAAACTAATATGGTCTTTTAGAACCCGTATACTAGTGAGTGATTTTGTATTCTTAACGGCGGTAATATTGACAAATTTCGTAAAGCCATCAACTACAACCAAGACGTAACAGTTACCCCTTTTACTCTTAACAAAAGGACCTAAGTGGTCTGCGTGTATTGTATGGAATGGAATGCTAATTTTTTCGATTGGGTGAAGTTCGCCCTCTTTCTTACCCCCATGCGCTTTATGGTGCGCACATTCCAAGCAAGACTGCACGTATTTCTTAACAAATCGACGCATTTTTGGGAACCAAAAATGTTGCCGAATACGCTGTAGGGTTTTATCAAAACCATAGTGACCTATATCATCGTGATTCCTTTTTAATATTTGCCAGCGAACTCCTTTTGGAACTAACCACCTAATCTCATCACCAACTATGCGATAAACGCGACCGTTTTTTAATGTATAATTTTTGTGAATGTCCATCACCATTTCCGCAGTCTTATCCCCTAAAATATTTTTAATCCTCTGCGCTTCCTCATCCGCGTCCTGCACGGTGGCGATCCAGTCCTGCTCGTTACTTTCAATACTTAAAACATCTAGAACATGTGTTTCAGTTACAGGTGCCTCAAATGGTCCACGACTCAGTGCGTCGACATGGCCCATTCTTGAACCAGGTCGATATTCTATAGAACAGTCAAATTCTTGGATCTGAACCCACCAACGTGCAACTCGCGGAATTAGATCGCGCTTCACAAATGTACATCTCAAAGCGTTACAGTCTGTATAAATTGTGAATGATATTCCTAATAAATATACCCGAAACCTACTTAAAGAAGCTACTACCGCCAACGTTTCGAGCTCGTAAGAGTGCAACTTGCGCTCGTCGGGTGAAGTTTTACGGCTAAAGTACGATACTGGGTGAAATGCTCCTACAGAGTCGCTTTGTAAAAGTATACCGGCAAGTCCGTCTTGGCATGCGTCAGTATGTAACTGAGTGATTGCATTTGGGTCATATAGGGCTAATAAAGGTCGTTGCGTAAGCATTGTTTTGACTAAAGCAAAGGACTCCTCTTGACTATTACCCCACGACCATCCCATATCCTTTTTCAAGAGGTTTGTTAATGAAGACGTTATAACGGCATAGTTTTTAATAAAACGCCTAAAGAAACCAGCTAACCCAAGAAATTGTCTTAATTCATGTATGTTACGCGGTGTGCGAAATTTAGATATGGCGTCTGTTTTTCTACTACCTGGCCTAATACCTGTTGAGCTGACTTCAAAACCTAGAAAGTCGATAGTATTTTGAAAAAAATTACATTTACTTAGTCTTAGTGTTAGGCCACCCCGTTTGAGAAGTTGTAAAACTTCTTCAAGCCTCTCTAAACCCTCGGATGCGTTCTTGCTGGGTATAAGTATATCGTCCATATAAACCATTGCGTACTTGATCTTAGCATCATGAAGTATTTTATTAATAGTCCTTTGAAAAACCGACGGAGCGTTAACTAGACCAAATGGCATGCGATTATACTCAAACTGCCCATCTGGGGTAACAAAGGCAGTTTTATGGCGCGACTCCTCGTTAATCTGAATTTGGTAGTAACCTGAGGCCAAATCGAGCGATGTAAACAATGCATTGCCTGCCAGTTGATCCAGTTGATCATCAACGCGCGGTAGAGGGTAGTGATCTTTTTTAGTTTTTCGGTTAAGAGCGCGGTAATCCACGCACAGACGTTTTTCACCTGTTTTCTTTTGAACTAGAACGATGGGACTAGCATAGGGTGAAGAGGATTCTCTGACTATACCGCTATCCATCATATCTTGAACCATGTCGTTCACAAGCACCCGTTCGGAGTGAGATAAACGGTATGGTCTATATACGATAGGTTCATTATCTTCTAACTCTATGACCATCTCCGTTACATTAGTATAACCAAGGTCTTTTAAACTATTAGAGAAACAATTTTGATATTTATCCAATAAGTTTTGTAACTGAAGGCGTTCGTCACTAGTTAAGTCATCACTACAGTTAATTTTCTCATCAGAGCAAAGTGAATCAAAAGACATTTGGTAGCAATCTAAAATATCTGGGGTATTGGAATATTCACCCATCAGTGACCGAGTTATTAGTGAATTTTTACTGATAGTTATATCACCTTCTGATGCGTTATAAACAAATAGTAAACCTATTCCGTCTCTAACGATGTATTCGCCCGGTAAAAGGTAATATTCCCTTCCTTCTTCTCCTCTAAGAGAACCGCGTACTAAGACATTACCGCTAAAAGATGAGTCGCTTTTGACACGTATCGCACGCAATGAGCATTTTGGGACGCAAACGTTATCATAACATTTTAAATTTATTTTAGTAGGATTAATCTTATTAAATATCAATTGAGTTGGCGTTTTTGTAATTATTATGTCGGGACTTTCTGTAAAAGAGTGCCCTAAGAGAGCAGGATGACTAAGCACATAATCATCAACTGCATAAATATCTATAATTTTTGAAATTTCTTGCACTTCTACATTGGCGGTGATTACTCCTAAAGGACAAGTTAAATTGGCACCAATGCCCCTAAGCATTGGGAGGTTAGGTATATGCTTTATATTTAATCCGAGTTCGTTGGCTCTACTAATTTTAATTAAAGAACATTGGCTACCTAGGTCTATGTGGCAAGGTACAGTATTACCATTAATTTTAATATTAAGAATGTATTTGTTATTTGACTCATTAGTTGTGCTTAACTCTGATACCTGTTTCTCATTACTAATCTTTGTTTGGGACTCATTTGAAACGCTCTCTCCCCTGTTTTTATTTTTATAACAACTAGATGATTGATGTCCTAACTTATCGCATAACGTACATTTCACTAATGGTTTGTCACATCTGAAGCTAGGGTGACCCAACTCGTTACAGTTAAAGCACCTTATATTTGAATTCATTGTTGTTCTTGAGTTTTGAATCCGATTGGTCGCATTGCCAGAACCCTTGCGATCGTTTCTATTCCTAGCGCTACTCTCTAACCCTTCTCGATTTTGCCCAACCTTCACAGTTCGGAAATATTTAAGAATCTGTTCAGGTTCACTGAATTGAGCCGCCTGTGCACCTACTCTAATAGCGCGGTCATCAACGCCGTATAAAACACAATCAACGGCCTTTTTGCCATAGATTGCACACCTATTTAATAAATTTAGTTTAGCGTAATAATAGTGTTCCAGTGATTCACCATATTTAGCACGTTTGGCTAACATTTCCGTCAAGAGCTCAGCGTAGTCCTCGCGACAAGGAAATGATTCGACTAATTTCTTTTTCCATTCGCTCCAAGTATAAAGCAAAGTGGGCAATCCCTGATACCAGGTTTTGGCTACCCCCGTGAGTTTCGGCAAAGCGTAATGAATGATTTCCCTTTCAGACCACCCGTATATCTCGGCACATTCCTCAACCTTAGTTAGCCACACAAGTACAGTTTGTTCTTTGCTAAGAGGGTCAAAATCTGGTATCACGTTGTTACTAAATGATAGCTTGGGCTTGTCTGAACTCTTAATAGAATTTAAAATTGACAAAAATTTATCTAACATGACATTAGTATCAGATTCCGGTTTCCTACTAACACTAGGTATTTTGTTAGACTCACGTTCACTTGAAGTGTCACTGGGTATCCTTCGAGGCCTCGTTCTCCTTTCTCGTGAGCGTTTTCTGGACCTTCGAATTCGCTTGTCGCCACCACTTCGCGTCGAACTATCAGAGTCGCTAAAGTTACTTCGTCTTTTCCGCGCAGCAGATAATTCCTGTCTTCTTGTAGTGTGGATTTCACTATCCAGAGATCTTTCATTTCTTCTGCCCTCAGACCTGGGCTCACTCCTGCCCTCAAACCTGGGCTCACCCCTGCCCTCAAACCTGGGCTCACCCCTGCCCTCAAACCTGGGCTCACCCCTGCCCTCAAACCTGGGCTCACCCCTGCCCTCAAACCTGGGCTCCACCCTGCCCTCAAACCTGGGCTCACCCCTGCCCTCAAACCTGGGCTCCTCCCTGCCCTCAAACCTGGGCTCCTCCCTGCCCTCAAACCTGGGCTCCACCCTGCCCTCAAACCTGGGCTCCTCCCTGCCCTCAAACCTGGGCTCATTCTCGTCCTCAATCCTTGCTCCACTATCAGCCATAGTGGTATCTGAAACTTGTAATTGTAATGCTTAGAATATATTCGTACTCATTTGAACATAATTTCAGGTTCGTGTTTACAAAGTGATCAATTCATCATATTATATACGTATTACTACGTAAAGGGCAAAATAAAAGGCGAGATTGTTGTAAAAAGATAGATAACAATATGTATTCAAATACAAATTCAAATTCAAATTTAAATCATTTATTTTCATAGGCCCCAGGAGGCGCTTGAACACGTTGTATTGTCTATTTGTAATTCGTAATCACAAATAGAATACGAGCATCTACGTAAAGCGCAAAATAGGAGGCTAACTTGTTGTTAACAGGTAGATGAAATCATTTGAAGGTTATTTATAATTCCGAATCACTAATAAAATACACCCAAGCCTACATTCGTGGCGTAATATTAACCTCTCGTCTGTAAAATATCGACAGCATACAATATTTATTGTGTGTAAATTTTATAGCAGCTTCACTACGACTTTAAATGGCGCAGTTAATTATTATTAAAAACGTTTCTCATTTTTAAACCGTTCAAAAAAGAAAATAGCAAACAAACAGTTTTAAATTAGTTTCATTAAGTATCTATGCAAATGGCGAGATGGATAAAAATCAAATGACCTCATTCTATATTCTGTTTAAAAAAAATAACGAATATTGAAAATAATATAATTCCAATTTGACGGCATTTGCGCTAACAAGTTCATGACAAATAACAGTTTTTCTCAATTTATACAAGTGAGCTCAGTATTCTAATTTTGATTGTTTGTAGACGTGGATAAAGAAATCAATATAATTTTCTTACGATCCCACTTCTGAAGCTGTAGAACATCTTTCAGAAAGTAGCGGGTTTTAAATAAATCTCAATACTTGTAGTTAACAGAAACGCATTTATTTCCTCTGCCTCACATTTAATTATATACGGTAAACAATCAAACTTAAAATAGTACTTACATGTTCACAGTTTCACTTCACTAAATCTATACACACACAATCAACCACTGTTCACTTTTGGAGATGTTACTGGTTCGACAATTTAACAAAGACTGCCGACCGTTACCGTTTGCCTGGCGTTCAAACGTTCGGTATTTGAAAGATGTCGTTCGATGACCGGTTGAATGCATTACGTTTATAATGGTGTTGCCAGGAAAATGCCAACAATTAGTTACTTAATATTTAAATAAGAATGTAACTCTGTCTGTTCATCTGTTTGTCTGTAACGTTTTCACGGCTAAACTACGGAACTGGTTTCGATGACAATTAGTATGGAGATAGTCCATGACCTTAGGCAGGATACTTTACTTACCAAGTGGGCGAAGCTGCGCGCAGAAGCTAGCAAGAAAATATAAAAAAAATTAATTGCAGTTTACGGTAATCTTCTGCGCGGTTCGTTTTTGTTCCACGCATGCCTTCAAAGTCAAACTTAACCACAAAATAATAATAAATAAATAAATAAATAACAAAACACACTTTCATAAAAACAAAAATACGAGGAACTTAAAAAGGGTACAAAGTTTAAAATCTTACTGCCACCTAAAATGATTAATCAACGTTTTTGTAGTAAACGCATTTGCCCCGAATAAACTAAATAAATGAGTATAGCAAAGAGAGTATGAAATATCAGCAAAACATCGCTTCCGTTCATAAGTTAACAAAAACGCCCGAAACACGACCTTAATCGAATTTTGTTCACGGGAATTAAAGCTGGGCATTCACTGTACGTCTGCTTGTAGAAATTGTTAACAGATATACATTTTGCTAGCCAACTTTTGGCGTTGTCCTAGCTGACCCGTTGTCCTACGTGAGAGACCAACGTGATCCAAACATTGCACGCGACGGCACACGACGACGGTTGCTATCAAAACAAACACGTTTGTACCGTGTCGCATCGCACTTGTTGCTCACCTAAGACAACACCTGAGCGACCTAACGCGACATGTTCAACACGACGTGACGCGATTCATACAAAACAGGCGTAACCGTTTTAAAATTCAGCGTAGCGTAAATGAATGCCGAATGGCGTTTATCGCTAGTTTGTATGAATCGCGTCGCGTAGCGTAACACTTGTCGCGTTAAGTCGCTCAGCTAGGACAATGGGAGGAGTTACTTGGCTTGAAAGATCTCACCATCGCATCGCTTTGTATTTGAATATATTTTACTTTGACGTGTTTCTTAGATTATTTACTAAATTTATTTAACAAAATTCTATATTGAATCCAGGTTCAGACAAAATCATTTATATACTTCTATCTACTTGTCCAGCAGTAACCGTATGCGATTGCTCACCAAAGGTCTCGGTTTCAATGTCCGAGTAGGGCAAATTGGGGTATTTCAGATTTATATAGTTTGGCGTCTAAAATTGTGCCAGGTAGATCGCGATCGCCTTAGTATTCATCATATGGGGACTTAATAGAACAAGGTGGAATGTGAGTAATTTACACCTTTCGTGAAGCACAAATTTACTAAATTTTATTGTCTTCACGACTAATCGCATCGCGACTTTCAACCATCGCAACCGGGTGGTACATTCCACCGGCCGCCTTAAACGCATACGTATACAGGGTGATTAATCTCGCACACAGAGTATCTGCGGTGAGCTTCGTTTCCAGCAATGATAGATGAGTTGCAGTCTGCTCCCACACGAGCTTGTTTGCCACCTTAGTTAGCCACGCACCGATACCATGCTAGTTTTAAGTTGCTTATAGCTTCAAATTATGCAGAAACTAGCTATCACCCACGGCTATGCCCGCGTGGTATGTCGTTAAAAAATAATCCAGGCTATTAGCTACATGTATGCAAAATTGTATTAAAAACGACCTGGTAAAGAAATATTTCTCTCTCTCTTAACCCCCAACATAGCGTTTCAGCGTCTCTGCCTACCCTCGTGGGAAAAGGCGTGATGTTATGTTATGTATGTCTGACTAACAAACTTGTAGTTCGGATGACAAAAACAAAAATTGAAAGATGACAAAATTACCTACTATTGATCTGTTACTAGTTACATTATATAAATACTTTGATCTTTTTACAGCAGTTAAAATATTGGAATTTAGGGAGAATCGACTACTACACTTTTGAAGTCCGGCTAACTGCACCTGTTATGTTCAAGTCCCATGGTGGTGAACCTATCACCATCCACCTGGCACAAATCTAACTCCATCCCAACAACACTTTTGCCCGGGAACCGAACCCTCACGATGAGACCACTAAACCAACGAGACAGTTGGTCATATAACATGAAAATAACTACGGATATTTTTGACAGATTATAGCAAAGTTGTTGTTGCACACTCGCTCCTGTCCATAATTCTAACATAATTAATTATGGCAAACACATGAGATATGATCTATGGTCTCGAATGGCGTACCATGGTACTCCTCATGCCATAAATCAGATAATCTATGGAACTAATTTATCACTGTACTAGTTTTTTATTGTTTACTATCTCGAATAACATGGTAACATGCACAAAGAGCAATCCATCATACGCGACTTTTTAAAATATTGAATGTTAGATACCACGTTGTGTTTTGTATGCATGTCACACGATCGGGGGTTTAGTTTATTTTTGAATAACGTTAGCTTACTGGCAGTTTTAATAAAATGTGTTTGAATATTTGCTAGAAAAGGAATTACTAATTCCTTCTAATTTTCTAAACTTATATAGACAAAAATATAAACTTATTTTAATTAAAAAATATAAATGTAGCGGCACTGCATGCGTCAGCAACATGAGGAACATGTAGTCAGTCGGTCCGCGGTCCTTGTTACGACAGGTCGTGTACTTAGATTCATATTAGAATTAAGGTTATGTAAGTGAATATTAATCGATAAGGAACATTTGTAGAAAGTGTAATAAACAGTCAGTGCAAATATATATATATAGGTATATCTTTAATTCCACTTCCCAAGTAGAGTAATAAGGACCTCTACAATATTTTTTTAAATGAAAAAGTATACTGACCATGTAAATCACAGGTTCTATACATGACATTAATTGAAACCACAGCTAGTTTCAATTTAATTTTGCTATGTCGCATCCACCCTGTTTGTATTAGAGAGTACTTCATACATAGAACTTTCTCCAAAGCAGAAATAGGAAGAGTAAAGTAAACTTGGAGTAAGGAAACTTGAGGAAGGATTTAATCCTTCCTCAAGTTTCCTCGGTGGGGAATTAAAAAGTAAAACATTACCTGGAGCGGCTATAAATCAAAAGCTTAAGGTTTTAATTAAAAAGATAAATATTAGTCCGCTCTCTAATCTTTGGGAGTACGTTACGAAAGAACCAGGGGTGTCAGGAGAGCTTATAATGTATATTTCTAAGTTCCATCCGCGGCACCGCTTGTGTTGTAAAAAACCCATATAATAATATGGGATTTTTACCTGAGATCTTGAACTAACTCCACGCCATTTTTTATTAAGATCGGTCCGGTATTTTCGGAGATTATTGGGTACAAACAAACGAACTTTTTTTTATTAGCGTTTTACTTAAAAAAATAGTTATTAGTAGTAATAGTTTTACTTATTAAGTAATATTCTTAATTTAAAGTTCATTACATAAATAGTTGTTTCATTTGATATCGTTATACACACAACTAGTGCAAACGTATATGTTATTTTAGCATAATTAAAACAAGATATAACTATATCTCGTTTTAATTATGCATAATTAAAACAAGATATAACTATATCTCGTTTTAATTATGCTTACCGGCCTGAAATGTGACTAATTATTTTCAGCGGTGTTTAGAACATCATATTGTTATTTTGTAGGCGTAAAAAAATACATCTATGCTTACTTTACTACCGTGATTACGTACAGCAACATAGATCGAAGCGCTTTTTTTTTAAATTAAATAGAAAATAACATTGGTAGAATGTTTAATTTTGTAAGCGTAAATGACACCTATCTCACTTACGCACTTTGTTTCTATTTCAGTTCTGAAAAATCTAAAAACTTTGATTGTGAGAATCATCTAAATAGCTCAACAAACAAAGAAGCTATAGTGAAATATAACTTTGGAAACACTTTTATTTTATTTCTAAAAAAACATGTTTTGTCTACGATATGTATAACGAGATGTATAAATATATTGATTAGGCAAAAGAGGTATGTAACAATGGTAGCACATGGCGCTCCATTGTTTCTGCCTACCTCCATGGGATATAAACGTGATTTTATGTATGTCCTATTTCCATACAACCAATAATATCTGTTCACACAGACACAAACCCATACATCCTAAATTTGCGCTTTTAATAAACGACAGAAGTTGCTCTTAATCTTATTTGATGTATGGCGGTAATAGGCCACCATGTATGTTAATTTGTCAACCGTTACTTAAAGGCCTAATGGGTAATTATCTGAGTTAAACTATAATTTATCGACGGTGAACAATACCAAAGAATAATCAGGTACAGAACGCAAGCTTCATAAAACATACGCTCGAGTAACGCACACATAGACATCGCTCACAGACACGATTTCTAGCCCACATTCATTCGTGCGTGTACCGCTCCCGGGCCGCGTGGAAGCCGGGAGTCCCGGCTTCCACGCGTGCCTGCTGAACGTATGTTTTGTTAAATGATTAAGAACAAAAAAATAAACAGACGAAAAAGAACTAAGTAATAAAAAATAAGTGAACATTTAAGTCTAAATTTTTTGTTTAAAATTATTTTATTTTACTCTTGTCAGTGAAGTACTTATTATGTATTTATAAATTTTACAGACACTTTACATCATTATTTCAGCTTAATTGCCCTTGAAAATAATGCAACTGAAGGTTTAAAGGTGTTTAAAAAATTATCACCTTACTCTTAACCGTTAAGGAGTTGTACCTTCCACCATTAGCTCAGCAATATAAACTGATGGCTGCCAGACGCAAACATCTAGATAGATTCAGGAAATATATGAAAACACTCTAATTTCCTATAACATTCGAGGGTTACCCATGCCTAAATAGTAGGTATATTACTAGTGTACTCAGACGTCATTGTAACGTAGCAGTTTTTGCTCTGTGTACCCATTTGCGTGGCCCACGTACACGAGCTTGTCTTCTGTACGTCATTATTTTGTGACAATAGCGTGTACCGCAGTGGCCCGTGGTAGACCCCGTGATGCCTTGAGATCGGACTTAGGGGTATTACTTGATACAAATTTGTGCGGCAAGTTATTGTCTTGTTTCCCAGCTTACCCCTTAACAATGATTGAAATTGATGGTGGATGCAAAAGTGATGCTGGAAATAAGACGACATAATTTTAAATAGTATCGAGCTTATCATTTAATTTACACAATTTGATGTGAATTCGAAGGTTTCAAAACATCAATATTATATAGGGTGCCTTACGGACATGCCACTTGGAGGAAAAGTATCCTAAAGACATAATTTTTTTTTTTAAACAATTACCGCACCAGCTAACCACTCCTACTAACTACAATATTTGATTAAAATACAACTATTAAAAAAAAACTACAATCAAAGATATTTGAAAATATGTTCAGCTTAACTGCGAATAAATAGCATCTTGTATTTTTATAGCAGCAATCGGCAGCGTCAATAATTAATATCAAATCTCTTTAACAAACATGATAGTTATATGCAAGGAATAGCATAAAATCAAAGAATTTGTAATAAAATAAAACTAGTAAAATTTCCTATGCTGTCAGCGAATAAGTTGAAAATAATCTGAAATACCATTTCATTATAATATTTTAGCTTAATATTGAAAATCACTTAAAATTAATGTCTTAAAATGATAAATTTGGGTGAGACGTTGAATATTACTTAAGTATTTCCTACTTTTTAGTGCAATTTCTGTAATTAAAAACGGATTATTTTTGTTAATTTATTTAAAATAAAATAAAGACTTCTGTTAGAAAAATATTCTATCTACCATATTTATGATTCTGCATATTTTTAGATCTGTAAGAGCCATTGGACACACAATACTTTTAGCATCGGCTATCAGCGATTTGGCGACTATTTCCATCGAAACAGCACGTTTTGGCGAATAATAAGTATCGTGTGTGTTATGGCCCTTATAGTTTTAAATAAGCTCATAATATAAACACATAACACTTTGATATTTATTATATCATAACACATTATTAATTTAATAAACAATATTCGGCCTTACCGGTGATGTACGCAGAACTGTCGTAATATTGGTCGCTACGAAATTATCTCCGAATTGACGCGTAGCAAAAGTCGTAGCAAGCCTACGAATAATTATTTTTTCATTATTTACAAAAGAACTTCACAAGTTAAAGTGAGATATCAAATGCTGTGGCCATCACACTGATATAATAAAGACCTATTAACACGATGCGAGTTTTAGAATTTGCCTCGTGCAGTTTTAATGCTTGTTTTGTTTATCGCGAATAAAAAGAGAGAGATGGCAAGATAATTGCCTTGCACAATAACATCGTGGCACTTTGTCGGTCTATTACGCCTTCGCGGCTAATTAACCGAACCTTACAAAAATTGGGATGAATATAGTTCAAGACTCCAGGACATAGGCAATTTTTATCAATGTACCACAGGGAGAAGCTAGTTGTTAAAAAATCCCTGTAGTGAATTCTTTGTAAAATAAAATGAAACATATCTAAGTTATTTATCGAGAGATGTGGCACAGCGGTCGGCTAATCGCATCGCAATAAATCGGTAGGGTTGTCAATTATCATTTGTTGCGAGCGGAGCCAGCCCTACCCTGCTAGCGACGGCTTACTGAGGATATGACGACTATGGAAAGTGTTTTAGTTACCATCAGAAAAGTTTCCGCATACTCATAACATAACATCACGCCTAAATTATCCAGAAGGGTGTGGCAAACGAATCAGGTGAAATGTGGGTGAGGCACAATGGTGTGTTGTGTTTAGGTATCATGTAATAGGGGATGAGCCACCGGGCACGATTCCAACGCTGTGCTTTTATTGAGAACTTCCTGTTGGGTACAAATCCACATTCACGTTACATTAACATTACAATTTCGCAAATCAGGCATAGAACTAATGATCTCGTGAAAAACGATACGCGTATTTTACTACTTTAAAATATATTCCTGTGAAGTGTGTTTGTTCAACTAAGAACATTATACACTGCGCTTACGTGATTATGACCTGAAAATGAGCATGTGGAAATTTGCCTGATAGTGACGGCTACACGCTCAATCGTACTTGTGCAAATTAAATCATATATATTTTAAATATACACAAACTACTTTAAACGAACGTATAGTCCACCTGACATTAATTGGGAACTAGTTACTAACTGGGCAAATACTAAACAAATGTCATTGACACGTAAAAAGCAAGTACTAATAAAATTATTATTGAGAATACGGGTTACTCACGTTACTTTAGCCGGGATATGCCGACTAGTTTCGAATCTAGTACGTAGAGTGCGAGACGTCGCGCGGAGGCGACGACACACGATTAATAGCCCAGTTGATGAATCTACGTACTAGATTCGAAACGTATGTAGTATAACGATGAGTATTCCGTATTCTCAATAATAATGTCTTCACCTCACGTCGGTTTTAATAATATTACAAATAAAATGTAACAGGCATGTCCACACATTTTTCCGTCGGCTAGCATTGTAGACGCTAGCTTCTGATAAATCTAGATGGCGAACGGACTCTAGTTATTGATGACGTACTCATCGATCTGCCCTTTCAATTCTGTTTTTGCGAACATTGTTAAGCATTCAAACTATTTTAAATCTGTTTTAAAGTTTTTCTAGCCCGGAAATTGACATCGCGAGTCACTGAGAAGTTAATAGCGGTGTTCAAATAGGATTTTAGGAGAGATAGGGTATTAGTTGTTCTTGATTCAAATGACAGGGCAGTTTCTAGTAAACTTGATTTACATTGATCCAGTAGCTGGTTCCCGTACAAAGAATATAATAGTCTGAAACACAACTTTGTTTTTTTTTCATAAACTTCTCGTCACCTTCTTGTGAACCCCCTCCATCTAAGGATAATTCGCTTGTGTTAGGAGGAAGTACACGTCCGTGGTGTACCCACGACTTCTTGATCGTAAGACCAATGTTTTATCCATTGCGCCACGGTGGCTTCAAAATTCAGCCTTGGATCGGAATATATTACGTACTTTTGTCATAATATTATTATATGGCAAATCACCGCAAAAAAACTCGTAGTACCGCATTCAAATCCAGCTCCTGGATTAATGTAAATGGGAGAAAATCATTTAAAATGACCATTTTGACATCAAAATTTGTCCACGCCCGATATTTCACAAAATACTATTCTAACTAAAGCTATAAGTACTTTACTGTACTGAAGGGAACATTACCTAACTAAATAAATTTATAGTTCAATGTACCTTAGCAGTATTTAGTAAAATATATTCCTATTTTGCATCGAGCCCGAATTTTCTCCATACAAAATTATTTGTCCTCTTCATGACTAGCGTTACAAAGTATATCATAATAAAAATATTGGAAACAGTATTTAAAAACATGTTTTTATTTTGTTACAAACATAAGATTTGCCACTGTTATCATGTAAATCTATAATATTTTCTTACTTTTATAAATAATTATTTGTCTGTAAATAAACGTCCATTATTTTGTTCATTTTTGTTATTCATTTTTGTCACCACATAATTTAGTAATATTTGTTGTTTACCAAATGGCAACACTCAGAGTGAGTGTTGCCATTTGGTAAACAATCAGATACTAGAAGCGATTATGCGTCGGCCAGTTTGTCATCGTATGCAAAAGTAAGCAAATGCGTGTTTTAGTGTCGTGAGCGAAAATTACAATTCTAAATCCTCATTTTTGTTGTCCACCCAACTTAAAAAGTAAGAGAATACTTATACATTTAATTGATTAATATAAGCTGTTTGTATTAGAACTTTATTTAAATGCAAGTTGCTTTAACTCATTGATGTTCTTATTTGACTTAAAATATTTAAAGTTATATTCCAAGTACGGAGATTGTTCATTTTTGTTATGACTTTTTTCTCACGTGAAAAAAATGAATAACAAAAATGAACAAAGGCCGCATTCACAAGTATGAATTTTATTCCATACGCAATGTAATGCACTGTATATATATATATATATATATATAAACAAACTTCTTTCCTATATATATAAATAGGATATATTGCGTTGAAATGAGTACAAATATTTTTGTTGATGTAAGTGAATTTTTGATTGATTAAACGAATCATGAAAATAAATTATGTTTATTTTTGTTCCTGGATGGTGTTCGATCTATAAATATCCTTTTTTGTGTTGTTTATGAAAAGACCCTAATATTTCATTTTTGTTATTTTTTGTTACGGGTTTCATTTTTGTTACGGTTTCATTTTTGTTTCATTTTTGTCACAATGGTCATTTTAAATGATTTTCACCCAAATTAGCCTTTAGTTCAAGATTTAGATAAACAACCAGTTATTCAACTGTAAAATTATATTTAAATATTAACTTTTCATGCTTCAATTTTAGCAAACGCTGATAACACGATTATTACACAAAATAAAACGTATAGTAAAACGAATATGAAATAAAATAAACATGTTTCGGAAGCAATTAACGTGTGCATTTTTAATCTGTATCACTTAAAAAGCTAAATAAAGCATTAATAGTCCGATCTGTAAGCGGCACAGATAAAAAATGGAATCCAAACGCGCTCAAAAGGAAAATACATATTTTTTTAAATATGCAACGGTCAAAGGAAATAAATTCAAAGGGAATGATAAATAACGTTTTTTAAAGCGACATGTAGCATTGCTTTCGTAGAATTTTCATCGTTTTAAGTTTAATATTATCCGTTTGTTTATCTGGAATGTTTGCTTAAATTGTAATTTTGCTCCATGTAAGAGTTCATATTAGCTTTAATATGCTGGAACTTTTAAATTACCTTCGAGTTGTTTTATTGCGGAACATGAGAAAGTACTACTTATTTCATCCTATACTAGATGTTGCCCGCGACTTCGTCCGCATGTAATTTCCACATTATACGTTATTGTTCCGCTCCAGTCACGCTCCAGTAATGTTGTGTGAAAAAAATTGTCTCTGTATTTGCCAACATCGTACATTACGCTGTCCTTTCCTGTTAGTCGTTGCATGATGTTACACACAATATATTTTTCAATCAAACAAACAAGCTATTTTTCGTTAAAACTTTAGATTTTTTCGAATTAAAATATGTTTTTTTGAGTGTGTTAGCTCATTAATCAAGTAAGACTTAAAGCTACATAACAAAACGCTGCAATTCATAGAAATAGAGACAAACAAGTTTAAGTTGGTGAAACCGCGGGGAGCAGCAATTTAGCAATATTGAACGACTGTGTCATATTCATTATACTGTTATTACACGATGACAAATTAAAGCTGTTTAAACAGCTGTTAAGCCACGCTCAAACAACACTCAATTCCATGCGTTATACAGGGTGTTTAATTAAGTTATTTCGAGATTGTTTACTTTCAGCGATAGCGTAATGTCGCCTCCACTTAGCTGGGAATCTCCACTTGAAATTTATTTTAGCAATCTTGGCAAAAGCTGAGATCTTGGTGAAGCATAGCCTTAATTACCGAGGGGTAATTCACCTATAAATAGTGGGGTATCCCACCCCGGGGTGTGTGTGTTTGTTACTTTGTTTTAGCTCGTTTATGATGTTGGATTATTTCGGGGTTTTTAAATGTTATTTTGATTTACAGTGAGTGCTTAGTTAATTTAGTGTATTTCACTGGTAACCGTGAAGTCTATAAGTCTCGGGTTCGATACCCGGGTCGGGTAATTATTTGTATTATTTGGGTATTCGTCGTCAGCAATAGCAAAGAGGCTGGCATTCTGCCCGTTAGATGGTATTAGGCTAAACAAACGAATATCAAATAACACCAGGACAGGTTCAATACAAAAATGGCAACAATCTCAAAAATAAATACGAAATGGCAAACATTTCATCGGAAATGGAACCTTACCCGCATTGAATACAAATCACTATACATTTTTATATTTATTTAAATCGTTATTTGCGTGCATTATTGGAATGCCGGCGTGCATATCATACATTTTAAAATTAAAGCGAGATGGTGTTTCGTTAATAACTTGTGTTGAAAGTAAACATGGTATTGAAAACAGTTGCAACCGGTGGATGTTTGCATACATAAATACATTGTTTGATAAGCCAATTTGCGCTACTATTTGTTGCCAAATGGCTGACTTTCCAACTATAATAATTATGGTATATGATGACTTGATGAGTATAAAGATAAAGAATTAGTTTTTTTGTTGTTTAGGGTTCCATAGTACCTGCAAGGAAGTGGCCGTGGCGTTATGGATAAAGCATCGGCCTTACGATCGAGAGGTCGGGCGTTCGAATCCTAGCTATTACACCGCGGACGTAAACTTCCTCCTAACACAAACAAATAAAGCTTAGCTGAAGGGTGTAAACAAGAATACTAGTAATTTGTAGTTGCAAATTACTAGTATTCTTAGCGGGGCTAGTGTTAGCCACGTTTAAAATCAGTGGTTTCAAATGACGCCATGCCGCATTCACCATGTATTAAATCACGCCTTAATCCAACAGAGGATTAGCAGAGAAAATGAAACGCCATGAGCTTAGCATTAATACATCTTGTCGTGCTCTCTGGTTTCGTGTTCTACGTACTTGGCCTTTCCGAAACCGACACCTAATTACAATTAATTTCCCTTTCCCTTTACAAATTATGTAACCGAGCCGGTGGTAGGGGCTTCATGTTTACGCTACCGTTACGAGCGCATGGATAAAATTGAACTATTTATATATTTGCGCTATTTGTTTTAATACATAACACACACCAACTTCAGTGCGGAACGCCTGCCGGCTATTAGCGTGAAATTTTCGTAATTTAAAGTTTCTTTGATTAAAATTTTCGATGGCCGCCGGCAATGGTGGTTAGGGGTGAATTTCTGGTGATCATTGGCTATCTCATGGATAAATATTTAATTTGGAATCCATCGGTGGATGGTTGCGTTTCACTTTTGTGCCAGTTTGGTAATTTTATTGTAACGTTACATTCTGGGTTGGGGTTAATTTTTAAATTGATTTGGCTTTATAAGGTCTGTTTCAGAATCGATTTTTTTTTTATTAAATATGACAGCTGTGTTCATCTTCACTCTTGAATTATGTCATTTTTAGATTTAATTTTGGACAAGTTATTATATATCAGACGTTTATTTCTCACTTAGGTTTTGTTACAGTTTGTTTTATTCATTTCATAGCTTCAAAACAGATTATACCTACATGGATAAGCTTTTTTTGTATTGTGTGTACATTAAAGTACGCCTTTAAAATTGGTATATTTTTTTATCTGACAAGGGGTTAATAATGCATCTTATTATAAAACTGGTTTCCGTTTGCAGCTCCTAATATATGTTACGTAACGTTAAGCCATGTTATAATCTACTCGTGCTGCCATATTTCATCAAAATCAGTCTAATCATTCGAACGAATTTTACCTTTATAACATATGCGGGATTTAGCTTCCAGGTGAGAGATTGACAGGTAATTGAGAAAGATAAATAGATTTGTAGTTATGTGTGTGCATGGGGCCGTTCAAGTATTACGTAAGCACTATGGGGGGGTGGGGGGGTCTTTGTTTTGCTTATTTTGGATGACATGGGGGGTAGGGGAGTCTAGATGATGATTACGTCATCTGTAGTTATTTACTTTTTTACACGAATGGCAACCCTCACATTGTCTATGCTTGAAAACGAAACGCATTTTTGGGGATTTCCGCACGCATACGTTTAAAAATACATTTTTATCTGAAAAATGTTTACGTAAGCATGGGGGGAGGGGGTAAAAGCTTTGCTTACTTTTGCTGACAAGGGGGAGGGGGGGGGTAAATAATTGTAATAAATCTGCTTACGTAATATTTGAACGGCCCACATGTAATGGATGCATATTACATGCACACACATAACCATAACTACTTATGACTACGTGAATTTATGAGGTAACTTTATGTCTCAGTTATCTGTAGAGTTGTGTACCGAACACTTGTATTTATCCTGAATTATAAATTAGTAAATAGTATAATTTTAAGTCCCGGTATCCTGTACATATACTTGATCTATACACCACTTCTGATACATACGTAATATACTTAGATCCTACAGATACTAAAAATACTTGTATATACTTTCACTGTAAGCACCAAATATGTAGATGGGGCAATGATACAGCAGTAAATAAAAATAGGGTCGGCGTGAACACGCTTAAATCATTTTTGTGATTTATCGCGACCACTGCTCTGCGGGTCCGCGGCGGTACCCTTCCAAATACATTGTTAGCTCGTTTATTTTATAATAAATATATAAAATATGCGGCATAAAGCTTTTTTTGTACGGATATAATATATTTGTTTAAAACACTGTGCGAATGTTTGTACAGTGGGCCAAGCAATTAGATATGCAGGGCAAAAACTTCTACGTCCCAGTGAAGACTGACTACACTAGTTATGCATATGTGAATTTCATATTTAAGAAGTATAATATAGTTAGTATTTAGATATGTAACTCACTTATCCATAACTGGTGTACAGGGCCGGCGTTAGGGTTGGGCGCGGCTGTGCGACCGCCCAGGGCGCCTGCGGGCACCGCAGGCGCCTATATTCGTTCATTGAGCGAGGCCTACTAACTCGTAAACTCCCTAAATTTTGCGAAAAAATTGTTATGTTGGCAACACTAGAATGGAACTCAGTCTTCAAATCGGAGCACTGCACTGCATGCATTTAATTTTACCGCGAATCCCCGACCATCAAATCAAATCAAATCATTTATTTCCATGGGCCTCAAGGGGCGCTTGAACACGTCAAAACAAAAATCAAAATACAAATTATACAAAATGAAAATAAAACTTAGCTAATTAAATTATAATAATTATTGCAATAAAATGATTTGACACCGGAGCTTAGATTGACTTTAATTCAACTTAGAAATTTGAATTAAAATCAATTCAAGTACCAGCTCCGATGGGTATTACATCATGAGAAGAGCTGGTGAAAAACTCGAGAACATCGAGAAAAACATTATCTATCTCTTTTTATGGTTCCGTAACCGAATGGCAAAAAACGGAACCCTTATGGATTCGAAATGTTTGTCCGTCTGTCCGTCCGTATGTCACACCCCCTTTTTCGTAACTACAGGGTGGATGCGACATAGCGACATTTATTGAAACCACAGCTTCTATACATGGCCAGTATGCATTTCCACCGGATAAAAAATTCTCTGGCGAAAAAAAAAATCCACGTCTTCCGAACAAATTGCATGATCGCAATGTTCAAATTGTTCGGAGAACGTGATTTTTTTTTTTCGCCAGAGAATTTTTATCTAATAATAGAAAAAAACAATACATTTTTGGGATTCCCCATACTTAAAACTGCAACTTAATTTTTTTTTCAAACCCATACGTGTGGTATCTATAGATAGGTCTTCAAAAATTATATTGAGGTTTCTAATATATTTTTTTCTTAACTGAATAGCCCCCCCCCCCCCCCCGTAACTTCTAAAATAAGGGAATGATAAATGTAAAATAATATATGATGTACATTACCATGCAAACTTCCACCGAAAATTGGTTTGAACGAGATCTAATATTTTTTTTTATATGTTATAAATCGTTACCCTCATTTTACTTTTCATTCAATCAACTCCAATATAATAAAGAATAAAGAAAAACATTTATTTAGATGTATAGCGGTACGGAACCCTACGTGCGCGAGTCCGACTCGCACTTGGCCGGTTTTTTACGTTTAAATTAGAGAGAGTTTATGTAATTTTTGACGAAGCGGCACACACTCAGCTCATTCTAGTTTTCATCAGCTCATTTTAGAGGGGAGAGGCGTTTTTCTAAGCTTAAGCTGATAAAAACCTTTCTGCGATCGACAATATTGTAATCCTGATTGACAAACTTGGCAACTTAGTCAATCGAGAATGAAATTGCTGAAAACCTCGATTTTGATAAAATAATAAAAGAGTTCGCTGACAAAGGCTAGGATAGTCAAATTTTATTAGCTTTTTTTCATATGGGTTTGAATTGCAGTTAGGGGGCGCCGTATAAATCTCGCCCAGGACGCTGATAGTGCTAGAACCGGCACTGCTGGTGTAGTAAGTCTTTACTATGACTTAATAGTTTTTGCCCTGCATGCCTAATTCGTTGGCCCACTTTACTAATTTGGAAAAATTCAATTTAATTTGTTTGTATTGTTATGTTAGACAATAAGCTACACATGTCCTTAATTTCATTAAAATCGGTCCATCAATTTAAGGGGGAAGAAGTAACAAATGTATATTCCTAAAAACTTTCTATTTCAATATAGAAGTGTGATAGTACTCAAATAAAATAAACCCAGCTATTTCATTATATATTTTATGATGAGTAACGAGTGTGCAACAAAAGGCTGGCTATTAGTAATGCAGTTCCATAACTGAAATGGTTTTTTTTTCACTCTGAATGACATACTGTAACATGCATTGGGTTGCACACAAATAGTTTACATTTAAAACTTAAATATATCGACCGCCACATGAGTCTAGTCACAGTATAAAGATATACCAGTATTCTGACTCGATCCGTTTCCTTGAAAACAAAAAACAATCACGCGATACACGTTAGCAGCCCTCTTACTGTATTTTAGCTGAGCTTCTTTTATCTCTTCTTTAATTTGTTCGTGTTTTGTTGGTTTCTTATTCCGGGGCGTATGCACGTTTCGACCGTTTCTATGAGGATAAACAAAAATATTGCTGGTCATCCCTTTTACCAGTGTGTTACCACAAGTGACATCGCAGACACGTGACCATTAATGGCAAAGCTATCTGCCGTGAAGGTCTCACGCGAGACCACCATCAGTGCTAACGATCTGCTCGACGAACGCGACGTCTGTGTTTATTATTTACTGCCCCTCTAGACAAACGGTAGTGGTTTAGTTCGAATAGATAACGTGACGCTGCCGCTCTGGGTGCAAGCGAGAGGTGCAGCTCTCTCTCGCTTACACGCCGCTGAGTGACCTATCTCCATGCTCGCACCTAGCATTGCGTTATAGATACGTACTTAACGCTACACTGCCGCTGCCGCATGTCTAGGGCCACCTTCAGTCCAAACAAAGAATTCTTGATAGAAACCATGAAAAACCTGACTAATCAGGATGGTGAAATCAGTTCAATCGAATTTTGATTCAAGTTTTTTGACCTGAGTAAGGCGAAATCAAAAGGTTATGCTTTTTAGGGTATCCGTAGTATCTACAAAAAACCCTTATAAAATTAATTAATACTAATCTTTTATTTCAGGCACTATTCAACCTATATTTACATCTTCATGTAGTTTGGGGTATTGATAAGTCCTTAAAAAATATTGAGGGACATTGTTTTGATTAAGTGATCGCTTTGCGAGTTAATTAACTTATATGTTAAAGATAGATACATTTTTTTAATTACTGATTTATTGATAAAAGTATTTTAACATTTCCTTTTTTCGGACCGTCAACTTAGTACAATCAGCAACACAAGTTAAATTAACATCATCACACTACACATCCTTCATGCAATTTGTAACTGCAATAAATTTTAATAGCTTATTAAAGACTAATCATGATATTGAAAACTACGCAAGTAAATTTTTGTTTTTGTAATTCCGTTGCTGACTTAACTAAACGAGCTCCTTGGCTTACCTATCAACTGACAAACATCTAAATGAAAAATCTTGAACAAAATAAAGCAGATAGCTTACACGGCTACCGTATACTTGGCACGGACTTTTTGTCCGTATGTAAACAGAATGGTTCTGCAGGTAATTAATTAAGGCCGTGTTTACGCCCACCGGCTATTCTGCACGCCTTTAGGGTTCCGCACGCCACGTTTTTATAATGCTGTGTAAAGAACCGCAACCTTATCGTGGGTTTCACTCACGGATTTCGGTCAGCCGCGTTGAAGTAATAGAGTGTTAGGAAGACTTTACTTTGCATTACTTCACGTGGAATATGTTTTTAGCATAATCACGCTTTTATAATATAGTAGGGTATAGCAGTGTTTTAGAATTCACTTTTTACAAGTTATGTTTAGAGGTGTTTGTTTGTAAAGGATAACTTGGACTTGTATGCATGCAAAAAAGATGTATGTAAATTCAATACAAGATATCCCGATAAATTAGTATTGCCAGGTATAAGGACAGATATATGTAACAGAAATAGCTACGTCATGTCAATAAGAATATATAATCATCTACCACAAGGGGTCAGGGTTTTACCAGCTAATAAGTTTAAAAAACAGCTATTGAGATTTTTGACAGAAAAGTGTTTTTACTCTTTTTATAAAATATTAAAGTTGAAAAATTAAGAATCCAGCAGGACTCGAACCTGCACCCCCTGGGTATACGCCATATAAAAATATTACAAGTATTTGATAAAAATGCGTCATCTCTTGACAGTAACAGTGTTGATCTTAATTCAAACTTACAGTATGTGAATAGTGACTTATCGCATCACATAGATGGCGCTAAAACCAAATAAGGTTCGTCTAGCTAAAAGCTGGCACAAAAAGAGTTGAGAAATTTCGAGTCCGGCAGCATACGAATCCATAGCTGAATTGGCAAAGCACTTGGGGCGTATACCCAGGGGGTGCAGGTTCGAGTCCTGCTGGATTCTTAATTTTTCAACTTTAATATTTTATAAATTACAAAAAGGCATAGCAAAGCTAAAATTTGCTTTAAAAATATTACAAGTATGTTTTTACTCTGTTAAAGAATTTTTAAATTATAAATTTAGTACCTAAATTTTATTTCATATTGACATGAATATAAATTATATTGTATAATAAATAGATAAATATGATAAAATAAGGTAGGGAAAGGTAGTAGATATAATAATATTGTGATTGGTGAACTCTGATATTTTTATGTTTAATATAATCTAATTCTTTCATAATATAATATAATTATTTGATCATTAGACATTTACTTATACAAGACAATACATATTAATATTATTAAATCTTATTTTTTTTTTTGGTTGAAATGTTTGTTAATGCAATTTAATTCTTATGTATAATATTTGCATGCCATAATCTAGTTGGTAAATGTGCTGATCTTACTTTAAATTTAAGAACATTGTGACCACATTTAAGCAAATAAATGATTTGATTTTTTGATTTTGATTTTGATTTTTGAGGAGACTTGTTGAAAATCAGCGCCAGGTAGGACAACTGTTGGGTAAACTGCCTTTTAAATCATTGTTTGTGTGTATATCACAGTTTTTGTCTCTCAATACATATTTTCTACTTCTATTTTAATGTTTCTGTTTATTTTGATTATATCATATATTATGTGCTAATTTTTATTTAAAATTTCTTAAAAAAATTGCATGCAAGCTTATGGTGGAACATATTAAGCTATTTAATTTCAGTTAATCACCTACAAAGTACGTATGTTGCATGCCAATAAATCATTCATTCATTCATTCATATTTTATTTAACCTGTGACCGCATTTTTTTATATTCACGACATAAAACTTTTTTTTGAAATTTTAACAAATAGCTGAAAAAATATCACTTGAATATTTATAAACCTTTTTTTTTACAAACCAAAATCTACCGAGTATTCGCATTGTGTCATTTTGCTGGTTCTATGGAGCCTTACGCACCACCGTCATAATGTGGGTATAACGTACCGCAGCTCTTCTGGGAAATTTACAGGATAAAGGAGATTGCCCAAAAGTCGCAAGTATTAAAAAGTATACACTTAATATATTCTGAAAATGGGTTTCTCAATAATGTCAAATAGGTACAGTATATTCCCGTGGTGCCACTTAGTATCAGAGTATAATTTATTTCATAATGTATTTTACATTTTATTTTACCCTGTATACTCTCATCACACGATGCACAGAGCCAATTTACCTTATTACACCCTTGCAGCAAATTTTTAAATGTGCTACGAGAACCAATATTCCTGCTACGAGATATTCTACGCAACAAAATACGTAGACATTTTCGTAGCGATAACTAGAAAATTGTTTTTTGTTCCAAAATATTGGTTTTGGAATGTTTTTCCGCTTTTAGGATGAAAATATAAAGAAATTCTATCTGGCTAGCCAATTACTAGTTAATAGACTTCACACACTTTTGATAGCGTTTTATTTTTAATTATTTTTTCACGTGCATGTATGTGTCTATGTGAGTCTCTGTGTGTATTTGACCCTAACTCGAGTTCGTATCTGTGTATTGCTTTAAAAAGTAAACTTGTGCGCTGTCATGCGTTTATTACTCAATCTAGTAAATGGTCCGTACTTAGATTTTTGCTTGCACAGGGGTATAAACACCCACATTGTACCTGTTAGGTTCAGGGCCATGTGATGGGAGGTGAGCGTATCGTCATTTACCGGGTACAATTTCGTGTTGCTAATAAGAAGTTTCTAACGAATAAGTCCCAAATCATCCTTTTGTCTAACCCGGCAATCGAACCCGAAGCCACACTGTGAGCGATCGTAGTCTTAAACCAATAAATGACCAGACCAATGAGACAATCTCGAATTAAAATTACATTTTTTAGTTTAAATATGATTTGAATGAAAATGTACGGAACCAATTCCTAATAATAAAGAACACGCTTCCCTCTCTTTTGTTACTTAGTCGTATTCAAAACATTATTGTTTCGCACACCGTATGCCGTACTACCAGCTAGCTTCACAATAGCTAATTTCTGCATAAGACTTACTCACTAATTTACCACTCGACCTGTAATGTAATTACAAAGCGGCCGTGGCGCAATTGATAAGGCATCGGTCTTACGATCGAGAGGTCGTCGGTTCGAATCCTGGCCATTACACCACGGACGTAAACTTCCTCCTAACACCAGCGAATTAAGCTTAGCTGGAGGGGGTTAACAAGAATACTAGTAATTTGTATATGCAAATTGCTAATAAGCTTTAAAAAAAATAAAAAAAATTGGTAAATATTTTTGCGAATAAACTAACTAAACTTAACTCGTGGCTAAGTCAAAAACCGCTCATATAGATAAATAAATAAATAAATAATAAATATAGATAAATAATAATAATAATAATAATAAATATAGATAAATCTTTGGGTTAAGCAATGCTTACTGCGGTCAACCGTCGGAAGTGTGGCGATCTTCATTCAATCCTCTCCCTCTAACTTATAATATTGAATGTTTGCAAGTATTTGTTGATGTTTGTTACTCTTGGTGCCTGTATTGGCTGGTGAAATGTAGGATTTACACAACTCTGCTACACCCTTTTGGAAAATGTGGGCGTGATGACATGTGTTATATTACTTTACAAATGCTACCCTAAAATAAGACAAAATTTGGTCCACATATCGTTTATAATCAGGATTTACATACAGGCTACTTTATATCAACGTCAACGGACAGAGCCGCGATTGGAATCTAGCTGATTATACAAAACGAATGACGTATCTCAGCATTAATATTCCAGCGAAAGCGACATTACTTAAACAAACTCCACCAAACATTTTAAAGAAAACATCCCCTAAATAAATAAGCTAAAAGCTAACAAAGTAATCCCGCTAATGCATCACAATAAATATTGCACCATAAATCTGTCCGGTCCCGCGAAGCACAACACTAGTGCTAGTGATGTCATAAAGAATGCATTAACACGGGATTGCGGACACGCTGGACAAAAAACATGAGAAGCATCCCTAAAGATTTAGCGAAGTAACTGTTTTTTTGTGTTTTGTTATAAAACTGCCTTGGTCGAGTGGTTAGCATAATAACATGCGGCTTCTTACCATGAGGTCTTAGTTTGAGTGCCGGGTCGGACAAATGTGTTATTTAAGATTTATCCGCTAGGAAAGTCTTAATAATAATAATAATATGTTTATTTCAGACCATGTCCATAAGAAGTAGTAGTTAAAAATATTACAGTCAGCGTAGAGTGATCCAAAAAATTATAAATTAAGCATTAAAATAGCAATAGAAACATAGGTGAGAAATATACTCGGCAAAATAAAAAAAAATAATCAAATCAATTCAATATCAAGTCAATTCATAAAAAAAAAATACTGATTATTGTAAATTACTTAATTAAGCATGCTGTGTTCACTTCGAGAAGTTCATACACTAAGTGTTTCGTTTTATCACAATTAATTGTTAATTTGAATCCTGTGTAATGGCCAGTATAGTGAACCAAATAAATAAAAAAAAAACAATACAAAATTAATAGAGTATAAATATTATCATTAACTATACAATTTAAATATAATTTTAGTCCTGTCCAGTTATTATCCTCACCCATTTGGACTGCATAGGACAGTCAAGTCGTGAGGCAATCATCCCTAGGATGCTGTTGCTGCTGTCTCTTATGCGTCTGAGTAGCAACAACAACTTTAAACTGTACCCAGTGAATAGATATAGTGGGACAAACTATTATAAGTGATAATAATTAAGTGGGTGCTAAACACCTCTGCCATACCCTTCTGGGTAGTAGGCATGATGTTTATCAATATATACCGCAACACTTATCATCAGGTGGAACACATTCCAAATGAATTTTCACTTGTTATAAAAGCCACACATTCACTAATTCATTCAAATAGAATCCATTTCGACTATATTTCAAAATAAAGAGTACTTTTTAAATTATTTATAAAAGTAAAAAGTTTATAGTCTTTAAAAAGTTGATAAAAGTTCAAGAAATCTCAAATATCGGAGATAATTCGACCATATTCAAAAGGTACAGAAAATCGTGATTAATCTACTTGACGCGGCGCTTTCCTCGTTGTACGCTTTAATTTCCTATTCAGCGCACATTAATACTTTTCTACTAACGATTTACCTTTATTAAGACGGGATTACAGCACACAAAACACAATTAGTGTGCAATTAATGACGATTCACACGACTTCAAAGCGCGAGCTTCGGCGAACTTGGGGCCATGGGAATAGCGATATCAAAACACTGTTTAAATTTTTGAAAAGAGTAGTAAATGAAATATGGTAAATAGTCATGTATTTATTTCACTATTATTAGTATAAGTATTGTATATATGTATAAGTATTGTAATTTTTATATTCATAAATATAAAACATTACATCACGCCTATTACTCAAATGGTGTGGCAGAGGTGAATAACACCCCCATTCACTTGTTATGTTAAGATCCTATGTGATAGGAGGTAAGCCTATCGCCATCTTCCAGGCCCAAATCCAACTCCGTGCCGCTATTTCTGGAGGAAAAATCCTAAATAATACTTTAGCCCGAGCCGTCATTCGAACCTGAGATCTCGCGATGTGTTGCCCCCGTAGACAGAGAATATCCTTCATCCAAGGTTGCCCCATACGCTAACCGCACCTAAGAGATGCAAGTAAAGTCATAGTCAAAATCATTTATTTACATAAACGCCAAGGGGCGCTTGAACACGTCAACAAACATAATCACAGAGCAAATAAAAATAATCTAAACAAATTAAATAAATTTAAATTTTACTTATGAAAGAAAGAAAAATATTATTTTATCATCAAAAATCGGCGTACTAAATAGAGAAGGCATAATACTTTGGCAAAAAAAAATACTTATAACAATAAAATAAAACGATAATATAATTTGAATTACCGAAGCTTACATACATTTTAATCGAATCAACTCATCGAATCAATTTTATCGCTGTTCCAATGGCCGCACGAATCAGCGTCGCGGCGCGCTCTCACGCCGCGTGACAAGGCGCCAATTTGGCCGGATTAAAACTTCTATTTGCTTTGAACTGAAACAACTTTATTGAAAATATAAAATACACGTAGTTTATAAAGCTGCTGATCTTTATTATTCAGACAGCGGAGTATGCGAAGAATATCGAACAAGACAGGGTAATTGTGAAAATACTTATGACCTCTAGAGCTGTCCTCTCTACTGCTGTAAAGACATCGTATTTATTTGTTTTCTATTTTTCTTTATTGACCTTAGTACAGCGTGGGTTAACGGGGCAGCTAGATTTTTAGTAAAAAATCAAAGACACAATCAATCGGGGCGAATGTTACCAGTTCCTGATAAAGATAGAATATTTTTTATAGCATGTAGCTATGCTTAGCAAATTATACAAAGAAACTACTTATAGAACGCGTTACGTCACAGGGTCCTAGCCACCGTAGCTGGTTGGTTAAAGCGACAGGCCGATGTTTATTTATTTATTTATTAATCATTTATTCATATTACTTTTACACATATAATCATAACAATTATTTCGCCAAACTGCATAACAGTTTGTTGGCGAATATTGAGCACTCACTTATCCATAATTATAATATATGTATAAAAATTTTAAGTGATACATAATCTATTGATTTTATATATATATATTATGTATATACAATGAAATTGAGAATTTAATATAAATTAATTATAAGATATGTTATTACACATTTACTTTTTCATTAAAGTCATGCAACAATAGCTTTTTTAATTTGTTTTTAAACATGTTTTTTGTTAGGTTTTCTTCCTCAAAAGGTATTTTATTATACATTCGTGGCGTCAGATACATGCGTGTACATGTGCAGAAGGTCGCAGATTCAAATCCTGCCTTCAAATAAGATATAATAAAATAGTAAACAGCCAGTTATTATTTTTGACAAATATATTAATGCTGCTGTAGTTCCATCAAATATTTCAAAACAACAAGTGAAAAATTACATCAAAAAGACTGAAAAATTTGCAGCGATACACTTCGCGATTTCCCCGCGTTTCTGTCACAACATTAAGTATTAGCACTTTTAGCATACGAATGAAAAGGAGTAAATAAATCAGTGCGGACAAATCGCGGGGCTTCGTGCAAAGAAACCATACGTTACTCTATTCAGGACTTTTTACTCTGGGTAGTAGCAGACACCGCCGGTAGGTGTCGCCACCTCCGCTGAGATTGATTCACTGCGCACCTTTTTGTACTATGAGTGGAATGGATTAAAAATGTTTGAAAGGACTTTGGATTAAGAGGGTTATATAAAGGGAATGTTGGTAGTTATATAGCACAGGTGGCGCTGTAATCAAGTTAGATTTGTCTAACAAATACTCGTTAGACAAATCTAACTACTAAGTTAGCACCAAGAAGGGTTGAGAAATTTAAAATCTAGCAGCATACAAATCTATGGCCTAATCGGCATAGCATCTGGGACGTTTACCCAGGGGGTGCAGAAGTTCAAATCCTGCTGGATTCTTAATTTTTCAACCTTAATATTGTATAGAATACAAAAAGGCATAGCAAAGCTATAATTTGCTTTCAAATATTACAAGTTCAATAGCTAGGTACGTCAATGGACATAGTGTCTACATTGACAGTAATTTAGTTTTACTCATAATTTATTTTTCCTCATCATATAGTAGTAGTAGTGCTATATGAAAAAAAACTTGAATATTCCGATTTTTTTATTTGCACCCAGGGTCTCAGAATCATTTATTAAATCATTGAATCACTTTAAAGATGTCATTTACACCCTATGAAGCTGGACAGGGTAGGTCTTAGGTAGTTAGAATAAAGTAAAAAAACATGACAATTTATGCTGATATTTTTAATCACATCGACCTCCCTTTAAAAACATATTAAAAACGAATAAAAGCACAACACAACTCCCCAAATGTCTGCAAGCAGTCAAAAACACCGCCGTCTCTAATAGAAGTACACAAATATCGTTTATCTGGCAGAATAGCTGCCAACTATGGTACCGATATCCATTTCCATAATTTCCCTGGCGAACCAATCCAGCGACCAACATACATCAACACTTTAAACCTCTTTATTGTGTAAACTGTAAGGTCTTTTTTAGCGTGACAAGATGATAGTTGTTTGTTGGTTACCACACTGCTGTGAAGTTACAAGAACGCCAAGTGGAATATTAGCCCTCCTTGTAACGTGATCTGCCGGCGTATTATTAACGATATTCGTGTATCAAGACGGTTTATATATAGCGATAATACAATTGATGGTTCGTATTTTAGGTTATATATTTTAGGTTAAAGATAAAACGTGGAGCTGCGTTGTCAGGGTAAGCATGCTTGTCACGGTTGGCCGTTGGATAGGTGACCGTCTTAACATAACGTGTTTTCCTTTGTGCCTGAGAGAGCACGTTGAGCCGTCGGTCACTGTTTACATTTTCCGTTGACAGTTTTAACAAGCGATCAGAGGCTAGACAATCTTATAACTAGTCAGGCAGTCGCTCCACGAATGCGTTAGACTAAAAATTGACTTATATTTCGGCCAGCGAATTAGTATCGCAATACAACGCGGTAATGCTACCAGCATTTTGGGAACGAGGCCTTCTGACAGTGACTTATTAAGTTTAGATTAAGTTATTAGACTATTTAAATTTAAGATCCAATATGAATATTTTTCGGTAAATAAAGATGTTAATACTAATGTAAATATAAGTTTGTTCATTTGATGATTTAAGGCAAAGCAGGAGGATGATGCTTTTAGTTTTATTAAAAACAAAGTTATTAAAAAGGTAACATCTGTGACGTTAGCAGTAGGTACTGTCGGGTGCAGTAGATGCAGAAATATGCAGAGTCAAGTCTGGCGCGTTTCCGCTCGGCTATGAAGCTATCGACCCGACGACGATGTGATGACACAAACACTTTTGACGTGCACTGTACCTGCTTCATATCTATGCAGACACCTTACTAATATTGTAAACTAATATGTGCTTATATTGCTTCTAAAATTATAATTGCAAAGATAAAAACTCTGTTATACTGTATTTTTCTCTTTCGCAGTTAAACGCATGGGCCGAAATTAATAAAAATTAATTACATTTCAACTTTTAACTACAGTCTTTAACATCAACTTATAGCTTGGCAAGAAAGAGTAGGAAATAACGGGATGACATTGTAACGTTTATATGGTGACCTCTTTTGTAAATCAACAAATCAGTCCAAGCTATTCTATATTAAATCAATCATCAATTTATAAATATACGAAAGCATGAATCAATCGTATATCATGATTATGTATGGAAGTGAATGTTGGGCATGGCAGAGTAAACATGAAAGTAGTAATTAATGCTGTAGAAATGAGCTCATTACGAAGCATTTGTGGTGTAACTTTGAATGACAGGATTAGGAACAGTGTGATAAGAGATCGTTGTGGTTTGAAATATTATATAGTGACTAGGATTGAAGAGGAAAGGTATGCTTAGGTGGTTTGGTCATGTTGAAAGAATACATGAAAGTAAATTAATGCAAGAGATATACAACGTAGATGTGGCTGGAAGTTCTGGCAGAGGTCGTCCATGGAATACATACAGAGACCACATAAGTGACATACTTCACAAAGGACAAGTATTTAGTAGACGAAACCGGCGAGCATGTATGAGGAGATGTTGTATGAATTCTATAGTCGCGGGTTCTAATACAGCTTCAAATTCAAAAAAAAAATCGACTGTTCTTAGTATTGTTGTATGAATGTTGAGGAAACGAAGAAAGTATGTAGGGAGAGTAGCACATGGCGTTCTATCGTCTGAGCCCACCCCTGTGGGATAAAGGCATGACTCTATGTATGTTTGTGTGTTTGTATGAAATAATCGTGAACTTTGTTTACAAGAAACGTCATTATTTTGACTATGTTGCCAGCAGGTAACAAAAATAGTTTCCGGACTTGTTTGCTAATGTGAAAATATCTAGTCTTAGGTACAGACACAATAATAATAGCCTTGTATTGGTGCACTATTTTTGTTATGCTAATCCAAAAACTACAGCTCTAGATAATTTTAAAATTACTAATGTGACATTTAAAAATGAATATACAATTTGAAATACATCTGACATGACAAACATCCATTTCGTGCACCAACGGTCTATCATCTTCGTTTTTAGGGTTCCGTAGTACCTACAAGGAACCCTTATAGTTTCGCCATGTCCGTCTGTCCGTCTGTCCACGGCATAGCGACGAAACCGTTGGTGCTAGAAAACTGAAATTTTGCATAAACATGTATGTTAACTAAACAAAGAAAGTCGTAGAGTAAAATTTGGAAAAATATTTTTTTTTCAGGTAGCTCCCCTACATGTAAAGTAGTGATGTTTTTTTTTGTCGCCTACCCCATAGTGTGGGGTATTGTTAGATAGGACTTATAAGAACGTTTAGGGGTTGCTAAGACAGTTTTTTGATTTAGGGATCCGTTTGCGAGATAATTAACTTTAAAGACCAAATTTTTGTTTGAGTAGGGCGTCCCCCCCCCTCTAAAAGCTAAACTACTGGATCCTAAAATCTGAAAAAAATTGTGTCGGTAGTACATGTAATGAACTTTAAAGGAAAACTATAGCGGATAAGTTCACTTCATTAGTTCAAGAGGAATAGGGGTCCGAAATGTCAGATGCAGTTACTCAGAATATTTCGTTCAAAATTCTTGAAACATAAATAAACATACATAATACATATATAAAATCACGCCTTTATCCCACGGAGGTAGGCAGAGACGATGGAACGCCATGTGCTCGCTCCTTACATACTTCTTTCGCTTCCTCAACATTCATACATCTCGTCATACGTGCTAGCTGGTTTCGTGTACTACAAACATTTCCTTTCTGAAGGACGCCATTTAGTTATAAAGTAAAATTAAAAATATTTTTCTATGGAACCCTACTGCGCGTGGCCCGACATGCACTTGGCCGGTTTTTATAAATGTATATTTTTAATATTTTTAACTACACTAATAGTGTCTGCAATAAGTCGCTTAGCGATAAACGAGCACAAACATATTTTAGACACGGTATTTGCATATTACAAAACTTCTGACTATTCAAAAGTTTTGAACAGGTATTTCAAAACGACATTCACAAATGCAGTTATAAAACTCGAGTCAACAAACTCAAAAACAAAAACAAAACATAAACACAAAACATGAAACATGAAACAATACATAAGACGATGAATATTCCTCTTTTATTATTTAAGTAGGAACAAAATCCACGACTCAACTTCACAATGTAAGTAGTTGTTAGTGAACAACAAAAATAAAACACGCCTTCATTTATAGTAGGTAACTTCTTTCAAACGACGTACAAAAGTACGGCGGACTTCAGGATTCTGTCATGTAGGATAAGAAATGTACTTGGTGCAAATTCAATTAGATTGTCTAAAACTTAACAAAAATTTGTGGCAATTAATTGGACCGCGACTATGTTCTTCATTTTATTACACAACCCAATTGCAAATTTTAGAAAATGGCGCGAAATGGTTAACCATTCGTTAACTTTGCTTTCATGAAACGTCATTACTTTGACAACTATGGAATGCACGTTATGATTATTTTATACTTGTTGATGCCCGTGATTTCATCCACGTGGAATTCGTTATATGAGAAAAAAAAATCCAGCAATCTTTCTGACTAATTTCAAATATTTAACAACCAATACTTTTGAAAGATCGTTAGTAGTAAAATATTTATTTCAATCTACCTTCTCAACTATCTTAAAAACCAAGCAGTCTCCAGAAATTAAAAAGATTTAAGGGTATTTTTTCGTACTTTATTAGATAAAGTAAAATATTAAAATTAATTCATTTTATTAGCACTGAATTTATGATCATGATTATGTTCTGTAATTTGGTTACCTACTTGTTAAACGTATGTTACTCCAACAGTGCTGAGCTCATTGCTACTTAGGTATTCTAATGCCTACTATTATAACAAACCTAAAATAATTCCGTCAATTACGCTTCCACAGCCAAACAACAAAACAAAGATTGATGAATTGGCCAATAAGTGTCGACTTCTTATCCAGCGCTACAAATCCTTGGCTGAACTCAAATGGCAAAGAAACACGGACGGAAAGAGGCGACAGGCAATTCATACGAGCGTCTACAACGGCGACACTACAAGTGCTAGTGATGTGCCGATGCAACAATACAGAGCTTGAGTTACTTTGTATATGACCGACTATTAATGAGTTTAATTGCCTGGTCGGTTTTAAACTACATCGTTGGTCCAGTGATTAGTGTAGCGCCTCTAATGCTACTGCTACACCTGCGTTAACGTTAACGTGAATGGTAATCACCAACTATGCGTTAATAAAGGCATTCCAAATATTCAAATTGGTGCCTTGGCTACATTTACGTTGCAATGCCAATAAAGCTAATTCTTCAAGAAATAACGTGTTATCCAGTGTGACCATTTGTTTAATCTGGATGCTATTTTGGTAGTTTTTGGCCCTTAATTTTGTCTACGGTAGGTTTAAGATCTGCAAAATTACGTTTGTATTTTTATGATAAAAAATAAATAAATTTAGGTGTTAAAATTAATCTGTCTGAAGTGGCAATTTTCAATAGTTTTGGCATCAACTGGGGCAGTTTTTTGCCCTAGTTTATGCCTTGTAGTAGCAGTTTCACTATTTTTAAGATGTTAACCCTGGGTATCACACAAAAAGTCAGTTCCACTAGCAACGTGATTTCGCTCATTTTTACCGAGGTTTGTACCTACTAGGAGTAAATTGGATATTAGATTGTGTTTAAAAACACCCAGAATGGAAGTAGAAATTGAAGCAGCTACACTTGTTGCAAAAATGAGTGTAATAAATTATTATATACAGTTATGCAGTATGAAAAAAAAGAAAGTAACTAAAAAAAGAAGATGGTGGATGATTCAAATGCATTTATATGCAAAATAAAAACTCGAGAACTTTTTCGTTCGACCACTCCATTGTTGCCGCCAAAAGTGCCAAAACAAATTTCTAAACACCGATTTTTCACTGTTGCCAACTCCAATTTTTTAAGTTCCTAGATTCAGTACCAAAAGTCACCAGATCCCACCATGCTGCACACGATGACCTTGTTTTAGTCAATTTAATCATTTATTTTTATTTTACCAATAAAATAGAAACAAACAGCAGTCTGTCAGGTTTTTTTTTCTTTTTCAGTACATATTAGCTTATATCATACACCTCAAAAGTCGCCAGATCTGGCGACAAAGTCGTCAAATTGGCAACACTGTCATCATACGTCAAGTTGACGTCAAGCGAAATATTATGTCATTAATGTAGCCAACGTCCGTCAGCGCGCTAAAGTGAACGCTAAAACCCTTTGATGTGTCCAAAAAACCGACACCCGACCTATCGCCTAATGTCTAATGAAAATAGCAATGCCGTTAGTCATTAATCACGTTAAACCTTTGGCCACATCTGCGTAAACGTGATTATTTGCGCGTTAAGACGCAGGTGTAGCAGTAGCATAACCGAGAGATTTCGGGTTCGATTCCCGGGACAAGCAAAAGGATTGTTCGGTATTTTTTCGTCAGGAAATTCTCAATAGCAACAAAAATTGGACTTGTGGTCCCAATCACACGGAGCCTAAACATAGCTGGTGAAGTGTGGGTGTTGTACACCCCTGCCACACCATTCTAAGTAATATATATAGATGTGCGTGATATTATATAGACCCCTATCCCATGGGACCTAATCATAACAGGTGAAATGTGAGTGTTGTACACCTCTGCCATACCTATTCGTTAAGTTCTGTATTAGTATTTTATTTATTAAGTAAGTACTTAATACCATAAAAAATATTATTCGTGCATAAAGAAGTAAGGCAATGGTACTACATATTTGTATTTTTTGATCTTTAAAACTCGAACAACTTTAGACTGGAGGCTAAATAACAACTGTCTTAATTAGTCAACAGGGGTACATCACTAGCCTATAAGTTTGACAAGCTTGCCAACCGACTCCAACACCGAACTATTGTCCGGTGAACAATTTTACTTTTGTCTCAATATGAATTGAAACAAATGAAAAGGATTTATGGAGGATATTTAAAAATAAAACTTATATTGGTAATACTTTAATGATTAAACTCCTAGGTCGTATTTCAGTTCAGAAGTGTATTATGCATGTGTTCTTATTTATAACTACGGGTAAAGCGTAAAATTAACTTTTTATAACGAAGCTCGCTCAAGGAATTACTCTTGTGTCGCATGGGTGTTCACAAACAAACATTTCACACACACAAAGCACACGCAGAGCCAGAACAAATCATTACGGATCACACAAAAATTTGTCCCGTGTGGGGATCGAACCTACAACATCAGCGCAGGTGAAATCGGCAGGGCGGCCGCTTCAAACACTACGCTAACCGTGCACTCTAACCGTTTGCTTTGGTCAGGCTGTACATCAAAAGACAAAGAAACTGACTTTTTTATATATATAACTACGAACCATGCAAAGAGAGCTGGATGTTTATTGAAACATCGACAATTATTACCACTCGCTATCAGCTAGATAAAAGCTATTTTTAAACAAATATAAAAGTCGGCACAAAAGACTTTACGCCAAAAATATTAATCAGTTTTTTTTAATAATTTACATTACACACACGATTGCAACTTACGAATAATATTTATCCACGTGCATTAAAATTAATGGTTTGATATACATATTTATTAAATTAAATGCCGATCGGAACGAATAAATCACACGGTATTTAAATAATACTGGAATGGGATTAATTAATTGTATTCCTCCGTGTTTCACTGTCACGGCGAAACTTATCAACAATACAAATACACAAATAAATAAATTTTAAGTGTCTGTTTTTAATGTCAAAATAACCATGTTTTTTCAAGCTGGTATAGCACGATACCATTGCCTAAAATCGAGTTTTTTAATTTTTGTCCGTTTGTATGTCTGTTTGTATCGGCTAATCTTCTAATCCGCTAGACCGCTTTTAATAACAAATTGAGATACATGTAACTGACTACAAGGCGCGTAACATAGACTATTTTTTATCAATGTACTTTCGAAGTGAGGGGCTGCAATGGTAACCGCTAGACCAACGAGTAACTTATATGAAAGATTTTGCGAAAAATAAAATCACAAACACCCCTTTAGTTAATTACAAGATTTTGAACCCTATAGCGTTCACACATTGTATACAAGTAATCAGGAGGTTATAGTTTCTTCCAGACTCATAAGAGTTAGCCCGAAGTCTGGCCAAGCGCGATCGCTGCATGAAGGATATTAATATGCATGAGTGCTTATAGCCTGCAGCGAGGGGTTAAGCCTCATCTCAACATCATCTCAGCACATATACTATGCTTAAAGTAAAGGCGGACTTCTAGTTAGATTTAGGAGATTAGAATGCTCGAGAAACAAAATAATCTTGTGCTGTTCGATTGAATAGAGAGAAGAGAATGCAAAAACATTGTTATCCGTGTCATATCAAGCCCCAATTTCAGAGGTGTTACATAAACCTTATTGGCAGGATAAGCATATAGTACACATAAATGAAAGTAGTGTTGCCCAGCAAGAGTCTTGCAAGTCTTGCAATTACATATAAGGCTATTGCTATTTATTAAAGTTTACTTTAGATCTTAGAAAAACGTATTAAAATAGGAACATTTTGAGCTTGAATTGTTCAAAAATCAACTGCCACGTGGTTATCAACTGAACTATAGGTATGCCGTTTCCCACGGGAGTAACTGTTTCTTAATAACCATTTACGTAATCAGTATAATGTATTCGTTTCCATTCTAAGCATTCTAAAACTTATTTTATTCTTTGGATGGATGGAACACCTGTAGTCTAAAATTCGAAAATCGAAGTTTGTGTGTTCGTGTTCGTGGCTTGCAAGACTTGCAAGACTCTTGCTGGGCAACACTAAATGAAAGTGACAGTTGTGTTCTTTTTTCAAATGTAACTTTTGTGTCGCCTTTATATTCGGTCAGTTCATATTTTATGTGCCGGATAAGAACTATCCGGCACCTCACTAGCCCTAAATGTTGTAGTGTGAACCTTCCTCGGAAATAACATAAAATAACGTCTTTATTATCTACTTAGAAGGGTGTGGCAGAGGTGTTTAAAATCCACATTTTACCGGTTATGTTTAGGCCCCATGTGATAGGAGGTAAGCCTTTCACCATCCACCGGGCACAATTCCAACTCCGTGCGCTATTGAGAATTTCCTGACGGAAAATTGCCGACCCGAGACCTCGTAGTGAGGAGCCGCATACTCTTACTACTAAGTCAACAAGGCTTTCAAGCGCATTATATAAGGTAAAATATGAATAAGACTAATTGATAAAGACCTTACTTACCTCACCTGGCAAATTCCGCCCACAAAAATGTTTTGCGACACATTTTTATCTTCAAAAGCGTATCGCAGGCTATCAAAAGAATCAATTTGCTTTCCATCGAACCACCGACACCGCTATTAACTACGTAAAAGCTATCGAGAAGGGGAAATGGATAATGGCGAAGGCTTCAGTATTCTGCATGAAAAATACAAGCGTAGGGAATAATTAAAAGATAATCTGGGAACGAGTGATGCGAGAAAAACGAACGATCGAATGGAACCGAAATGTTATAATTTCAGTTTGCAGATGAGAGGGTAAGGGACCGTGCACGATAACCGACATTATAATTGTTTGAACAGTAAATTAAAAAGCTGATGGGCATAGTAAGATATAGGTATTTTGGGTGTTCACAGTATTTTAGATGTAACTCTATTATTTGTAAAAAAACTGATAACATAACATCACACCTATATATATCCAGAAGGGTATGGCAGAAGTATAGAACCCTCATACTTCAACTGTTATGTTTAGGTCCTATTGGATAGGTGATGAGCATAGAAATCTTATCGCCATCCACCGGGCACAACTCTAACGCAGTGTTACAGTGAATTTTCGGACGGAAAGTTCTCAAATTTGTCGACCGGATGGCGGAGTGGGTAGTGTACCTGCCTGCGACGCAGAGGTCGCGGGTTCGATTACCACTTAAAACAAATCTTTGTGTGCATGAACATGGGGGTTTGTCTTAGTCTGGGTGTTTTTATGTATCATAAGTATACATACTTATGATACATAAAAACACCCACATTACAAAAGAAAAGTATATATATATATCAGTTATTCTAGTACCCATATTACAAGCTCTGCTTAGTTTGGGACTAGATGGCGTTGTGTGTAAGTTGTGAGATATTTATTTATATTTATAAATAAAATAGACATGCAACTAAAAACATCTGGCGGCAAGTGTAACGTGATCTTACGTGATGTACTCTAACTAATCACAGGTATGTATGTCACAAATGCAAATGCATGACATACTAAACATCCTTTGATGACGATGTTTGATTCATAACGATACCAACGCTATTAACCTCCGTGTCGCGGGGTTTCACAAACATACATCTCACACACTCAAAGCACATCCAGAGTCAGAACAACTCTTTGAGGAATCACAAAAAAAAATGTCACGTGTTTCGAGCCTACACTCATAGTGGCAAACGGCGAGGTGAACTAACCAGTGTTTACTTGTTAGGTGATAAGGCCTAAAAGTCGCAGATATGTTTTGTTCGCATGTGCAATCCTCTTAAGCACAGCCATAGCGCCCGGGGGCTCTCATTAAAATTTCAGGTTGGCTGTTTGTAGCACATTTTGCGGCCGTGTATAACTTGCTTTATTAACGGAATAATCACATCTAATATTATGTTTCCTTCCTTGTTGTCTCTTTTTATATTATTTTGTAATGGTTTTTATGTTATTTGCTCATATTTCTAGTGTCCTTTTACTCGTGTAATCTGAGAAATTGTATGAGAAACTGCATGCAAAATACACAAACAGAAGCGATCTTGGCGCAAAGTTAAAGATATCGGTATCACGATCGAGGAGCCTTATGTTCGAATTCTGACCATAACACCACGGGCGTGAACTTCCTCCTAATACAAGCGAATTAAACTTAGCTGGAGGGGGTTAGTAAGAATAGAGGGGTAAACAAGAATAAACCGACACGACCTGAGAGAGATCAGGAGCAGGACCAAACAGATTTACGTGCCTTTAGACCCAACACAGCTAATTTTCTGACCACAGACTAACATTAGGTTTTCTTGACAAAAAAACTTGACACCTATTTCTGCTTGTCTTTGAGACCTAGTAGATCTGCCACTGTGGTTAGCGTATGCGTCTCTCACCGCGAGGGTCCGATACCCGGGTCGGGCTTAAGCGTGACTAGATTTTTTTTCATCAGGAAATTCTGAACTGTATGGAGTTGGATATGGTCCCAGTGGATGGCGATAGGCTCATCCCTATCACATTACACACAGCGCAACAGGTGAAATGTGGTTCAAGAACCAACCAAAGTACAAGTACACCTCTGCCACACCCTTCTAGGTAATATAGGTAGGCGTGATGTTAGTTAAGAAATAGCACGTTCGACAATTTCGGGCTCCAATACGTAACGCAGTACCGTCATCATATTCCGCTCACCGTCAATTTAGGCGCCCCTTTGAAATACGGCACCATATCCATAGGCTGGTACAAAGACAGGCATTCTCGTAATACGCCAGCTTTTTACCGCCCTGCGCCATTCACTTATTGGCTGCGAAAAATGGCGGCTGAATAGGGACGCCTCGTTAATCATCGATTTTGTTAATTTTCACGATTTTTGTAAAACTTTAAGATTAAAATAAATAGTATAATAAGCACTTAAAACAATGCTTTGGCATATTTTATTAATTTTGGTTTAATATGATGTGTAGATAATAGCAGCCCTGTAACTAAATACGTGCCCACTGCTAGGAACGGACTCTATTCTCATGATAAGAAATGTAAGGCCGTAGTCAAGCTCGCTGGCCAAGTGGAGAGTGAACCGATCTTAATGTAATTTAGTATAGAGATAGTTTAAGATCCAAGTACCTACACACGATAGGAATAACAGACAGCCCTCGATGCAGAGGATGCATGAAGGCAGAAGAAACGCCACAGCATGACATCATGGAATGTAGCAGCGTGGACGACCAACGGGCACAAATTCTTCAGTCACCAACATTGCTTCCGGAAGCCTGCAGCAGTCTTCGGAGGCTGCTTTCCTTCTGGACCAATTTAGGCTGGCTGGAGTAAACGGGAAACCTTTTACGCACAACGGTCCCATAGGAGGACTAAGTGCGGATACCGACCAGAAAAACTAAACTAACTAAGATCTTAGCAAGGACAAATGGCTATATGTAATTATTTAGGGTAGTCGATTAAAAATATTTCCTATCGATATCACAAAGCACTACAACTGGCACCCCTACCCCTGTAACACACATCCCTAAAATGGGCTGACACTTTTTTATAATGTTATCGCGATGGTTGTACACACGGCTACGCATCAAGCTATACATTACCAGTAAGCAGCTGGTCTGGCATTCGGGATCCCTTTTTTACGCGTAATAACGCTTTTAAAGTACTTCTAAGTAAAAAGTGAAAAATAATTCCTAATATAAGCTGAAAAAAGCGCTCTGTGCCATATTTTTCGTCTATCGAGCAACCCACGCTTTTTTCAGCTTATAATAGGAATTATTTTTCACTTTTTAGATAGAAGTACTTTAAAAACGTGTTTTTTAGTTTTTTAAACTATTATTTATTTTCTACTTTTTAGTTTGGTTTATTTATAAGAGCATTTAATTTTTTTTTATTTTTTTTATCGAATTATTGCATTGTCATCGATCTTTGACAGGTGTGCAAAATTTTAATGAAATCTGTCCGTTTAAAGTGGGTCAAAATCGAGTCCAAAGGAGTCGGTTACATACATACAGGTGAAGCTAATCAGATTAATATTATGCCTATAGGTTGACCGCTTAACAGAGACTTCGCCTGCGGGGTACAGGGGCGCGGGGGTATGGCGACAAAGGGGAATGAAACAGCTGCGGGCGGTGGGCAAACTTTTGTGATTGTTCATTACGTTCGCTACATGGGTAGCGATCGCATGTGTTAACTGTTGCAGACACCTTGTGAGATGTACACATGTAATGACAATCTCAAGATGAATCGAAAAATCTTCAGACATAAAGTAAACAGTCAGTGCAAGCAAATGGCTTTTAACGTATACATAAATTTAAAAAAAAATTAAACTGGACCCAAAAAAAGTTTTGACTTTCTTACGATTTAATTATATGTTTAGATAAAAAATAGTATAATAGTTTATTCTCAATTATTTTATTTACGTACATAAGTTTATTAAAATTTTGTATCTTCTTAACTATTTTTCATTTGATAAATCACTATTTCTTTTTTCCTATGATGTCACATATCTTAGGAAATATCTTGGTACATTTCATCTCCTGTATGTTTCATTAAGTGCCCCCACCGCCCGCAGCTGTTTCAGTCCCCTTTGTCGCCATACCCCCGCGCCCCTGTACCCCGCAGGCGAAGTCTCAGTTAAGCGGTCAGCCTATAACAATCATTATGCCGAATGAATGTATGAAGAGTAATTAGGCAAAATAAAATTACTGTCGAAATAATAGAGACCCCTGGCATTTCCTCTTCACGTACTATGCGAGACCAGCTTAAACTGGCAATGTATAGCTTTATGTGTACCCGTGTGTACTATACGCGTATGATTGAGGAAACCATGCTTCAATGGTTGCATTTAATACGTCACACAAAGTTATGTTATGTGATGGCTATTCAGATAACATAACTTCACGCTTATATTACCCAGAAGGTTGTGGCGGAGGTATTTACTAACCCATATTTCATCTGTTATGCTTAGGCCCCATGTGATAGGAGGTTGGCAATCCCGTGCTGCTTTAAATAATTTTAACATAACATAACATCACGCCTATATAACGCCACGTAGAGGTGTACAACACCCACACTTCACCTGTTATGTATAGGTCCCAACCGATAGGGGGTGAGCCTATCGTCATCCACCGGGCACAATTATCCTTGCTGCTATTTAGATTACCTGACGGAAACTTCACAAATAACACTCTGCCCGACCCCGAAATCGAACCCGAGACCTCGCGGTGAGAGGCGCATACGCTAACCACTAGACCATCGATGCAGCAGGAAGCAGAGTTATCTCCTTTCGCATTCATTATATTAGCAATGATTCATCAATAAATACTTTCTTTCCTTTAGTATTTTATTGATGTTCCCAAGCCGGAGGTTATATTCAATCATCCTGTAACATCTTACAGATCCCATAGATCTTCCCACAGCCATAATAACTCGTAACACAAAAGTAATGGGTCGTTGGTAAAAACAACAATGGCGCAGAGAAACGAAGGCCTCAAATAAATCCAATACAAAATAATTCAATTCACAAATCAAGGAAAAGCGCAATATTCCTTAAACGCGCCATAGCATTCAATCTTTCTATGGATTTTGCTATGGGGTTCCAAAACTGTGGGATGTTTTCCCCATACATTTAAAATAAAAGTACCTCACACTATTAAGTCACGCTAGTGGCTAAGGTACCGGCTATAGGCTCAATCTAACTTGTGTGAATTGAATTGAATGAAATATTCATAAATAATAATGTGTGTTATTTGCGTTCATGAACGTTTTTTTTAAAGCTTACTTATTTTTTTTATTTAGTAAATTTTCTAATTAGCTTTTTTTAATTATTATGAAACCGCCAGCTAAGCTCTATTCTTACTGTGTTAGGAGGAGTTTCACACGGTGGTGGTGTCAGGTGGACCAGTATTGGATCCACAAACTTTGATAACACCTTATTAAATCTACTACTAGGCCACGCACGCTTAATTTTTTTAAGTCAAGTGAGTAAGTCAAAACTTTTTGTATCACACGGTCCTACATTTTTCGTCACCCGTTACACTATAGAGAGTGGGAAAAAGCCCGACAATGGGCCTTTATCGTAACCAAACCACATGTTTTTATGGCACCCCCCAGTTATAAAGTCACAAAGGACAAACTTATTTATTTGATAGAGCAAAGTGCTTCGCTGTTTTACTGATGTGTGAAGATATCGTCTTGTCTGTAAGGCTAGGAGCGTGAGATAGATTTTGTCGTATTTTTTGTCTTTTTTGCCACTACACCGCAATTTTTGCTATCCCTTTTGGAGTTTTTGAATTGTATTATGTAACTTTGACAGACTTTTAGAATTTTTAATTTAGAATCTCCTTCTTTTTTATCGGTTAAAGACACTATCTGCCGACAAATACCTGAATAAAAAGTCTATGCCTTGCCTGGATTTCACAACTAGCTCCATACAATTTTTTTTATTAGGATTGGTAGTTTAACAGATAGCTCATAAATGAATCTTTCTGCGCCTAATGAGGAGAGGTCGAGGGGAACTATTTACTTTATTGATCCTATTTATGTGAGGCTTATCTATGTTCAGCAGTGGAAGTCTTCAGGCAAACATGATAAGAGGGCATAAGGTGCGTCATCGAAAAACATAAGTTGATACTACAACACTAATCAAATACTAAGTTGCTATAGGTGCTAGTGGACTAAAACTACTACTTTAAAACAAATAAATACAAATAACTGTATTTGTTTCAAACAAAACAAACAATTTTAAACCAAAACATAAAGTAATATGCATGACGTAATTCCCCGAATCTCAGCAATTTCCTTAAGTCGTTCTTGAATAGCAGACGCAGAGGTAATAAGATCGGGACGTACGACGTCTAATATTGCAACAATGTGTCATAGTTGTAAGTTGCATTTGTGTGCGCGTCTTGGGACGATGCGCCCGACGGCCTGTCTAAAGTTAGCACCCCTTCATACTTAGCTCGTATCCCGAAACCTTTCCCAGCATCATTGTCAACATACGCTTCTGCCTTGTACGATATACATCTCTCTTTTACATCGGAGTGTGATAAGAGCATAAAAATAAAATGGGTAATGGATGGGGTTATGAAGTGGGGTGTGTGTGATCGTGAGTGTTCATAATACAAGGTGGGCTTGCAGCTTTTGTAATAAATTTCCACAAGTTCTGTTTCGGTTAATATAATATGCCACCTTTGTTAACATGCGCAAGGCGGTAACCAAATATTGGTGTTGGTAACTCTTCGGTGACGGGAGCATTCATTAAGTCTTGATGCGGGCGCTGATGGAACTTTGACATCATTAGACCGTGGTAATATGCTATGACAATAACTGAAAGTGATAAGAGATGTGATCGATATGATGGTATATTTGATAATATTGTGGCCAGGCGTCTCATATGACCCGCAATGAAAACTGCTAAAAGTATATATAACTAACCATTTTTGTCTTCAACGTTTTTAAAAAAACCTTTAAATAGCTGCACAAGAATAGTATGTGTTCATATTTGCACACGCTTTCTTAAAACTGTTGTTTGGATTGCGATGATTCGTTTTTGTCACATCAAGCATCATTAAATTTCTAATAATACAAATTATGTCAAAATATGCTCAAATGTTTTTGAGATTTGAAATAAATTTATATAAAGTCGGGTTATACTAATCCAACTTGTTATTTAACTTGACATTCAAGAAGATGCCTACATTTAGGTTTTGATGGTGCTAGAGCTCTTGTGAACAAGCTCGACGGCGGCAGCACCACCGTCTCACCTCTAAATAAGTGACAGTAAAATTAGGTCCTCATATAGCTACAATCCGCTTTTGTGAATTTTTGATGTCCATTGGCAGTTGACACTTACCATCAGGTGGTATATACGTCACTTTGCTTTAATTATCATATAAAGAAAAAGTTTAAGTTAAGTTAGAAGCTAAGACTTCGGAAATAACTCTTTTACCGTTAAAAGCATGTGTGAACTAACGCAACCACGCCAGTATTTCAGTAAAATAAACGGAGTTTGTCCACCATTAAATATTCAAAAGCACTTCTGAAGAAAGTCGGAGAAAAACCTGATATCTGAAGAAACGTGCTTCAATTAATTTCTTTACTCTAAAATTTATAAAATGGACTACTAAATCACGGTAGTGGTGGTTCTACTTGAGTAGTCTGTACTTCAAAATATCGCTGTCTAGCACTCAGCTAATTAACGTCTGATCTTAAGCTACTGTTGATTTATTTTTTAATTAAGGAGTAGCAGGAAGAGAGGTTGAATTAAGAAAATTATCAATATTATTATGATTATATTATTATTATTATTATTATATTTAAATTATTATTATTATCCATTCGGAATAGCACATTTCTCGGTACGGTTTTAGATACCCGCGCCACAGAATAATAAGAGAACGCAAACTGCACATAACAATGTGCCTCGAACAACGCACACATAGACATCGCTCACAGACACGATATCTTAGACCACTAAGACCACTTTAGTTCACGTGAATACCGCCCCTGGCTCCCTCGACGGTTGTCTAGTGTAGGTATAATAATAACTGACGTACATACATGAGCTTGTCTTCTGTATTTAATTATTTTGTAACCTACAGTACAGTATTTTAATTTGCTGTATGTTCGATGACGTCGTTGCATTTTTAGTACCCATTTAGCTTTTAACCTGAAAGCGTGTATTCATTCCAACATTTGCATTGCCTTAAAATGATTATATGAAACTGCAAACAAGCCTGTTATCGTACCGTATAATTATTCATTGTGCGAAAACTATCTTCATTGTTTTAATACGAAACTTAACCGGGTATCCGTAACAGAGTTCCGAAGCAAAAACACAAATTATCGCCACGTCTAATTAACATTTAAAATGTACGCCAGATTTAAATTCATGAATTTCACGTTTTGAAAAGTGTGCACAGACTAAAAATAAAAGTGTTGCCACAAGAAAAATCTTGCTTTGTTGCTATACTCAGACGTTCTATCTACTGTTTACTAATTAATGTTGCCCGCATGTTAACTGGTAGGGTGACTAGGTAACAGGAAAAAAATATTTTTCTTGTAGAACTGCCTCGATGCTGTATAATTTTTAACCGCTCACTGTGAGGTTTTGGGTTTGATCCCTGTAAAACACTTAAAAATCCTATATAACATTTTTGCCGACTCGGGAAGGTGTTATATAAGATTTTACCATCAAGAAATGCCCAGTAGTAGCACGGTGTCTGGAAATGTACCGTTAGACGGTGATGACTGTGATGAGATAATACTCTGACGAAAAAATCCCAAATACAACTTTTATCTGACTTGGATATTGAACCCAAAACCTCGCGTTGAACGGTCGCTAAATAGTTCGGCGAATAATGATGATAACTTTATTTGATCACAAGATTTCGCCCGCGTGGTATGGTACGTGAATTAAAATTAATCCAGACTATAAGCTAAATTATTATGCAAAATGACATTAAAATCTACCCGGTAGTTTTGCATAAAAGAGTAAAAATACTAACAATCTTTCGCGTTTATATTATTAAGTAAGGCTGAACTCATAATAATATTAGGAGTGCGCCATCGTTGGTTGTGTGGGCGCGCTGGCTGCACATACACCCGACGCCGACGTTTGCGCACGTCTATTGTGGGGCTTCTCCAAGTAAGGATAGGTCATGTCATTGCGCATTTCCGTCACACTGTATGTCCATGCATTGAGTAGAGTTTGTGGTCACCGTACAATTTTCCCGCACTCTCGTCGCCGTTCGCGCTCTTTATTTGTAATTACGTGATGCGTTTCGGATTGGAATTAAATCTGTCTCCACACCGCCATTGCAGGCCTGCAGTTGTATAAGCTAACTGTCGATGCGAGTGGTAAAAATAACTTACTGCCTAACTTTTGACACCACGTATTTAGGACTGAACAGCCTCATCGGTTCTCGTTGTATAATTTATGATCGTGGCAAAATTTATATTTGTGATTTTGTCCTTAGCCATTTCTAAATAGCATCACACATTTTAGTAGATAGCGATAAGCTAAATTTAAGAACTCTAGCTCCTGAATATATCATCCTTCCATCCTACTATGTCTGTTCTTCGGTCTGATAGAAATTCACGGCTAAACCACTTAACCGGTCTTAATGAAAGTGGGTTTGGAGATAGCGCAAGACCAGAGAAAGGACTTTTTAGACGTCTAACGTGGGTGGAGCTTAATGAATTAGCTTCGACTGACGGCTAATCCATGTGACTAATAAATGTGATTGTGAATAAGGGTAGTATATCTGCCTGCTACAACGAGGTCGCGGTTTTAAATCCCGCTCAATACATGAACATGGAGGTTTGTCTTAGCCTGGGTGTTTCTTTTTAAATAAGTAAGTACAAAAAAACTATATGATTATGTACTCTCATTAATTCTAAAACCTATAGTACAAGCTCTGCTTAGTTTGGGAATCAATGACGTTGTGAAATATTTTATTTAAGGAGTAGCCCTTACAATACACACAAAGACATATATGATATTAATATTACTAAATAACAAATATAGTATTGTAGAAGCGTGTACTAAACGTGATAAATCCAGAAGACGTACAATTTACACTCGTGGCTGAAATGTGGTCAGGCCAAAGAGTATTACAGGATATAGAAGGGTAAAAAATATTTCTTTTTTTTATACTACGCCCACAGCGAGCGAACGTGTAGTCAACCTGATGGTAAGTGGACTACAGCCCATGGACTTCAACAATCCACAAAAGCAGATTATAGATTCGTCGCTGCAGCTGAGGACTACGGTGTTATGCCTCATGTGCCAGTAATTTCAGGGCCTGATCTCACCACCAAACTGGAACACAGTAATGGAAGCACCTACTATTTGGCGGCAGGTTAAAGGTGAGACGGGGCTGCTGCCGCCCTCGAGCTCATTCACAAGAGCTCTACCACCAGTAAACATAACTTCAAGCCTATATTACCCATAAGGGTGTGGCAGAGGTCTATAACACCTTCATTTCACATGTTATGTGTAGGTCCCTTGTGGTATGAGGTGAGCATATCTCCACCCACTGGGCAAATTTCTAACTTCGTGCTGCTATAATATAATTATTATAATAACACGACGAAACAATCCCGAATAACACTTTAGGCCTACCCGGTAATCGAAATTTAAACCTCCAGGTGAGTGGCCACTTGACCAACAAGACAATAAGCCTAAAATATACAATGTTTTTTCTTTATTTCTTATAAATTAGTACAAGACTTTCATTCGTGATATCCACAATTCCACATTAACGTAAATAGGTTAAATAATAATATAGTGTATTTTGGTACCCCACTGAACAACTTTTGATGTAAACTCCTCAGAATTTTCAAATATATTTAATAGGTAGTTGAAATTATTTGCAAACAACTTCTGAGTATTTTACATTTACATGAACATTACTGCTCGTTTAACCCGCTCGATAATTTCTATTACAAAACTGACAAAACATTTTCCTTCGTAGATGTTAGAAATTTACAGGTTAAAGGTGAGACTGAAGGATGAAAATAAGGTTTCATTAAAGTTAAACTTTAATGAAAGTTAACTTAATGTTTTTTTTTATATTTTAAGAAAGCAGATAACACCCTTCTTGTGTGTATACATAAACTGTTAAATAAAGACATGAGCATGAGGGTCACGTATTACCATCAGGTGGAAGACAAGGCCGTCAGCTACCATACGCTGTGCCTGTTAATGTATCGTGCATAAAAATATTGATTTGTTTGCCTATGTTTTTCAACAATACATCGAAGTTTCCTTAACTTCGATTTATCGTTTGCATCCCTACATACGTCGCATAAAAAATATAGAGTATTTCAACGAGTTTTTACCTCTGCCATGAAACATTTGTACAATTTTAATCTGTGACCTCGGCCTTATTCAGCGCACGACCTTCAATAATTTCAGAGTGAATTCTCCAAAGATTTGCCGTTTTTCACTCAGTGTAAACGTCTCGCGCCGCCGCTGCCGCTCCCTACCTCAAATTTGTTACATTTTCTTGCTAAAATATTTTAGTTAACGGTTAAGGTCAGCCTGTAGATGTAGTAGACTTAGCCTCAATTTAAACGGGACAAAGGGATAGTAAACCTTTTTTCAGCGGCACTCGGTTCAGCTGGTGAAATTCGGCCTTAATAGAGCACTTGCAGTGGGTTTAAAGGGTTCAACACAGTTAAATTTATGCAACTAATTTTTATTTTAATTATAATATATTACTCCGGCATTAACACTACAAAACGTATTTATCTGATTAGATGGAACACCAAAAGCAATTTAATTATCAAATAACTATACACATTCACACACACACACACACACACTCACACCAATCGAACCAAATCTTTGCGGTTCTCTCCAAAATTTGTGCCATGTGAGAATCAAACCTACAAAACCAGCACAATGTAAAGCGGTGAGGCGACCGCTTTACCACTACACCACATAATCAAGGCACATATCAAACTCTTTTAAACTACAGAGCATAAAACAGCAGAACACTATAGATTAAAGAAAGATACAAACCACCAAAAAATATAAAAGCAAGCGCCTTTCATTTTTAACTTAGCAACGTTTTACAGCATTAGCAGTTTGCTCGTATCACAATCGCTGGCGTTATGTGCGCGCGTAATACCCAGCATGAGTTACGTGTTGCTGCTGCGTGTATAATAATGTTTTTGTAAGAAAAACATTGTATATGAAATGTGTAATATGTGGCCGGGGGTTTCCGAAATTTCCCTGAAGGAGGGTTGGTAGGAATCGAGCATGAATTTCGTTAAAAAGTTTATTAGACAGGATAATTTGTAGTGTTTACTGCTTGTTTGTTATATTAAATGGGATTGCCTTAAAATTGCAAACAAACATAGACATCTTACTTGAAAATCTGGTAAATGGCAACTGTCGGGAATGGACATCTACATAACTCTAGACAAATCGTTTTAAGAATGATATCTCAGTGGGAGATAGTCGCTACTTAAAAACCAAGTAGTGACGGGTACTGAACCCTTCCTTTGCGCTTTCTAAAAGGTTCCCTTGATCGGTGTAATCGGTATATAAAATAAAGAATAAGATACATTTATTCCGTCAAATCTTAAAATTATATGAACAATTTAAAAACTACTTATTTCTATTTAAAATAAGTACATTACATACCGATGGGCTAGAAAAGGCACGCTCCTCAACATGATACTGCAGCACATTAGCACCACAGCGCTTATATTCTAGTGCGTGTACTCTTACTTCCTAGTAGTTCGTAGTAGGTCGGCGCCCAAATATGCTACGCAGCTACGGCGTAGCACGCGTACTAAGTTTGGTTGGGATCCGAAAATGTTGATCTATCTGAATCAAAGACAATTTAAATGGACTTTGGTCTAAATTGATTAAATTAAATAGTAACTGATACAAGTCAGTTAAGCAAAAACAGGATGGATAGAAATAGAAAATTATCAATTACTTATTTTTGAAGAATCGACGGAGCAGAAAGGGAAAAGCTATCTAAACCGTAGCAAACTAGCAACTACACAAAAACGGGTCATTAAAGACTACCCGTATTTTTATGGACTCTAAATTGTCCGCACAGATACGATAAGTACGGGAATATGCTTACTTGAATACGAATACGAATATTATTAAGCTTAAGTGTTTGTTCGGTTGGTTAAACTCTCAGAAATTAAACCGAAACGCCTTGCCCGAGTTTGTGTTGCCGCATCAGTACAATCTGGGTATCTCCAAAGCAAGAGTAAATAGGTTCCTCGTGCGTAAGCGTCCTCCACCGTAGACCGCATCATCACTTACATCAGGTGAGATCCTGGTAAAACACGTGCCGTGCCATTAATAAAAACTACTATACTATAAATATACTATACTAATAATTTGTATTTATCAGGTTGTTTGTAAATCAATAAAATTAATGATCAAAACAAACATTAAATAGAATACATGTACTTATGTACGATCAAAATCCTTCCACAATACTAGACTAGAAAAAGAGCTTTATCCCTAATTCCCGAGGCGAGGTGAGCAGAGTAATCAATAGTACGAACGAGGCGTAATAATTTAACAAGCTACCTAACCACATATCTTAAGGTGCTGCCAGAAGTAAGAAGACACGGATTCGATCCCAAGCAAAAATTTTAGGTTTTTCCGTAAGGAGTTTGTTCAGTGAACGGAGTTGAAATTGTGCCTGGTAGATGGCGATAGTCTTACGGTTATCACATGAGACCCAAGCAAATCTGGTGACGTGACGTCACGTTATTAACTTCTTCGAAAAAAATGTGTTTTGTGAATCAGAAAATTATGGACTGTTGTAGGTAATACAACAATCAGGTAACCTTCACGCGCGTTAAAAATCAGTAACGCAGACAAATGAATTAACCACAACAATTAAAGTTTCTAAATCAAAATAGATTTGGTACCGTCAGCAAAATATAGTACAATATTTATTTGCAAAAACACTAAATTTAGCAATATCACTAAATAACGGACTTTGCTGTTTATTTTGTAAGGTCAGCATAAACAGAATTGATTGTTTTAGCATAGGTACATCGAAATAGGAGCGACAGTGCGAATGTTAGTAATAAATGCAATTAAGTAAAAGATTATTAGTAATTATATCTCACCGTATGTTGTTTTGATAGAGTTGAATGTAACTCTCAGATTACCAAGATCCGCCAAATTTTCAGAGATTATATAATTAGATATCACGTCATAAGTTATAAAACTATCTTCTTGCTTAGGTATCTGGATACCTTTCAATACATCTTTCCATAGAAATTGACAACACACGGCAGCTATAATGTAATTTTCACCTTTGTATTTTGATATATATTAATGTACAATACATTATAGCTGATGTGTGTAAAACGCTTCATATTTAAGCCTTCTATTCTTCTTCTTCTTCTTCCGTGTCAATGGTACTAAAAACCTATATTACTCCCGCCCAGTGCGTGGCCACACCAATTGCGCATTCTGTAGCGTCGTACAGATCATGCAAAGAGCAGCTGTAAGGGCAATTGGGGCAATTCAGCAGATGTGACATCGTTTGTTGAGGAGCACCGCAGTCACATTGGGTCTGGTCTGTTAATATCCCCCATCTTTCTAGGTTGTGCCTGCAGCGGCTATATTTAAGTAATCTGCCTCTATAGATTTTTCAAAAAATATAAACAAACTTTGTATGTAGTTTCAATTTCATACTTAAAACACAAATGCGATTCAGCTGCTGTCCCAGCTTAGCCTGCTTTTGTTTTCAATATATTACGTATCTTTTGAAGTAAAGGCTTTATGTACAATATTTGCCTAGTTAGAATTAGAAACGTGATATTCTAATACATAGTGGGTGCGATAAAGAGGCATTTATTGAAACCACGGCTTATATATACGTGGTCAGTGTTCATTCACCGGTTAAAAAACGCATCAGCCTGTATGTATTCCATTGTGTTTACCTACCTACCCTTAAAGATAAAAAAATGATTGTAACTTGTAAGTTGGTAACAAATGAAAAAGTGGTTGAAGTGAGCTACATGAGACCAATAACAGATGACAAACTATATTTTATTTAACAAAATAATAAACACTCGGCAAATAATTAGTGACGTCATATTGCGTCGTAATTGACAACCAAAACAAAACACGACCCATATACAAAAAACAAACTTTAAAATGCAATCAAAACAATCCTTATCAGTCAAGACATAGGGTTTAAAGTACCTTGATAAGGTGTTAGTAAAGTTTGTATAAAAAAGTCGTGTGATTATAGCTCTTATTACCATGGCATAAAGTTGATGGCGATGAGATGATTATGGGGTGAATGAACTTGAGGCCACGTGGCGCTTGCAATTGCGCAGTTTTGAACCCCTGCAGTAGTTATGGTGAACATCGGTAGATGGGGTAGGGTAGGGTGTCTTATTATCGGCTTTGGAGAAAAATAAAGGTAGCCGAGAAAAAAGCAAATTAGAGCTATTGTGAATAAGCTATGGGAGAGTCCTCAGTATAGGTTATATTATAAGCAAGCATGTAATAGTACGAACGACAAAAATGCGAAATAATATTATATGTGGCACAATTTAATATTATATTATAGAACTAGCAAGTAAAATATCTTTATGTGAAGATAATTCAGCTTTTAAGCGATGAGGTACAAAGATTTGGATTCTTTAGATTGGATAGAACGCCAGCAGAAGCAAATACACTATCCAAATGTATGTTTTTAAACTATCGCGATTTGAGAACATTTTTCTTGGCCAGTCGGCTTGTGACCAAGAATGATGCAAGTCATTCGAAACGTCAAGCATAGGTATTTATTTACCTTTATAATAAGTACGCGATTCAGACCCGTTGTCTAATTTTTGAAAAACTATCCAAATGGTCCCGATGAAATGGCCAAATACACACATTCACACACACAACAAATGCTAGGAACAAATCTTTGCGAATCACACAAAGATTTGTCCCTTTGGGAATCGAACCTGTGGTTAGCTCTTACTTGAAACATCACAGTCGTCAAGTAAGAGTTAAGCACCAGATAAATGATTATAACTTGAGCAAATATACATATAAGAAAAAATATATATTATTATATTTGCCACAATTTAAACAAAATACCAACATAGCTGTTATTTCAATATTTTATCCTTGTAGTATAAATTACTTGACGATTGTGAAACAGGTCATTTAATATCTGTAAACAAGCTATTTTTATTCGAAACCTTTGAGTATCCTATGGTCGTGATTTTGGTCGACGAGACAGAGGTTTCAATAAAAACTGTAACAAATTGACAAACAGAAACCCTTTTACATTTTTAGAGTTCAAGAAAAATATGTTAGAATAGCCTGGCATAAATGCAAATAGACCTACAAAGCTGATTATGGGATATATATTTTTTTTTTATTGTTTTTAGGAAGGCTTACAGTCTAATAACAAAATGTGAATATTACACTTCATAAATTTAAGAAAAGATTGCTTTTGAAAAGCCTCCAAATAATGTTGTAAAGGAAACTTTAAAGAGTATGCCCTTATTGATTTCTTATGAGCTTTCGCCGCCATCTTGGAAAACAATTAAGGTTTTTTCTATACACATATATATTTTTTGTAAAATAACGGGGATCTGTGATAATAAAAAAGAACGATAATATTTAGGAAATTGAGGTCGAAAAAGGCAATGCTCCTTTAAGCTTCCTCTACTATATATCTAAAAATCAGTTTTCTAGATTAATTTGCATTTATGAATTGTTTATTTTTCTTGTATTGTATTTGTAGTTGTATTTTATTGGTTTCTTTTTTTAAAACTAATACTATAGGTATTAGTTTTAAAAAGAGTCAAATAAAATACGAAATCTGTTTTATATGCAACGTCGACTTGAGATTCAAATTGAACTTATTAAGTTTGAAATGAAAAGGATGCCATCGGCTCCTTGGGGGAAACTCTGAGACACCTACGTGATTTATTTAACGTTGAAATACTGTCTTAAGCCGGTTCCAGACCTAACAAACGAAGGCTAACGAACGCATTCGTTGGGCCCTTTTTTGGATGGCTTAGAAAACGCCCACAAATCATTTGATGTTCCCGCTTCTCTTTGGATTGTCGGTGAACGATCGATGCCGTTCGCTAAACCGTCAAAACTACTCCAACCAAAACCAAGCCTTAGTTAGCTCAGTGTGGACGTGGCATTAAACTTGTATTCTTTAAAAAAAATATTTAAAGTGTATTTATTTGCGAAGTCGTGGACTACAGCTAGATTAGTTTTAAAGTAAAAATCTAAGCTAATGTTATAAACCTGAAAAGTTTGTTAAAATCCATGTTTTCTGAGCAAACTGACTAAATTTTATTGTTCAATAGTTCGCCTAACGTGATTTTTTATTTATATTTTTTTTTTACCCTAGTTGATATGAACACTAACCACGTCTGGAATCTGTAAATAATATTAATGCTCTTATGTCGCAACCACTCTGTAATTTTCACTCGGTCATCTATTGACCATAATTTGTCTTGTGCCGACAACAGGCCTTTTTACCCTACGCTTAGGGCGCATGTAACTGGGTGACCCATATTCATCCCTACAGGGAGCTGTGGTGCACGACAGTGCAATCAAATCATCGTTTTTGTACCGACTACCCTACGCTCACTATATTATTTGGCATGAATACATCGTTCAAATATAATAATTACGGCGGAGATTTTCGAGCAATGCAAATACCTATATATAACATAACATCATGCCTATATAACCCAGAAGGATATGGCAGAGATGTACAACACCAACACTTTTATGTTATGTTTGGGTCCCATGTGATAGGTGGTAAGCCTATAGCCATCCACTCGGTATAATTCCTACTTCGTGATGTTATTTAGAATACCTGACAGAAAATCTCAAATATCAGTGAACTTATAAATACATAAGGGTAAAAGCTCGACCCTAGAATCGAACCCAAGCCATTGCGGTGAGAGACTACTAGACCAACGAGGCAAATGGTGAAAAAATATTTAAAAAATTGTTTTGCACTTAAGTGCAACATGAACCCATCCATGTTGCAATTTTTTTTTACTTCTCGTAGATTTTGCACGTGATAAAATGTCAAAAAGGTAACAAACTAAATACTTTCATCAAGTCCCATCAACAAATCGCACTACTATATTTTGTTGTCGTACTATTGGTAGTCGGTGTCGGGGAAAATATATTTTTGAGTCGGGCAACCCTGTAGTGCGTTCAAGCGCTGTGAAATAAATCAGTCTGCGCGACATTCGTACGTATTCCCAGCGAGCGTTTGCTTAAGTATTTATGCATTTCCCTGCTAATTGTAGAACGTATCTCGATGTTCCTGGGGACCATGATGCTCATCGAGATATGTTCTATTATTATCACCAGATAGTTAAACTGGTTCGGCATCATTGTGAATGAAATTAAACATTATTTGCCCAAGTAGTACTCAAAAAAAGTATCTTATAATTATATGAATCTAGGGTGCCAGCTAATTCCATAGGAGCAGGAGCTCTTGAGCTCTCGCATAACTTCGAAATCGCAACTCGCAGTACTCACTATACTCAGTAAACGATTCTTCAAGATATTGTGCATCAATAGAAACTACAATTAAAGCTAAAACCAGGTTTGATGACACGTGGATGTATGGGTTGTATGGCCGCCATAAAGACACAACACAGTCGCGCGGGGAATGGCGCACCGGCGGATTGCTGCAGATTTATTGGCACGCTGTGAAACGCACCCGATGGGATGCCACTGAACATATATTCTCACTGTGTTTACGGGAAAATTCTGCAGCTATGCAACATTTTAGCCTTAAATGTTCGAATACATGCCATGGTCTACTGGTGACTTTGTTAGAGATATCAATGGTGTCCATTCCCCTAGAGTTTTTTAGTTTGTTTTCAGTTTAATTTTGTATCTTTGTATTTTTTTTATACTACCGCGACCTATGTCTTGAACGCACGTGTAAGGGATAACATTAATTACAGCCCATGGACATCAACAATTTATAAAAGCCTTTTTTATCAGTCATGTGCCAGTAGTTTCAGAACCTGATCTCACCACAAATCGGCAAGCACTTCTTTTGGCGGCAGGTTAAAGGTGAGACGAGGTGTTCGGTTTTTTAACTTTTAAGTTCTTTTTCACCGGTTTAATTCTTTGTTATAATTGTCGGTCACTAAGCCATGAAAGGAAATATTTATTTTATTTGACGATGCTATTAATATGTTTAAACATGACACAATCCGTTAATTAAATGAAAGTTGGAAATTACTGACAAGCGATTTAAGACTTTTAGTTATTTTTTGAAATATCCTCGCGATACTAGTACTAACTCTAATAGTACATATATCTCTACAGACATGAAATAACCAAACAAACTCCGAGAACAAAACAAATAATTCGCTAGGACCGCAATGGTTACAGTTAGGTTAATCAAAAGTTTTTTGTTCATGTAATTTGTGGAAACTTTCATTAGATAGTCCGGCCACTACATAAAGGGATATATCTAATTTCTCGGCCATTTAACAGTAACATCTTAGAACATTACAGAACTCGCTCTCAAGTAAAGCAACGTTCAAGTTTATTAGAATCGTAAAATATTTTATGGAGGCCCCCCGCGGCGAATGCCTGCTGAAAGGATCACAGTGTAGTAACATACGGTACACGATGCCGAGATTGATCTACTGCTATGCTGCTGCAGAGAAAATGAAGATAGTAAATATATCATCAATATAATAAATAGAAGTGTCTGTTTGTAATGTCAAAATAACTGTTTTGCAAGCTGGTAGGTATAGTTATGCCTAAATCCAGCTTTTGAAATTCCAATCTTGGAAACAGCTGGGCCGAGTTTGATTAAATTTTAGACGCAGGTAACTGTCTACACGGCGCGTAACATTTTATTGATGTTACCTACCACGCAGATGAAACCGCGAGAGATAGTTTGTTTTATTTTTATTTTGTTTGTTTGGGCGCTAATCCCAAAACCGACGGATCTACAATTTTTTTTTTGTTTAATAGTCTTATTTTCAAGGAAACTTTTGAGATATTGAACATTACGCTAAACTCCACGGGAGCGGCGCTGTTAGTTACACGAGTCGAAGTGCGGAAGTAGCAATTACTCTAACGAATTTCACGCGGACGAAGTCGCTGGCAAAAGCTAGTTATACTAATATATAAGTATATCTTTACTGACTAATACTAGTTAGCTGTTTGTGAAATGTTTAACTGTAAATGCTAAAAAAAAAATTACTTCAAAATACATGCATACTAATCTATACTAATATTATAAAGAGGTAAAGTTTGTGTGTTTGTTAAATTGTCAGGGGTAATCTCGGAATCTACTGCACCGATTTTAAAAATTCTTTCACTAATAGAAAGCCACATTATCGCTGAGTGTCATAGGCTATATAAAAAACCGAAAAATTAAAAGGTTTTTACGTGGTAGTCCGTTTTGTAAAGAGAATCGGAGAAAAACTCATCGTTATACGTGAAGGCCACAGCAGCGCGGCAGCTGCGCGCGATGGTTTCGGCTTATTTCGGTTCGCGTTCGTGCTCACTTCGGAAGAAGGAGGCGTGACCTTCCTTTTACATCTGAGAGGTAGGTACCCGCGCGGCTCATTCGCGCGGTCGGCTCTTTACGCAGCGGACGTGCCCAAAATTGAATTTTTCGTAACACACTTTCGACATTCATTAATTTTATTTTCGGTACATTAAAAAAAAATCTTTTATGTTTATATAGTTTTCATTTAATTTAGGTTATAGATAGGCATTAAGTTTGTTTCATGTACCTAGATATTAAATTAGGTTATAGGTATTAAGTTAGTTTCATGTAGATATTAATTTAGGTTATAGGTAGGTATTAAGTTTGTTTTGTGTAGATATTAATTTAGGTTATAGGTAGGTATTAAGTTAGTTTCATGTAGATATTAATTTAGGTTATAGGTAGGTATTAAGTTTGTTTCGTGTAGATATTAATTTAGGTTATAGGTATTAAGTTAGTTTCATGTAGATATTAATTTAGGTTATAGGTATTTAGTTTTTTGCAATAGGTTATACATATAAAAAACCGAAAAATAAAAAGGCTTTTACATGGTAGTCCGTTTTGCAAAGTGAATCGGCGAAAAAACATTCGAATGAAAACGTTTCTTACGAACGCTGCCTTAACTATGAAAGATATATATTTTTGAACATTATGCCCAACGAAGTGGGCACGGGTCAGCTAGTATATTATAAGGAGGAAAGATTTTATAGTTGAAAATTAAGAACGATTCGAACCGATTAGCTTTAGGTAATATACGATAAACTTTATAAAAGCCTATATAATTTGAGGGTTATCCTCGATTTTTCTAGGATCCCATCGTAAGATTGGGACCAGATGACCATGGGGCCTTATGACAAGTATACCATTTCAAACTAAAATAGAATTCCTCAAACCAGACCAGGCGTCTTCGAGTAATCGCCAAACAAACAGAAATAAAAGTACATACAATCGAAATAAGATCCTGCTCCTTTTTGGAACACGGTTAATAAAAAGAGCAAGCTTTACACCGACGCGCCGCGCCTTGGGCCGTTGTCACCGACAGAGAGATGGCACGCCTCATCAAACAACAACCCTGGCGTGGTGCGGGGTTTAAGCCACTTTCGCCTTTTATCTTTTATTGTCTGAGCTCTATTTTATATTTTTATGGTGGATAGGCACGCGTTTGACCACGATCTCACCTGATGGTAAATGATGATGCGGTCTACGGTGGAGCACGCTTACCTATGAGATACCTATTAACTCTTGCTTTAAAGAGATCCAAGTTGTACTCATGCGGGAACACAGACTCGGGCAAGGCGTTCCATTCTTTGGCAGTTCGCATAAGAAATGTAAAGGCGAAAGGCTTAAATGCGAAAGGTTGTAGTGAATGTTTGTTACATATTGACACTGTAACGGATAAAGCGATTTTGATGAAATAATATATACTACTGATTTGTAAATATGTCGATAAAATGTCGGTAGCTTATTTCCTTCTTCAGGTCTTGAACCAACTCCATATAAATTTTTATCAAAATCAGTTCTGTAATTTAGCTGTGAAAGCGTCACAGACAAACAAAGTTACTTTCTCATATCTAATATAAGTAGGGATAGATAGATGGAGTAATCTTTATTGTACACCAATATTAACAAAGAAGTTTATGATGTAAACAAATGCACTTAAAAATTATGTTGCACAATGGGCGGCCTTATCGCTATAAGCAATTAGGGATATAATGAAGTAAGGATAATTGTAATGCAGCAGAACGTTACTATGTATTAATCAACGACCGGATGGCGGCGTGGGTAGTGCACCTGCCTGCGACGCCGAGGTCGCGGGTTCGATTCCCGCTCAGGACAAATCTTTGTGTGCAGGAACATGGAGGTTTCTTTTGGTCTGGGTGTTTTTATGTATAACTAGCTGCCCCGCGCGGCTTCGCCCTCGATACAATTTTGCCCTCGAAAATATTTTAGAAGTATCCTATGTCCTTCGCCCGGTTCTATGCTACCTCCCCACCAATTTTCAGCCAAATCGGTTCAGCCGTTCTTGAGCTATAAATGGTGTAACTAACACGACTTTCTTTTATATAATAGATAAGTATTTATTTACAAAAGAAAAGTATCTACTAATATGTATTAGTATCAGTTATTCTTTTTCTAGTACCCATTGTGTGTATGTAGTGTAATATTTATTTATAAACGTTGAGTCAGTTTTGACCCCGTCTTAATCATTGCGCCATTTCAACACGCGCTGAAGCGAAGCAGTTTTCGACACTCAGCAAAACACCTAGTAGCAGTGCAATAACCTCTTGTTATGATCAATTCAATCAATGTTAATTCGATTTTGTAGAACTATGTATATTTAAAATATTAAAGTTGAAAAATTAAGAATCCAGCAGGACTCGAACCTGCTGATGCCTGATAAGGTTCGTCTCGCTAAAAGCTAGCACAAAAAAGAGTTGAGAAATTTCGAGTCCGGCAGCATACGAATCCATAGCTGAATTGGCAAAGCACTTGGGGCGTATACCCAGGGGGTGCAGGTTCGAGTCCTGCTGGATTCTTAATTTTTCAACTTTAATATTTTATAAATTACAAAAAGGCATAGCAAAGCTAAAATTTGCTTTAAAATATTACAACTATGTATATGTTAAAATAACGAAATAATGAATTGTAATTTAAATAATCTATTATTAAGAATACTAATGCATGCAATTTTTAAATGTTAATATATCAAATGTAATAGGATGAAAGAGACTGAACGACAACACAGGGTATCCTAGCGTGTGTAAGGTTATGCTTAAATAACACTCAATTTTTGTAAGATTGCTAAGAAAAATAAATACTAGTAAGTGTATGTAAAATTAAATAGTTATAATATTATTATAACCAATACCAACCCTTTAGTTATCGATACTTGCACCCATCGATTATTTATTACGAAAATAAATGGTAATGACAGTCCTTGGTACTGGCAACATTTTTGGGTGAAGGAACGATAGCTAAGGGGGGTAAATTTAATGTAGTCTGAAGAATTTCATTTTGGGACGGGTCATTTCGGAGTCCGGACCTTGTACGAAACGGTCATTTCTAAATCAGTATACTCGTAGTCTATAAGAAGTCTTATGTACTATATATAACTTGATGTACGTGTCAGTTATCAGTTAATAAAATAACTAAGTGTTCAGTTGTAGTCCAGCGTTTAATTTACTCTCCCTGAGTGCAGAGCTACCTACACGTGGGGCTCAGTGATGCTGTCTACCTCAGAACCACTGTATTTATTTACTCTTTTGTATCAATAAATCAATTAACAATTCTGTCACTATTAAAAAATGCAACATATCAATACAAACTTACATCGTCTAAAACTCAACGCTAACCTGGTAACTGGAGAAATGCCCAGTCATAATAATAGCAGCCCTGTGTTTAATACATGTCCCACTGCTGGGCTCGGGCCTCCTGATGAGAAGGGTTAGGCCATAGTTCTCCATGCTGGCCAAGTGCGGATTGGTAGACTTCACACTCCCTCGAGCACTTTTTAGGTACTCTCAGGCATGTAGGTTTCCCCGCAATGTTTTTCTTCTTCGTTAGCGAGCGATAATTTATATTATAACTACACATATATCTTCAAAAAGTCAAATCTTAACGATTTATTGACAGAGGTGTGTTCCGTGGGTTCGAACCCATGACCTTTGAGATTTCAAAAAAAAAAATTTGCATGGCCCCTAGGATCTATAACAAGATACCAGAATTTATATGAGACAAAGAAAATATAATTGATTTTAAAAACGAATTATCAACATTATTTTGCACAAAAACGTATTATACAGTGAATAAATATTTAACTGATAAATAGCTATCAATTGTACATTATACTAATATTGCTATACTGCCTATACTATTCATATTCATATTCATATCATTTATTGCAAATACAGGTCAAAAAAGATGTTACATTGATTTGTTTTTACACAAATATTGAACACAACTATACTTTGCCATTCAGCATGCAATGTTAGTTATAAGAATTATCGCTACAATTATACATGTCAAAAAAAGTTATTAAACAATTTGCAAAAATATTAATTAATTATTTAAAAATTATTACAAATAAGAATGTCAGTATTTCAATTAATCATAAATCAATTTGTCATTAAGATAATCTTTCACTGTGTAGTATGCTTTATTAGAAAGAAATTTATACAACTCAATTTTAAACATATTGATGGTAGAGCACTTTAATATATATAATGGAAGATGATTATAGATACGCGGTATCATGCAAAATATACTATTATTTAATTGTGCTGTCCTATTTGCTGGGAAAGACACTTTGTAATTATTTCGCTTTCCCTTAAGACGCTCAAACATCGATATATGCTTGGTTACAAATAAAACTACTTTATAGATGTATATGCAAGGAAGAGTCAATAATTTTAGGCTAATAAAAAATTGTTTACAACTTTCTGTACAATCCAACCCACAAATTGCCCTCAGGCATCTCTTCTGGGCTTTAAAGACCCTTTCTTTGTCTACAGAATTACCCCAAAAGATTATACCATATCTTAGAACTGATTCCACATGTCCGCGGTATGCAGTGATCACTGCAGATTGATTCACAACTTTTGCAAGCCTGTAAAGTGCAAACGAGAATTGGCTAAGCTTGGTACAAATTGTTTCCACTTCTAAATGCCAATTCAAATTAAAATCTATATTAACGCCTAGAAATTTTGCGTATGTAATATCATTAATTGTTTGTCCATTGAATTTTATGTCAAGGTTTAGTACACTATTTTTCCTATTTCTAAATGTCATTATATTAGTCTTATTCAAATTAATTAATAAATTATTGTATGATAGCCATTGAATTATGATGTCAAGTGTCTTATTAATATCTGAAACTAATAGATCTGTACTAGAGTTTTTGAACATCACTGTACTGTCATCGGCATATAATATCATGTCATGGTTTATAAAATTGGGTAGATCATTTATATAAATTAGAAATAGTACAGGGCCAAGAATACTCCCTTGGGGAACTCCTTGTTTAACTTCACGATATTGTGATGAGTGAACAATTTCTGTGCCAGTTTTTGTGCATATGCGAGAAATTTGCGTGCATTGGAGTCTATTCTCGAGGTAAGTTTTAAGCAAATTTAGTACGTTACCTCTAACACCGTAAGCCTCTAATTTATTTAACAGAATGCTGTGATCAACAAAATCAAAAGCCTTTGTCAAATCCATATAAAGAGCAGAGACAAAATGCTTTTGATCTAAACCCATCATCACATTTTTTAAAAAATGAAATATTGCTAAATTTATGCTTTTATGTTTTCTAAATCCAATTTGTTTTTCAGTATAAATGTTGTTATTTTCAAAATAAGCGTTAAGGTTATTTGCTATTACCTTCTCAAAAACTTTAGAAAATACAGGAATGAGCGCTATAGGTCTATAATTTTCAAAGTTCTCTTTATTATCTTTTTTGAAGAGAGGTTTAATTATAGTTAATTTTAATTTTGTAGGAAATATGCCAGAAAATATACTTAAATTAATTATGTATGTCAAGACAGGTGAAATAATAGAACTAACATTTTTTTTTAAAATTTGTACTTACATCGTCAAAACCGGTACTGTTGGTATTTTTCAATTCAAATTCAAATTCAAATTCAAATCATTTATTTTCATAGGCCCCAGGAGGCGCTTGAACACGTCAAAACATTACAAAAATGATATAATATAATAATAATCATTTATTTCAGGTAAAACCCATATGGTAATAATAACACACAAAACATACATAATTAAATTAATAAAAAACATTAGGCAGGCATTAAAATAAAATCATTGAATTACAGAATACTATTTCAAAAGATAATCAATTAATAATAAGATTTAAAATATAAATAATAATAAAAAATAAATTAAATTGTAATTAAAACATATTATATTCAAAACAAAAATCAGAATTTAAAATTTAAATCAATAAACAAGAGGAACTTAAGTTTTGACTATGCCTATTGCTGTCTCCACCCATTGTTTTTGATAGGGACAGTCAAGTCGGCCTGCAATTGCTTGTAGCATGCTGTTGTTGCCACTACGTAGCCGTTGCAGTAGCGATGCTGCTTTCTTACGCATTACTGCGGGGAACCCGTCGGTATGTGATTCCGCGAACATACCTGAGGCACTGCAACGCCACGGCAGCCTCAACAGCATCCTAAATACATTATTATATTGGGTGCGCAGAGCTCTGTAGGCACTTTGAGTGTAGTTCACCCACAGGCCGCTTGAGTAAAATGATTGGCAATACGATTTAAATAGCGTTATTTTTACTGCATTCGTGCAACGCGCGAACCTGCGGGTTAACATATTGCCTCTCACCGCAAGAGCCCTACGCTCCCTTTCTATATCCTCGTTATCCCTGAGGTCACTCGTCACTACATGACCGAGGTATTTAAACCTTTGAACCACTTTAAGAGCCGTACCATTTAGCATTACGGGTGGCACATGACTGAGCTTATATTTGCTCGCCTTAAAAACTAGTAGCTCACTTTTTTTGGTGTTATATATTAATCCATGTGCCACCGCATAATCCTCACATAAGGATAACAATGTCCTAAGTCCTTTTATTGATGGTGACAGTAATACTTGGTCATCGGCATAATTGATGTTTTTTAAAACACTGTCCATCAATATGACAGCCTACGTGGGTGCTAGGGGTGATATAAAAGTAAATAATAAATAATACTAAATTATACTAATTACAATGATTTGAATAACCGGGGCTCAGATTAATTTTAATCAAACTGTTTAGAATCGAATTAAAATCAATCCAAGTACCAGCTCCGATGGGTATTGCATTATGAGAAGAGCTGGTGAGAAACTCATGTGCACCATCTTTTAAAATGAAAAATATAACAATATAAAAGTACATAAAAAAAATCACATAAGAAGAGCAATTCATTTCCAAATACTATTATCATTTATGTAGTCTGAAATACTATAGTAAGCTTTTTGACATAATTTAGTTTTAACATATTTTTTAAATTTACCTATTGATAATTCTATTGCGTCTAAAGGAAGTTTATTGTAAAAGCGTATACATTGACCTGGAAACGAGTTAGAGATTTTATGGAGCCTAGTAGTGGGCACAGCGAGTTTGTTTTTGTTCCTTAGATTTAATTTATGGAGATCACTATTTTTCTTAAATTTCGTTTGGTTTTTGTGAACGTACATTAAATTTTCGTAAATGTATTGAGAATGTAACGTCATAATATGTATCTCTTTAAATTTATTTCTTAGTGTCTCCTCCAATGACATAATAATTTTATCTATACTACTACTACTATATATGTTATAAGTTTATTTGTTCGCCAATGATGGCAAGACATAGAGATCAATGTTATAATTATTTAAGAGAACATCTGTATTATACCTATGATCTACAAATTAAGGATTTTTAATTCAGAATTTTGATTTAGCAGTCCTACGGTCCCACTCGGCTATCGCTATCATGAAGAGCTCTAAAAAGAAATTAAAAAAATAAATTAATCACCGAACTCCTTCTACTAAAAAAAACTACAGAATTAAACCTTTTGCAAGTTTGATCAAAAGTTGGCGCATCTTATCAAGATTCTAAAATGCTAGAATATGCAAACGTTTTGTCGGAAAAGAAAGACTTTTTTCCGGTCTTATTATAGTGTCATCCATATTATACGGTAATGCTAGATCCACACGCAGGATTTGAACCTGCGACCTGTTCCTATCTTAATAGGATACAAACCAAAAGTATCCTACTTAAGATAGGAACGAATGGTTGAACGTAACGTTACGAAATGACGTAACATACAGTTGAGAAACTTAGGGTCATAGCAAGAGGCGACCGTAGCTGGTTGGTTAAAGCAACTGCCCGTTGTTCAGAAGGTCGCAGGTTCAAATCTTGCCGGTACCATAATTTTAACTTTTAACTGTTTCTTAGTAAGATTTTGCATATCATTATCTATTTTTTAAGCAGCGGAACAGTTTTTTGAATGCGAGCAAAACCACAGGTAGCAACTAGTATAATAATAAATACATTCAGACCAAATATCAGTTGCAGAAGTAATATAAAGTAAACATAATAATATAGAATGAGAGTATTAGGGTAGCTATCCCCATTCCATTCCGCCTCCATGCTATCGCGGGCCAGTGTGCCGTGAGGTCAGAATAGCCGCAAATAATAAAACAGAACAGTACGCTCGAGCACGCAAGCGTTACGCAACGTAATATATATTATGGTGGTAGAGCTATTGTAAACGGCTATGAGTACAATATTATGGTCAATATTTCGCACTTTGACTGGCTCTTATTGTGCTTTTTCGAATCAAAACTGATATTTTTGCTAAATTATTGCCAGTGTGCGGGTAGACGAACTCGAAAGATGAGGCATCTCATATTTGACCGCTTAATCATTTAATCAAATAATATGAAAAAGTCTTTGCAGCTTTTCACTACGCTGTTTGGTATTAAAGTAGTTTTGACTTAAATAATAACAAACGAACAAAAATATATTTATTAACTCTGTTTATATTTTTTAATTGACGACCGGATGGCGGAGTGGGTAGTGTACCTGCCTGCGACGCCGAGGTCGTGGGTTCGATTCCCACTTAAGACAAATCTTTGTGTGCATGAACATGGGGGTTTGTCTTAGTCTGGGTGTTTCTATGTATAATAAGTATGTATTTACAAAAATAAAAGTATATATGTATTAGTATCAGTTATTCTAGTACCCATAGTACAAGCTCTGCTTAGTTTGGGACTAGATGGCGTTGTGTGTGTTGTGCAATATTTATTAAAAAAAAAAAAAAAAAAAAAAAAATTAGATTGATGTAACGATATGTCACCGATTTTAGCGAAATTTATACAGCTACATATACCTATTAAATCACTAAATCACAATGTTTTGTTATAATTTCTAGATTTAATCGTCATAAAGAACCCGATATTCTTAAAAATAATAAATCTACAATACTTGTAGAAGTAAAATTACTATGTAAGATATTTATTCTGAAAATACTTTTGTGCACAACTGTACATAATTTTCCGCTCGGCAAATGTCAATGATAGACCTTAAACGGCTAATTTCCTGCCAAATGTAACTTCGTATAAGAAAAATATATAAAAACTTGGCTCATAAATGGACTTTTTGTATAACTGATAGTAAAAAAAAGTTTTTTAATCAATCTTACTTAAGTTTCGCGAAAAAATATTTACGCGAATGACTTGCGAAGAAATTTAAAAGATTATGTTTGTTACTTATCCTTTTTATGATGGAAACTTTGAGCACCAATTTGGATATAAAGTGAATGAAGAGATGCGTCTGTCGTAATACTGACAAGAGCTTTGGTAGTGAGTCTATACAGGGTGGATGCGACGGTTCAATATTAAAATCATTCAATTTCTTATAGATTATTTTTATAGCATTTGGCTGTGCTTAGCAAATTATACTAAGAAACAGTTGAAAAAGATATGGGACCGGCAGGATTTGAACCTCTGACCTTCTACACACCGGGCAGTCGCTTTACCAACCAGCTACTGTCGCCTCTAGCCAGGACTCTAAATTTCTCAACTGTATGTTACGTCATTTCGTGACGTCACGTTCATCCATTTGTTCCTATCTTAAGTAGGATATAAAATCATTCAATTTGTTCGAAAAACGTATTTTTTCGTCACTGAATTTATTACCGGTGGAAATTAACACTGAACAAGTCTAGAATCAGTGTTTTTTGTAAATGGTCATGAGCATCCACCCTGTATGAAACGGTAAAGTAATATTTTGACGGGATAATGTCGGTAATTACTTATCAGAGAGCATTAAATTGTATATTTTTTGCGAAAATTTCTAATTATTTTTAACACTACAGACGTTTCTAGGGTAGCGAAGCAATAACTGCCAGGGCCTCTTGTACTGTTGGACCAACTACATAACCCGTTTGATAATTCTTTTGAAATCATCAAAATCTATAAGGTTGCTGCAATTTTGTTTAATATTGACATATAAATATATTAATGATTATTTATCAATATATTTTAATGAATTGACGAAATCAGTAGCATAAATGTTCATAATACATAAATGCATAAAATCATGCGTTTATCCCACGGACCCCCGTGACAGAGACCTTAAACGTTTGTCATTTTACTTAAAACTTAATGTTTTAAGTAAAATAACAAACGCTCAGTTTTATTAGTACCCGATAAGTTTCAATCAATTTAAATTATCAGGGCCTTATCAAGAATTGCAAAGTCATTGCAGGTGCAGGATTATGAATCTGTTTGTCTGATAGTCCATTACAAAAAGAGGTGAGAGTGCGTCATTTTGTGTCTCTGTGAATTCTGCCGGGATTATTTCCTGGCAGACAAAAAGGCTGGCCTCTTAGCCACGTAAATTTACTGCCGGCCACATAGATTGCTCAATTGATCAATACCATAACGAAATAAGCACCGGCAAACACTGTAAGCTATAACATATCGCTCTCTTTTTAGCGTGACACGTAATATCACAGAACGTTTTCACAACGTCATCTAGTCCCAAACTAAGCAGACCTTGTCCTATGGATACTGGAATAACTGATACTGATTTGTAAATATATACATACTTATAACACCCAGACCAAGACAAACCTCTTTGTTTATGCACACAAAGATTTGTCGTCGCCAGAAGATCGCTGGATCCCACATGCCTGCGCCTAATGAGCTTTTTTTTTATTTCGGCTATCAAGGTTTTCAGTTTTCACTCTCAAGGGTTAAGAGGGAACAATTACTGACTGTTTACCATAGAAATATAATATGGTTGGCCAGAAGTTGAGCTTTGCCATTCAACGTGGCTATGCTGCCAGCATTTTGGGAACGTTGCCCACTGGTAGCGGTCTTTTAGACTAGGTTTGTACATAGTTTTAGATGTAGTCATTTATTTTTAGGTTAATAGGAATTTTGTTTTATTTTTTTCTTTTTTTATTAATAACAAATAAATGCCTATATGGGTTTAACTTTAATTTTATTGAGTTTAAATCTAATTTTGTTGGTGCCTATATTTCTAAAATTATAATTTTTATCCAATTTGTATGTAACTCAACTAATGATTAAAACAATTTTGTCAAAATGGTCACAAACAAACATGCATTTTTGTGTTTTAAAATAGATGAAAACTTAATAATAATAAAGTTAAACCCATACCATAATACGTTCGTATAAAAACACGTCGTTCGGGAGTCACCCTTGGCTCTATATGTTAAAGAAGTACTCATTCTTTAATATTTACATGACTTTTACTCGCTTCAATCATTTACAGTATCGATGAAAGGAGGAAAACTGCAGTCAGTCCTATAATATGCACATGAAAAGTATTTTTTTTAGCTGACAAGCAATAAAAACGCTAAATTGTCATCACTGCTTTGTTACGTTTAATGATATATTAGCTTTGACTTGCGACTTCACCCGCGTGAAACTCAACACTGTGACGTTTCACACAAACGCGGTTAAAAAAATCTCTTTGTAAAGGTGAGGTCATTTCCGAAACAAGAAACCTATGCCAGATCAAATTAAGAATAGGTATAAATATCTGTAGCTTATATCTTAGAGCAGCGATAGCTAAGTGGGAGACCGTAGGACTGCGAAGTCAAAGGTTCAAACCCATGGCACGCACCTCTGTCTATTCGTTAAGATTCGTCTTTTCAAATATATGTGTGTATTTATCATATAAAATTATCGCTTGCTAACGGTGAAGGAAAACGTGAGTAAACCTCAGGCGTGCAGAGTGCCAAAAAAGTAATCGAGGTCGTGTGTAGTCTACCAATCCGCACTTGGCCAGCGTGGTGGATTATGGCCTAACCCTTCTCATCATGAGAAGAGGTCCGAGCCCAGCAGTGTGACATGTAATTGATACAAGGCTGCTATTATTATAAATATTTGTGAAAACTTAACAGACAGACGTAATCATTTTTGCATTAGAATTATTAGTGCGAGTAGCGTGGCTTAGGGCTGATTTCACCAAACCTCATAACCTACGGTTTAATTAAACCTGTATGTGCATCTTTCTCTTCCGTAAAGTGCCTGTACAGGACAGAAAAATCACAAGCTGTAGGTTAACATTAAACTTGAGTTTGCAATGTTGCTGAATTCGGCACATAATCGTTTAGGACATTATCCCACCACAAATCGTATATCCTTGGGTACTGAAACCGGTCGATAGCGACAGTGCGCCTACCGTCTTAATATCGACGTACCTCGCCTACTCGCCTACCTTTGCGAGAACCCGCTTTGCATGCCGCCAAGTCATAAGTGGACGCGATTTAGATATAGCAGGTAGCGGCTGCGTATAATATGCTGGATAGGTCAAGTTTTAAAAGCTTATAGTTTTTTTTTTTTTTTTGTCCGGCACTTTCGAATTTAGACCAAAATGGCGGTTGTCCATTGTCCACGCGTGATAATTAATTTTTAAACGAAATATATGCCTTAGTCGTCGAATAAAGTCGAATATTTCACGAGCATTGTTACAAAAATATTTAAATAAAAATATGTCCTAATTTAATCATTTATTTTGGTCATATTATTTTTATTTTATATAATTTTTTATTTTATTTATTATTTTAAAAACACTAAAGAAATATAAAGTTACATTAAATAAATTGAAAATATATACATAGGTAAAAATAAAAAGGCAAATATTTACATTAAGTTAGGCGTCATAGTATTCCTCCGCATCGATCTCGGTTGTGGGGACCGTGTTCAGAAGGCTGACAGCATTGCCACGATGTATGGCAATACTAATTCTTTGTGCTAAGTAAAAGCCAGCCTTCCGGTCACGGGAAGCGTCGATTAAGCGTTTGGAAAGATCTTTATATAATAAGCGCGCACTCGGACCCCACAGCGAGATTTGGTATTAATAGTTAATTTTTAGAATAACAAACAATAACGAGAAAATGCCAGAAACGAACATAAGTAATAAAATTTCTTGCCGCGGCGGTTCAGATGTCAGGAATATGCTTGTTTCTTTTTGGTCGAGAAAAATCGAACTTAGAAAAATATTTTTTGTGTTTAAATAAACAAAAACATCAAATCTTTGTATAATTTGATGGATTCAATAAATCGGTTATTGCTGAACTTTATTGATATGAAAAGAGGCTAGCAGATTGAGATTTCTATTTGGCTTAGCGTATTTGGGGTTACTCGAAAAGTAAGTGATTTTTAATAATGTACGGTAAATTGCAATTGTTCAGGTTTCGAGGAATAAAAAATCGCTACCTCTCGTGACCGAGACCGCAGTCTAAAGACGGGAACGAACAGCGGATATGAGGTAGGAGCGGATATTGCACAGACACTCACAGGTACATTCTCTAACAGTGTAAACTACCCACATTTGGTTATAAATGTTGTTTGCGAGCATACCCGTTGAGAGGTAAACACTTATATTACATGGGATTTTTTCACGAGCCTCGTTTCTTTTATATTCTGTGGATGTGGAAAAGAACTGGTAGAACATTTGTGATTGTCCTTGTTTACAAAATAAAAAGTAAGTAATCGCCATATAAACTACCGATTTAATTGAAACCTTTTTTACATTTGCTAAGGTTGAAAAAAAATCAAATCAAAGTGTTGATCTATGAAGATTTACGCTGTAAACAGTCTACAACATTATATTATAATAAAGAGGTCCCAATATAATGCGATATGCCATCACTTACACGCCTATAAAGTGAAACGAGACCGAGGAAACTCGTTCGAACCCAGTTTAATAAAACACTAGTCCCGTTACCTATCAACGCTGTATTCTAACGAGAAAAAAACCACCACCTTCACTTTTACAACACCCACTAAAACTTTTTTTATGGCTAGCAACACTCGTAAAAGATATAAATAAAATATAGCCGCTGGCAACATTGACAGCGGGCGAACGCGGGAAACGTAATAATTTCCACGTTTTGGCGACTCGAGCTGTGGGCTCTCGGCGATTATAATTTATTGCTTGGAATGAAGGGCGTCGGTATCAGACCTACACTTTTACCGTAAAATGCCATAAATACTATCGTAAAATTGTTTGCCTGGGTTCGCCCGCCGTAATCTGATCACGTTCTTGCTTGCCAATAAAACAGGAATGTGCGAATTTACAAAAATAATTACATTTTATCGCAAACCATGTGTTTATTAGATTTATGGTTGTACCTATTCGTTTTATTATTTTTTTTAAACATAACTATGTTCGTAGTAAAAGGCCTTGTTACAAAACACATTATGTGTTGTACCAAGTGCTAATATGCTCTAAAGACCATTATTTTATTATCATTTGTAATATTGGAAGTTCGATTTTCTTTAAAACGCGGTAAGAAGTAGAGCTAACCACAGTGATCAAGGAGCCCTTTTCTCTAAAAACTCTGAGTAGTTTTAGTTCTTATACTAAGAGTTAATTAGAGATGGGCCCTGTAAACATACAAGTTACCATAATATTCGCTCAACATACCCCAAAATAGGAAAATTAAATGTGTTCAAACTGATTGGTTTCCAGTAACTACAAGATAAGTAAGAAGTTTTAAAATAACCCTGCATAGTCAAGGGTGCTTCCAAAACTTGCCAGGAAAAGGGTCGTATTTTTAAGGAGCTCAGTTCAGGGACGGCTTGGGGCCACTTGCGTATTCCAAAATAAATAAATAGATGAACAGTAAACGCTAACAAACAGCAGTTATTAATTTAACTGGAACGTTAGATACAACTATCTTGCTGAAAAAATTACAATGGTAAATATAAACGAAATATCTGCACTTTAACTGAAATGGCACGATCAATATTTACTTTCTAAATAATAATCTTAAAAGATTTACTTTTCTATTTAAAGTAATTGATTAAATTTTAGTTCATGTTATGTACTAAGTAGTCTGGTCCCTAAGATGTGTGCTGCCTAGGTTAGGGGGCAATATGTATAACTTGACGTATGTATTTTTGTAGTTAAACTAGAAAAAAACAATACAGATTTAACGTTTATTTACCACACTGAAATTTCCTGCCTTAATCCGAGCCTGGTTCAGTTATTAGAGCACAAAATGTACGTATCTACCAGTATCAGAGGATTCTTCACAGATTTCTTTCCAACTTTAAATCGAGCGTTAATTAGTTGGCCTGAGGACTTCGTGCCTTTTTTGCTCGAACTCAGTGGTTCACGTAATCAATTAAAGTTCTTTTTAATTCGACTCAACGGTCTCGGCGCGAGCGGCCGGTCGTCGGCCAACAGCGCCCATTTTAATTCTTTAAAAAGTTTTTATCTGCGAACTTTTTTAAGTGCTTTTATCACGGTTTGTACAATAAATAGTGTTTGTATTCAAGATTGTATGTTTCACGTAGGTCTCATAAGTTTTTATGTGAGACTAAAAAACAGTTAAGATTGTATTCAGGTACAATTTTTGAAAAATCATTTGCAACACATACTTATGTATTATACTTATGTATTATATAACCAAGGTATAACTGCCAGTTAGCCAGCTAGTCATATATACTCTAACGTGAAACGGAACTTTCAACTTGATGGTCCTATTAAAAAGAAACATAACGCCTCTCAAGGCGCAGGCCTGCAAGCGTTCGTCCGTAGTTTAAAAACTTCAAAATTGGGTGCTTCGTGTCCGCGAGGATCGCAGTCGTCGCTAATTTCCCCTGAGACGCTCACGGCGAGCCGCAAACTGCTGCGATAAACAACCCGGAGCCTACAAGAATTAATAGGCCTCACTGTATATTTCTTTTTTATGTTTCTACTTTTATCAGAATACGTGGAAATCTGAGAATTTCGTGATGAATACCTCGGAACGTAAAGCCGTGTCTCCAGCGACACTAAAGCAACCTAATATGTCAAGAAAAATGGCAACCAATCAATGTTTGGATATTTTTGATCGCGGGACTTCCGCCTTAGCCCCTTCAACCACAAGGATACCAAAATCGCGAATACTTGGCGATTCTTATAGTCCCCCCAAAAACGACTCACCGTTTCCAAGGTTTTAGCAAAAAATTCAAAAACGATCTTTTCCTGCCTCCCTTACTCTGGCTCTCCTCCTAGACAGCAGAACTTTTAGATTGTTTACTGCATAAGTACCCTTAACAACTTTCTGATGATATCGCGTAAGCGCCAGCTCTTGCACTCAACAAATTATTTTTTCAGTGAACTATTAGGTTTTTGTAGGAAAAAATATTACAGGCATATGAGGCATTTATAAGTAATAGCGTGCACTATATTTAAAAACCCGTGTGTATTTGTGTTCTCTCGAAACAAGTACCTACATAGATTCATTAGATGCCCAAAAGAAACATTTTAATTTCTCTAGTTCTTTTTGGCGTCCGGAAAACAGGCGCACGCGTAATGAAAACAAAAAGTTAATAAACAAGTCTCCGTGTTTAATTAAAATGTAAGAAACCGTGAACCGTGTAATTATGTCCCTCGAAATGCAAACTAACAAAAAGTCTGTATTCATTATACTATGTGTTTACTTGTACATCCTTTTGAAGAATTTAGTTTTGTTATAGCAGAGCCCTCGGCATCATATACTAACAAAATATTAAAAGATGTCATTTAATTCTGACGGAAGCTAGCAAAAATCAAGCGATCTGATTAATTATTGTATGATTGTCCTAAATGTTTTGTTAGATGTTGGTGGTTTTTGGGTCGCAACGCAATTATTTTGTTGCTCTAAACAATCCACTTCTGGTACTCTCCTACAAATCCTCTCCTCGATTTTTTTAAGTAATGAATAAGTGGCACTACATTCTCTTTATCAGGGAGCGCCGAAGGTGTCGACATTTATCATATTTTTTATTTAATTTTGACGACCGGATGGCGGAGTGGGTAGTGTACCTGCCTGCGACGCCAAGGTCGCGAGTTCGATTCCCGCTTAAGACAAATCTTTGTGTGCATGAATTTGTCTTAGTCTGGGTGTTTCTATGTATAATAAGTATGTATTTAAAAGAAAAGTATATATGTATTAGTATCAGTTATTCTAGTACCCACAGTACAAGCTCTGCTTAGTTTGGGACTAGATGGCGTAGTGTGTATGTTGTGAGATATTTATTATTACTTATTATTTAATTTAAATAAAAAAATAATGCTATGTACCATAGTTAGGCTTTTTAATACTATCATTAGCACTTACTTCCATCGCGCCCGCGGCTCCTCCCACGTGGTACGTCGATACATATTATAAGAGTAGCCGATGTCGTTTTTGGGGTCTTGAACTATCTTGTCACTACTTTTTTTTAAATATATTATGTCAGTGACAGATAAAAATATGAAAAAAAATATTATATTTTAATTTTATTTAATTCAAAAGCCCGAGTTGGTTACAAAATCTTGAAAAAAATATATTTTATCGTATTTTATTTCAAATACATAATTTGGGTTTGTAATGTTCTAAAATCGTTTGTTGTTTGCGAGAACAATTAAAATTGGCATATATCCTCCCTATAGCATCCCTGAACACATACCATATTAGTATAACGAAATGTTTTATTTTTTCGAGTGTTTCACAGTACAATTGATTCAGATACATAATAATAATAAAAAAAACTACTGAGGTGTCAAGGGACACCCGGATGGAACGAAGTTCCTTTTGATTTTTAGACTGTAGCTGTAACGTAGCATGTAATTACTACGCCGCTACGAGAATTGCTACGAAATGTGTCGTTACAACTTTTCTTCCCAATTTTTTCCGTCTAGCCCCCTTTCGCAACGCGCGATAAGGAACTTCGTTCTAATATAAAAAATACTTTTTCATTTTTTATGACGAAAGCACGCACCGTATTGGATACAAACGAGTGAACAACAAAAAAGTTAGATGTACTTAAAAAACTAGGTGAATTTAAAAAAAGTTGCGAAATAATTATTTTGTATTCTGTTAATTCGTTTTAGTAGGAATAAGCAAACCCACCCGCGTGGGACTTAAGAAAAAAAAAATTGGGAATGTTATAAGTCACCGGTAATCTATTATAAATTACGGTAAACTATCCGTCAACTATCGTAGTTCATACTGACCTCTATTATAGTATGCTGGACTTGCTATTCCACAAAAAAAATTACAATGCGTACTATAATAGAGGTCAGTGGTTGTTCACTATAAATGACGGTTAATAACCGTGTATCACCAAGGTATGTAACCATGTTTACAGCTTTGCATCTCTGATGCCGGGTACAGACCTGGCAAACGAAGGCCAACGAACACGTTGATTTCTGTTTAGGGTACTTTAAATGGTTACGCGGACGCAATTGATCTTTCGTTGGCGTTTGCTGGCAATCTAAAGCATGTCGGTAACATCAAAGGATTCGTTAGCGTTCGCTAAGCCGTCCAAAATAGTACTAACAAATACATTCGTCAACCTTCTTGTTAGGTCTGTACGCAGCATGTGGCACCTTTTATCGGTTTTTCGGTAATAATATTCTTTTGTTGCATCCCTAGTGTAAAACAAACGTCAATCGCGATGTTTTCTTCTGTTCTGACAGTTTTCTATCATTGTTCGGTTTTGTTTGCGTTTTGAACTTTTGACATTGTAACAGTTATCAATTCTTGATAGAGTTATCTCCATAAATTATTATCGGACATAAAAAGTCTGAGTTGGCTTCGTCGAGATAGTTTCATCAGCACTTTAAATATTTTCAGTCGCTGATAAGAACGTTTAAATGAATATGGATCTGCGATTTGACGACATGACCGTGGATACAACTCTTGCGCAGGTAAACTAATTAATATTTACATTGAGATCCAATAGTCCCTACTGGTAGTCAGATGCCAGAAGATAGTATCCTGACCTCCACAAGATCTGATGGCAGTCGCTCCACGTAAAATACTAAAATTCCACCAAAGATGGGGTCGCCGTATGTAATTGAGATGCATGAAAGGAGCCTCCCCGAGTGACGTACACAACAATTCCCTACGTCCGGCGCACCCTGGGCAATTCGTGAGTACTTAGAAGTGAATTGGCTAATCCTTTCACCACGATGGCAAGTCAAAACCTTGACCACCTTACTGACCGTCCAAAATGCCCTACCACCTGCACAAGAGAGGCGCTCATGAACACCGACGAGAGCGCTATAACAGTGGCCACTTATTGGACCAATAAAATTTGACTCAGCCATCAACACGACGTAGAAGAAGAAGAAGATTGAGAAAAGACTTGTACAATTATGAATGATCCAATAGATTGTAATATTAAAGAATCGATTCTACTGCATACTATATTTTACCTGTGCTATTAAGTAGAAACAGTCTTATGTAGTTATTTATCAGAAGATAATGTTAAGCCTTCATGTCGCCAAAATGAAAATACTTTGATGATTTGCATACCTTCATTATAAGTAAAACATTCTAAGCAGCAATAAATGAAAAGTTTGTATTGACTTACATCACAATTAAGTTCTTTCTCAAAACTCTTGCCCATTATTAACCATAGTAATGTACTATCAGCAAAACTGATTCATGACCCATTTGACAAATATTTCATTTGAAATTGTTAAAGTTCATAAGGTTGACATTTTGTTGATAGAACAAGCAAATTTGTCCTGAAGTGAAATGACTGCACAAAAATAGTATTAAGGTGGATTATGAGTCTGCTTTGTAGTAAGTAGTTTATTAAAAGTGTATTTCTATACTCATATTATGGTATTATGAGTATAGAAATACACTTTTAATAATATACTGGTAAGGAATGGTATTTAATTATCCAGACAAGATTTTTTGTAGTTTGACAATATTATGTATGATTTAATTATAATTTTAGCCTAGCAATAATATTTGGTCACAAGACTGACTTTTACTTTTTGGCTGTTTCAGAACTATATACGTGAAGATGAAATATTATTTGAAATTGTCAATGGTGGAACCAACAAGTCTTTCTATAATGGTTGTGAACACATACAATGGCTGCCATCTTATAAGGAACTCAGTAAAGCAATTGAAGCAGAACTACGGGCTTTAGCAGATAAACTAAAAGAAAAAGCTGATTTATTTGCACAGCTTGAATATTTGTATCGAAAAATCCCCATTGAAGACACTAAATCACAATTAAATATTATTGTTAAACAAATACACTATTTATCCTGCTACACAGATGTAAATTGTAATGGAGCTGAAGTACTCAGTGAGTCTACATTATACTTTATATATATTTATTGGGCTCACCGCCTATCCCATGAGACCTACACAAAACAGGGGAAATGTGAGTGTAGTAGTAGTACGCCTGTGCCACACCCCTGTGGGTAATATAGGTATGATGTTATGTCATGATAGAAACATGCTGCTCAAATGACCAACATTTGAATGGCTGAATGAAATGGCTAGATAGCGTGGCTAAACATTTGATTTGGTAAAATTTAAATGCATTTAAACCTGTTATATATATTGTGTTGTTGGTCACACCACCACATGCAGTAGGTATTTCAAAGCCGCACAAGTTATGTAGCACTTCTTATACTAGATTATTAACATTTATAGTAAAACCGACTACTCAGTTTAATTGGCCAACTAGTAGGCGTATTTGACTTACTAGTTGGCCCATCACTAATATTTATTTAAGATAGCTACATCTGCACCTTGTCTTATTATTCTAATTATATTTAATATACTTTATAGATGCAAATGGACCTCTTATATTTTATAATGATTCACCACTGCTGGTGCTGGGATTTGTTGGCAGACTATTATTGTCTGGTAAACAGTGTTATATACATTGCAAAACACAAATGACTGCTGCTGTGTCTCATCTATTTGTTAAATTGTGCTATGAAGCAGGGTAAGTAGATCAAAAATTATATGTGTATAATACTACTCCTACTATCATTGGGGTCTGGCCAAAGGTCAGGGCACCTGACCTTTGGCCTGACCTCACCTTCTGCATCCCCTTCTCTTGGTGGCTAAGACGTTCGCTGCACCTAAGACACCTCTGTATATTAATTAATTGAATTAAAATCGGGCATCAGCCAGTCAGTCTAGCAAGATGAGAATGCTTTGTAAACTAACTTTGTTAAGTGCGCGTTTGGCGTAGTGGTTAAAGCGGTCGCCTCGCCGCTTTCAACTGCGCTGGTGTTGTGGGTTAGAACCCACAACACCAGCACAAGTTGAAAGCAATAAGTTAATTATCAAGAAATTGGTCCCATGTGAGGATCTATCCCCACATGGGACAAATTTCTTGATAATTATCATGGATATAATGATTAAATTCTAAATAAAGTTCTTATATGCAACCATTTACCCTCCACATGTGTATCCCCACATTCTCAAGCCATGTTTCCGCTTTCGCCAATATCCAAGTTTGTGCAATATGTGTCAAATTATGTTTTCTATTTGTGTTTATTGATAGTGTTGTGTATAAATTAATAAATATGCCGAGAAATGAAGATAAATATGTATTTTGTGCACGAAAACAAAAATCAGCAGTTTATAGGCGAAATTTAGGAAATAAAGGAGAAGAATAAATCATAGTGGATAATATTAATTACTAGATCATCTGATATTTATCATAGAAAATAAATATCTTGATAATTTCGCACCCTGATCAAAATAACTGCAAATGTTAATTTAAAAAACTTAGTTTTAGTTGTTTGTTTGTTGTTAGTTACAGATTTGAGTTGTTTTAATTATTTTTTTGATTATTTTAGGTTAAGAAGTGTTGGAGTTGCCTTATGTTTTGACAAGAATGAGATAAGAAAAGAAATAGCCGCAGATTCTCATTGTGGTAAGATTTTTGATGTTCTTAATGACATTATGTTTTGACAAGAATGAGATAAGAAAAGAAATAGCCGCAGATTCTCATTGTGGTAAGATTTTTGATGTTCTTAATGACAATAAACAATAATATACGATAATATTAATTAAATATTCAATGAAACTGAAAACAAAACCTAGTTTCTATTATATTGCCGCATAAAATAAAATCAAAATATATTACGTTATAATATAACAACACAATTATTCTTGTGTGAAATTTATTCAAGTTATTTTTTTTTCAGATTTCATACCCCTCGGTGCAAATGGTGTAATCTCAGAACATTCTGATATAAACTCAGCCGTAGATGTATTCCTAACATCGTCTTTACATGTAAGTTATATTGCAATAAGGTAAAGGTACTCTTAAATAAGGCGCACAAATCATCAAATATACAGCTAATAGGTCACTATTTGTCTTAAATTCATGAATAGTGACATTATAAACCCTTGATAGGTATTTTAGGTGTTTAAATACATTATGGCTAAGGTATCGATTTAATTCCAGGGCCATAATTCCATTTTTGGGTCTAATTCAGTGTAAGTGTTGAGTTACATTTTGCGGTCACTACCTCACAAACTAATGTGCATATTATCACATTGAAAATACTAGTCAGTATCAATATACACTCTTTAACCTTGTCAAAATAGTAGACAAAGCAGCATCTAAAACAGCTTACCATGGATATGTTTCATCAACATTAAGATAAGATATGGCATAATACTTATATTAAGGGTAACTCACCCGATAGTTAACTGGCTATCAAGGCGCAAAAAAAATGTTAGGGCTATGTGTGGACTCAAAAGCACAGCAGTAAAGCGTACTTAAAAATAAAAAAAAAATCAAATTCAAATCATTTATTTTTATAGGCCCCAGGAGGCGCTTGAACACGTCAAAACATTACAAAAAATGTTATAAAAATAAATCATAATTAATACTAAATTATACTAATTACAATGATTTGAATAACCCGGGCTTAGATTAATTTTAATCAAACTGTTTAGAATCGAATTAAAATCAATCCAAGTACCAGCTCCGATGGGTATTGCATTTGAGAAGAGCTGGTGAGATACTCATGTGCACCATCTTTTAAAATGAAAAATATAACACTATAAAAGTACATATAAAAGTCACATAAGAAGAGCAATTCATTTCCAAATACTATTATTATTTATGTAGCCTGAAATACTGTAGTAAGCTTTTTGACATAATCTAATTTTAACATATTTTTTAAATTTACCTATCGATAATTCTATTGCGTCTAAAGGAAGTTTATTGTAAAAGCGTAGGTATACATCGACCTGGAAACGAGTTAGAGATTTTATGGAGCCTAGTAGTGGGCACAGCGAGTTTGTTTTTGTTCCTTAGATTTAATTTAAAATCTTGACATTCTCTTCTTTTTATATAAGTTGAAGTTTGAAGTTGTGCTTTTTGTCTTCTTCTTGAATCTTCACTTATTTGAAAATTTGTCTTATACACGTCATCAATATAAAATGCGTGCAAAACAGCATAAGAAGGTCATATATTCTGCAAATTTATTGGGTATGGCCCCGAGAATATACAATCATTTACCTACGACCTTACTAGAGATAAATAGTAAAAAAAAAACACTTTATGACATTTGTAATATTTAAAGCAAATTTTAGCTTTGCTATGCATTTATTTTATAATATTAAAGTTGAAAAATTAAGAATCCAGCAGGACTCGAACCTGCACCCCCTGGGTATATGCCCCAAGTGCTTTGCCAATTCAGCTATCGATTCGTATGCTGCTGGACTCGAAATTTCTCAACTCTTTGTGCCAGCGTCGTAGGTATATACCTTAGCTAGACGAACCATTACTTGGTTTAAGCGCCACCTATGCGATGAGCTAAAATTTGCTTTAAATATTACAAATATTTGATAGTAATGCGTCATCTCTCGACAGTATTGTGTTGATCTTAATTCAAACGTACTGTATGTGACTAAGTGACTTATCACTCATCGCATAGGTGGCGCTTAAACCAAGTAATGGTTCGTCTAGCTAAGGTATATACCTACGACGCTGGCACAAAGAGTTGAGAAATTTCGAGTCCAGCAGCATACGAATCCATAGCTGAATTGGCAAAGCACTTGGGGCGTATACCCAGGGGGTGCAGGTTCGAGTCCTGCTGGATTCTTAATTTTTCAACTTTAATATTATAAAATAAATGCATAGCAAAGCTAAAATTTGCTTTAAATATTACAAATATTTGATAGAAATGCGTCATCTCTCGACAGTATTGTGTTGATCTTAATTCAAACGTACTGTATGTGACTAAGTGACTTATCACTCATCGCATAGGTGGCGCTTAAACCAAGTAATGGTTCGTCTAGCTAAGGTATATATACCTACGACGCTGGCACAAAGAGTTGAGAAATTTCGAGTCCAGCAGCATACGAATCCATAGCTGAATTGGCAAAGCACTTGGGGCGTATACCCAGGGGGTGCAGGTTCGAGTCCTGCTGGATTCTTAATTTTTCAACTTTAATATTATAAAATAAATGCATAGCAAAGCTAAAATTTGCTTTAAATATTACAAATATTTGATAGAAATGCGTCATCTCTCGACAGTATTGTGTTGATCTTAATTCAAACGTACTGTATGTGACTAAGTGACTTATCACTCATCGCATAGGTGGCGCTTAAACCAAGTAATGGTTCGTCTAGCTAAGGTATATATACCTACGACGCTGGCACAAAGAGTTGAGAAATTTCGAGTCCAGCAGCATACGAATCCATAGCTGAATTGGCAAAGCACTTGGGGCGTATACCCAGGGGGTGCAGGTTCGAGTCCTGCTGGATTCTTAATTTTTCAACTTTAATATTATAAAATAAATGCATAGCAAAGCTAAAATTTGCTTTAAATATTACAAATATTTGATAGAAATGCGTCATCTCTCGACAGTATTGTGTTGATCTTAATTCAAACGTACTGTATGTGACTAAGTGACTTATCACTCATCGCATAGGTGGCGCTTAAACCAAGTAATGGTTCGTCTAGCTAAGGTATATATACCTACGACGCTGGCACAAAGAGTTGAGAAATTTCGAGTCCAGCAGCATACGAATCCATAGCTGAATTGGCAAAGCACTTGGGGCGTATACCCAGGGGGTGCAGGTTCGAGTCCTGCTGGATTCTTAATTTTTCAACTTTAATATTATAAAATAAATGCATAGCAAAGCTAAAATTTGCTTTAAATATTACAAATATTTTATAGAAATGCGTCATCTCTCGACAGTATTGTGTTGATCTTAATTCAAACGTACTGTATGTGACTAAGTGACTTATCACTCATCGCATAGGTGGTGCTTAAACCAAGTAATGGTTCGTCTAGCTAAGGTATATACCTACGACGCTGGCACAAAGAGTTGAGAAATTTCGAGTCCAGCAGCATACGAATCCATAGCTGAATTGGCAAAGCACTTGGGGCGTATACCTAGGGGGTGCAGGTTCGAGTCCTGCTGGATTCTTAATTTTTCAACTTTAATATTATAAAATAAATGCATAGCAAAGCTAAAATTTGCTTTAAATATTACAAATATTTGATAGAAATGCGTCATCTCTCGACAGTATTGTGTTGATCTTAATTCAAACGTACTGTATGTGACTAAGTGAAAGTGACTTATCACTCATCGCATAGGTGGCGCTTAAACCAAGTAATGGTTCGTCTAGCTAAGGTATATACCTACGACGCTGGCACAAAGAGTTGAAAAATTTCGAGTCCAGCAGCATACGAATCCATAGCTGAATTGGCAAAGCACTTGGGGCGTATACCCAGGGGGTGCAGGTTCGAGTCCTGCTGGATTCTTAATTTTTCAACTTTAATACTTTATGACATGTTAATAAAAAAGTTATATTACATGATAACTGAATACCTTATTGATAAAAATATTAAGACATAGTTAATTTACTGTAAGACATTAAAAATACTTTAGATTGTACTATTATTTCTAAATTTCAAATTTATGTTTTATTAAAATATTAAAATTCTAAATATCTGTATTTGTATGCCTTAGGCAAAACAAAGCTAAACTTTATGTAATTTTTGTAACAACTTCTTACCTATACATATTTACAAATATAATAGTTTGACTTTAACACGCCTTTTTAGTATTATTCACTCTGCAGGTACCCTGGAGGTTGAACAGGATCCTAGTACAAGAGAGTGTGTACAAGCAGTTCAAAGACGCGATAACTTGGAAATGCAACCTGAAACAGCAAGGCGACGAAAATAGCAACACTCTAGAATACAACGGGCGACGGTTCCTGATAGATCCCGTGGAATCAACGCAGCCGCTTGACAACCAAGTGATCGTTGAAGCTTACAGAACCACAAAAGAGCTCATATCGTTGCTGCAGAACTACAAGCTACATTATTTGTCGTTGTGGACCAACGACATTGCAGAAAGCAACGAGATAGCTTACAGCGTTTCCTCTCCTGTAGTGTGGGTGAATAGCTTAGGTGACTTCAGAGGGCCACCAAAAGTTTCTGAAGCCATATTTTCTCATATACTCTACTCCGCTTTACCTTCAAGAGAAATACGAGTAACAGAAAGTGATTTTGGAGCCCTGGTTAAAGTGCGGCAAGCTTGGTTGAAACTGGATCTGGAAACTCGTCGTGACATTCTGTGCAAAGGGTTGCTTGAATATTCTACAACAATTAGTAATATTGACAAGGATATAATAAAACAACTTCACCGCAATGCCACCGATACCTTTGTAGATGTCGGCAATGATTATGTTTGCACTGGTATATCTGTTCCTAATCAAAAAATGTATGCCACAAACCTAGATTATATTTTCAATGCAGGATTTTTCTTAGCAGTTCTACATGGCAATGCCTTTGCTGAAGATGGTAAAGCGGCAAAGAGCAACCCACTGGTCGAAATATTTAAGAGATCTGGTGTGCCATTTGTTTCTTTAGCAGCGCAACACCAGCTAGTTAGTAATAATAATTATCTGGCCCAGTGTGTCTTAGAAAACATCGACGAATTTCATGTCCTTCTTCAAAGAATCAAAGTCATTTGGTCGAATTCGGGAACAATTTTTGCTAACTGAATAACATACAAGATATTAATATTTCAACCTGTTGTTAAGAAATCAATTTGGGAAAACCACACCATTTATTTTTTAATTGAAATATATTTGAATGGAATACATTTTCATGTTAATCAAACGGTGTTTAATTTATGCAATGACCTATATTTGTAATTATAAATTAATGAGATGTTTAATTTCAACCAGAACGAATGTAATAGTATTTTTTAGCAATATGTAACATGGGGCAGTATTCCCAAGTTAAGCAAGAATAATTAAACAATTCCAAAATGCAAATGAACCTAGAAAGCTGATTTTTTGATATATTGTAAAAGAACAAAACCTTCTTTTGTTTTTAATTATAATACTCTAAAAACGTCAAAAGATTTATACAAATCTTTTTCTGTAAAATGTCGTTAAGCCGAGATAAATCGAAAAAAACAAAACTGTAACTACTTTTTTAAAAAGCTAATAGGAAATCGAGGTCGAAAGTTAGGGTATGTTCTTTTAAGTTTCCACTATAACGATATCCAAAAATCAGCTTTCTAGGTTCATCTGCATTTATGCCAGGCAATTTACATTTAAAGCTGAATTTCCTGCCAACCCTGTTCTGAAAATCGGTGAACTTCGATTAAACATTCATAAAAAATGTTAAATATTTTTCCCATGTACCGCAACGGTATAAGATTTCCCATCCCCATTTGCGAAAACCGACTTTCTCGAAGTCGCAGACAAAAGCTAGTTGTTAATCTAAAGCCGTGCGGAATCGAACCCACACCTGCTGAGTATGCGACCATCACACGATAGAGCTGCACCTTTGCTACGAAATCCTATTTTGTGTCACAATCATGTAACAGACGAACTGGCAGTTAGATTTAGCCGTTAAAAATAGTACAATCAAATGTCACGTCCGTCAATAACTAGTTCTAATTTCGAAGATCAAACAAAAGTTGGTACCCAAACATTTACTATGACGTTTACAAGTAAATACGATTAAAAAATCGTGTGAAAATACGTGTAATTTGTATAAATAGGATAAATACATTGTTGTTGAGTTAAATAGTGTGATTATGGAGTGAATTTAGTGTTTAAAGTTTAGCATGAAGAGCGCCAATATGACGAGGAATAAAGGACAAGTTTATAGTGTTGGGAACTACCTGATGACTGGAAAAGTGTTAGGGAAGGGACATTTCGCCAGGGTCGAGGAGGCGACGCATAGGATTATAGGCAAGAAGGTGAGTTAAGTAATGTTTCCTACGAATTAAAGTGTCTGTTGTACAGCGATATCGCAATCCATGTGCGGCTCGCGAATATATCGAAGGGTCTCAGGTTCGAAAACACAGAGTTTCTGGTAGTCGGAAGAGCTTTTTTGACCGGGTCCGTAATGCTTGCTTGATACATTTTAATACTAGTCGATCAACCAATGTTTTTAAACGAAGTTTGTCAGACGGGCAAATGGCAAAAAAATGATACTTTGTCGTGTATCTATGCGTGTAGGTATTAGTGTTTAACCTTCGAGCTCTAGTTTAGCTGAAGCTCTATTTATCAAAATCGGTTATAAATTAGTAAGTAAGTCGGTCTGTCTGTTACGTTTTCATAGCTAAACTACTGTTAAACTACTGTAGTAAATATTGGTAGGTATGTAAATAGTTCAAGACTTGTGGAAGGACATAGACTTTATTGACACACCTAGCACGCGGGCAAAGCCGAGCGTAGAAGCTAATTTATTTATATTGGAACGAAATATTATTGCAAAATATATACCTATTTAAATCCAATATCTAGATTCATAACGAACTATATTCAGGTGTTATCTATGTCAGATATCTAATCTCCGCGAATCAGTAGGTGGAACCTTGTCACAATTGTTATTTTAAACACACAATAAAAGAACAAGGTTGCAACGGTTATATGCTAGTGTTATTTGAAGGTGGCCATAAAGATCATTGACCTGACGAGCATCAAGGAGGAGTACGCCCGTCGGCACCTGCACCGGGAACCCAGGGTCATGGCCAAGCTTCGTCACCCTTGCATCGCGGCGCTCTACGAAACTATGATGGTGAGACCATGTTTAATTATGATGGCATTTCAGTTGGCGAATTAGGGCAAATATTTTCAAAGTAACATAATGACAAATTAGAGCTAGGTGATTATGTGTATGCGTAAGAATCATGCTTCGACTAATCACCACGAATATTTGCCGAATATTGCCAAGTGAAGTGGGAGCATCGCATAGTCGATTATGGCATAGGTACCTAACTTATGACGTATCCATAATGTTAGTTTACTCGAGAATCTTTTCATTTTTTACTTGCCCATATCAAGAAACTATTTTTTAGAATTCAACTGCCCAAGCTACAACATGATGTGGCCAATAGACAATGAAACATGTCATGAAATGCGGGCATTTCTTGAAGTGAGCAAATCTACAATATGGCCACGATAGACACCCCCGTGCTTAGGAAGGTTCTCCAGTCGTGTCGTGTCAATCCATCCGTCCCATCGGGCTATGAGAGTCAGCTTAATAGGGTAAAGATGTGTTCGTGCAGACGTCTGTCCACTATAATATAAATGTTCCGCGCAAATGGATCATCTCCGCTACGATTGGCCGAGTCGAAATATGGCTTCGAGAACATCGATTTGTTTAATAAAGTTGAGTGGTTTATGCGATTGCAGCACGGGCCGCGGCTGTACGTGGTGATGGAGGCTGCGGGCGGGGGGGACCTGTGCACGCTAGTGCTGGGGACGCGGGGGGCGGCGCGGGGGCTGCCCGAGGCGCGCGCGCGCTCGCTCGCCGCGCAGCTCGTGTCCGCCGTCAGGCATATGCATGCCAGGGGCGTCGTGCATCGGTCGGTATACCCACATTCTAAGTTCTGACGTTCCTAGTATTGATATTTTTAAGCAAACTCAAACCCTACGCTTCTGCTAATATTGCTTGCTAGCTTGCTTACCTACTCTTTATCTTGTAGCGACTTGAAAATGGAAAACATCATGCTCGACAGCACGAAACAGTTCATCAAAATAGTCGGTAAGATTTTGAAATACTTAAGACTTGTGTAAAGTGTAAAGAAGAATTCTCTTTGACTTGTAATTTTTAAAGCAAATTATGACGTTGCTATAATATTTTAGGTATATTTTATACAATATTAAGGTTGAGGATAAAATCTCGAGTCTAGCAGCATTTGAATACATGGCTGAACTGACGAAGCACCTGGGGCGCTTACCCCTAGGGGTGCAGGTTCAAATCCTTGTGGATTCTTAATTTTTCACCTTAATGTTGTATTCATAGGATAATCTTGTGCCTATACTGTCTCAAGTCTCACACAATGTTAGGTCAGTAAAATTAATCTTTTCAAAATGGTTCAGTTCAGTCTTGAAATGTGAATAAACGTCCGAAATCACACATCACAGTATAAATATAATATAACCCAGTACGCTAACTCGATCCTATTCCTTGAAATAACAAAACACAATCACGCGGTACACAATAGGCCCACTTACTGTATTTCAATATCATGTACACACGCCTACCGATTCACATATTATTATACGTCTGTACGTGGCTTGAGCTTCTATCATTCTTTTCTAGGCGTTTTATTTCTAAACGTAGGCACGTGACGTGTTCTGACCGTTTCTATGAAGATTAACTACACTACACTGCTTTGGTCTACCTTCCTGCACCCCTTCCTGAAAAATTGTGCTTACAGCCCTGATTATGTTTGTGTGTGCAGACTTTGGTCTGTCAAACTTGTGGAGCGCCGGGGCGTCGCTGCGCACGCCTTGCGGCTCACTGGAGTATGCGGCGCCGGAGCTCTTCGTGGACGGCCGCCGGTACGGGCCCGAGGTCGATCTCTGGAGCATGTACGTGTCGTATACTTACTACTGCTATTAGCGTATTTCCTCGGTATTTGTAGGAACCTACAACTACTGACGAATTTTCAGAAGAAACAAGCCACTCTAAAGATACATTTTAAAATATCCACTAGAGGCAGCACCGAGAGAGTACAAAATAAAAGGCCTTGCAATTTTTTCAGAGGGAAATGGCAAATTCAGCTAATTTCAACTGTCGTATGATTATTCTGTACGTGTTTATAATAGAGATGTATGTTCCAGAGGTGTGATCGTGTACGGCATGGTGACGGGCGGGCTGCCGTTCACGGGGGGCGGCGGCGAGGGCGAGGGGCGCTCGCGGCCGGTGCTGCGCGCCAACATCGCGCGCGGCTTCACGCGCAAGCAACGCGCCGCGCTCGCCGCGCACTCGCCCGGTACCTTCAATACCTTACCTACCTTATGCCACTATACGGTTCCCTATTTAATTTTGTAAGTCCCTAACTATACAACTTTTTTTAACCCAACTGGTATAAAAAAAATTGTACCTCCTCCAATTAACCGAATATTTTTAGACCCGCCATCGCTTAGCCAAATATCCTATGGGCATTCTATGGTACACCGTACCGCTGCTGGTCTACGCTTGCCATAATATTGTAAAATTTAGCTGTGTGCCGGCAACAGTTTAAAAACTTTGCGTATGCGCAGCATAGTGGAACGACAACGGTGCTTATACTTAAGTACCTTATATGTTAACAATAAATAATAAATAAACAGTATATTAGTAGTTCTCAATATTTTTATTAACTTAAACATTAAACATACAATCTTATTTTAATATAAATGACTTGACATTGATCATTTGGCGTTCTACGTTCTTTTTACAATTATTATCTAATTGAATTATTATATCGTCGTTGTCAAACCAAAATCTGCTATGTGCACTTTTGTAAGATTTCTACTTTAAACCTCTGCATATAGTTCGCTGCTATATCCTACCATATAAAAAACTGTCATGTGCTTATGACCATTATATGACGATCTACGACCTCTTATTGACGACCTCTTACCTACAATCCCTTGAATGCAGGAGACCTTTTTTTGTCAATTTCTCAAAACTATGATTTCTGCACATAGCAGATTTTGGTTTGACAACGACGATATAATGAAAAGTGAATATTTACTTTTAATCGTATATTGTTGTTTCGCTGTCTATTTTGACAATTTCACATTGCGCTTTATGAATTTATCGAGAGTTGCCGAAACCGCGCTGTCTTGGTAGTAGCAGATGTCATTTTATACAGTTAATAAAATTGCTCGTAGAAAATCATGTAGGTAGTAAAACAGATCACTAAACGTATCAAAGTTTGGTGTGTCAACTCACACATAACTCGCTATATAACGACCCGTTCATCCACCGATCACACACTCAATCCGTACCTGAAAAAATAAAAGGTAGGTTTAACACATTTTCCCTGCAAGGAGCTTAAAATTACAGGTTTATTTATTGACAATTGCCAAAGTTACATACACCAAATTATAATAAAATAACATTAAATAATATATTTGTGGTGTCAATGTTTTATCAATTATAGACAACCCCAGCATCATATTATCAATATGTAATCGTAAAATTGGTGTTCAGCTGACGCCCATAGATCAATAGAACACCCCGAGCCCCAAGCAGACCCGAATAACAACTACTACGTGTTCGGTTCGTTTTGGCCAAATTTTCACGCCTCAACCATTTTGATAGCCAGAGATGTGACTTATCTAAGATACAAGTATCTGAAATACAGATACAAGATACGTATTTCCATCTTGTATCTAAAATACTTTTCCAAAAATCATTTTGTATCTTGTATTTAGATACATTTTGTTACGTATCTTAGTATTTTACAAATACTTTTTCTGACAAAATACTTTTAGGAATAAGTTACCAAAAATTTTTATGAAATATAACACCTGTTTGCCGAGCTCTGCCCCTGTGGAGCGACTCTTTTCTTTTGGATTCTAAGGCCACATAGAAGAAAAATGAGTGATCAAATGTTTGAAGAACTAGTTTTACTTAAGTCTATTTAAAATACTTAAGTAAAAGAAGTTCTTCAAACATTTCTTTTACATGAAAATAATATAGGAATCATGTCATGTATGTCATCATGTCTTATATCTCTGTTCTCATATATTATGCCAATAATGACAGAAATAGAAAGGTTTTGTTCCGGTTTCAAGTGAGGACATGTATCCACTGGAAAAGGGGGGGAAATGTCTGTATGTCTTGCTCTCATACGTGCCTTATGCAGGGGGACATGTGCGTTCTCGGTCACTCGCAATAATGTTGTCAACAAACAACCTTAGAGAACTGAACATCTTTCTATTTCTGACATGTTATTGTTGATTATGCCTCATGTCTTATGTCTCTTATCTCATGTTGTATCATGTCATGTCTTTTTGTATTATTGTCCTAGAAAAACTTCAGGGTGTTTAGAAAAAAATAAGTAACCTGATGGCCAACCAAGTAAATTGATAGCTTTAGATTGGTTTATTATTTTCCTTAAAAATATAATATTTTGTCTTGTCACATTTCAGCGATTAACATAATATATTCGTAAATAAATAACATTAATGTTTATTAAGACTATGTCAAAAATAATCTTAAATTCAATAGAACAAAATGTTGTTTTCTTACAAAAGTATTTTCATCTTGAAAAGTATTAGAAGATACGTATCTTGTATCTAGTATTTCAAATACCATTCTCGAAAGTATTTTGTATCTGGTATCTGAAATACTTAATTTCAAAGTATCTTGGATTTAGTATTTCAGATACTTTTTAGAGGGTATTTTGTACATCTCTGTTGATAGCTTACGAGAGATGAGGTATAGAGAAGCGAGACGGAAAATTTTGGCCATCTTGAAGCAAACGGGTAATATGTTCTACGACTTCACTTGTTTAAGAGTTTTCCTGACAAAATCATAATTATTATTTATTATTATTTGAAGTTTATGTTTCCATAACTCGGGACTATGGAGTCCCAGTACTTTGGTAGGCATACGTGGGGCCGAAGCCAACAGCGCAGAAGCCTGATAAACATTTTAATTTTAATCTGAAATGGGACACAAACCGACGACTATCCCTGTTTACACTATATAAATGCACCCAAGGTCAGTCCCGGTTCGTGAAGAACTATTACAGAAAAATTAAGACTAAATAACCGGATCTATTTTAATGAATTGCTAATTGAATCAAAACTGGTACTATTGGTTAACTATATCGCCTGCCCTTATATAGCACATGTAAAACATGGAAAAATAAGCAGGTGGTGACTCGCCAACTCACTATCATGGGCCACCCAATCGTTCACCCAAGGCAAAGCCATACGGGCGACAGGGCGTAACAGTCGTGAACAGCTTGGGGTGTCGAGCGGTATTTTTAAACGATTATTTCTGATTAAAATCCATATGATGGTTTAGTTTTTGATTATTATGTCATCTATTCTCCATTAGTCGCGGCTTCGTATCCCACTTATGAGGCAGATTTACTGAAAGCTAAGTATTTGATATGTAAGAAATCCACATTTACTCCTTTCCATGTTATACAGGGTGTATTTTTGAAACGGGGCAGTAAGGGCAAGTACCTTAACCGTTGCAGTTACAGCAAAACGTTCTTAAAAGACCTGCCCTAACTTTTTGGGACATTTTGAACTGCATTCACAGATTTTGTAAAAAAACTTACAGTTAGCAAAAAAAATGCAAAAAGTTCAATTTTTTTTTTTTATGCCAATCGATTCTATTTCATGTGGGGATCAAAAAACTCTATGGGACCATTTTAGCTTTCAGTACTAGAAAAGACAGAAATCGCCAAAAACGTTTCCCATACATTTCGGCAACAGAAACGAATTTCTACGATGGTCTAACTTTTTGTTATGGCCTGGAAGTGGGTAGAATTGACTGTAAAGTAAATAAAAAGAATTTTTACCCTCAAATTTCGAATTTGATTCGAAAATCTGTGTGTTATACTTAGTTTCAGCTGAGAAACTTCGTATGAGTTATTGATTAAGGATTTTCGCTAAAATGACTTCTAATCGTGAAAAAATTGACTTATTAGAAGCATATTTTGTCAATAATCGAAATGCGGGAGCTGCATTAGTGTGGTACCGCAATAAGTATCCGTTGCGGCATGTGCCAAAAAGAAAGGTTATTACAAATCTTTTGAAAAACCTGGAATTGCAGGGTTCTTTCAAAATACGCTTCTAATAAGTCAATTTTTTCACGATTAGAAGACATTTTAGCGAAAGTCCTTAATTAATAACTCATACGAAGTTTCTCAGCTGAAACTAAGTATAACACACAGATTTTCGAATCAAATTCGAAATTTGAGGGTAAAAATTCTTTTTATTTACTTTACAGTCAATTCTACCCACTTCCAGGAGTTCCAGGCCATAACAAAAAGTTAGACCATCGTAGAAATTCGTTTCTGTTGCCGAAATGTATGGGAAACGTTTATGGCGATTTCTGTCTTTTCTAGTACTGAAAGCTAAAATGGTCCCATAGAGTTTTTTGATCCCCACATGAAATAGAATCGATTGGCATAAAAAAAAAATTGAACTTTTTGCATTTTTTTTGCTAACTGTAAGTTTTTTACAAAATCTGTGAATGCAGTTCAAAATGTCCCAAAAAGTTAGGGAAGGTCTTTTAAGAACGTTTTGCTGTAACTGCAACGGTTAAGGTACTTGCCCTTACTGCCCCGTTTCAAAAATACACCCTGTATAAAGGGTTTGAGTAATTCCTGAGGTGAAAGACACAGGATTGGGTTTTCGACGGGTCCGGCCGTAAGGCGTTTTGGTCGTAGTATTTACCCAGTGCTTCCAGACTGGTCGACAAGTTGGTTTTAACATTGAACCTGGACAACCTGAACTATTTAGACTCTATTTTCCCTGTTAAATAATTAAATGACGTTAAAAAGTAATAGAGCATCAGTGTTGTCCCCAGAGTGCAAGGCGTTCATCCAGCATCTGTTGGAGCCCAACGTGGAGCTTCGCATGAAGATCGAGGACGCGGCGCGGCACCGCTGGGTCAAGAAACCCGGCATGAGGATGAAAACGCACCCTTACGACTCCATCGAACCTGTCGCTAATAGAGAGGTAAATGAAAAAATACTCATTTCCTAAGAAAATGGTACGTAGTACACAAAACCGGTGAGCATGTATGACGAGATGTATCAATGTTAATGTAGCGAGAAGTATGTAAGGTGCGAAGCACATTGCGTTCCATCGTATCTGGCTCCCCCGAGGGATGAAGTCATAATTTTATATTATGTAAGCAATGGAAAGTCCTTTCACCTCCGTAACTATTTGACCACCGTGATATTGTTGCGTCAAAACGGCTTGTTTTAATATCGATATCATTTGTGCAGGAAATATTACCGAAATTTAATGCATAAATAAGCAAAGAATTCTTTTATTACATCTTATTTGGGCAAAAAACAGATACATTGTGCAAATATAAGCTTTACACAATAAGCATCACATTATCTAAAAACAGATTTCTTATGTATGACGATTTCTTGACTGATTTATTTTCTGTCGGCAGTTATACCGTCAAATATCGGAATTGTGTCAGAAAACATTCATGGACGTAGTGGCCGAAATAAAGGCGGAGCCGTTTGGCCCCGTGGCAGGAGTGCACAACATCAAGACACACCTCATGCAGCAGCAGGCGGTGGCTGGCAGCGACCCGCTGTGGTCCTCCAGCGCGCAGGAACCGCGCCCGCTGTCACCCCCGGAGTACCGGCCCAAATACGAGACCGACACGGATGCGTCCACTAGCAAAGTCGTGCCGCCCACTCCTCCGAGATACACACCTCCTACTCCTACAAGATACACTCCCCCCGTTCCTCCAAAATACACCCCTTCTCCTCCTCCGACAAGATATACGCCTCCTTCACAACGGATTCGCATTTCTGGTACGCCGGACAATAAGTTGAATGCGGTGACCCGGCACACGACCCCCGAGGCTTTGTTGAAGGCGCGTGCCACGTCGGAGCCCCGGTCTCTTCCCCACAGCGCCCCGCAGAGCCCCCGCACGCCCAGCAGGCCGCTAAGCAGCATGTATATCATGAAGAAACCAGTATACAAGGTAATATTTAATTGCACCACCATTTACAACCCTTGTTCGGTCGCCACATGGAGTATTTATAATATATTTTTCTATTTTGACCTAAATTATGTCTATAAATTAATGGAGGTTTTAATTAATAAATTTTCCAAGTTGATACAGTCACTGAGTTGAAAGTACCGGACGTTTAATCTCAAGTTGGTTGTGCTACTTCAAACTTTCAAGTATGCTATCTTGTTCTCTGGCGCTCGTGCTACAATATCATAGTTATTGCAGGTGTACGACAACGGTGACTGTCGGCTGGACGCGCGGCTGCCGTGCATCGAGGAACACTCCAGCGCCGAGCACATGGGGGACAAGGGCCGCAAGCGTGGGCCCCTGGTGCGCAAGGTGTCCATGGAGGAGCCGCCGCGCCTCGCCAGCTGCCCGGACCGCTGCCTCGACCGCCTCGCCGCCAAGCGGGCAGACTTCTACAGGAAGGGCGGGGATGGACTCCCAAGGTCAGATACTCTTTCTTTTATCCATAAGTTATATGTTTTGGAAAATGATTGTATCGTTAATTACTTGCAAGTCGATCAGTCGTATAATAATGTACTATTTAAACGTTATAGCTGGCGAGCGAGCGGCGGACTTATCAACCCGCCGCCCAGAATTCTTCTGCAGAGCAACGCCACCACCATCAAACGAGCTTCTTTGGGGTGAGCACTAAACAACAGCACTCCGACAGAGCCGCCAGGATTTTACCTCGGGGACAAATTTATTTTGAACTAGTTATCTAAGTCACTGATGTATGTCATAGTTCCAGTGGCCTGTCCAAAAAGCGGGCGTAAGCGCACGGTGGTTTTTTACACACCGATCGGACCCCACAAAACCACATCATCTCCTTTCCAACAAAAAAAGAATCATCAAAATCAGTTCATAAACGACGAAGCTAGCCGTGAACAAACATAAAAAAGCAACATATATACGAATCGAATTGAGAACCTCCTCCTTTTTTTGAAGTCGGTTAAAAAGGGGGGACTACAGTGTAAAACAAATTCTCGGAGCATATTTTCACAATCTCAGTCTACTGCACGCAGAACTCCATACAACAAACTGTAACAAGCAGATGTATGGTGATAAGATCACAAAATGCCAAGTTCGTGTAGCCTATACTAATTAGAACTCCGTAATCGAGACGTATTGCAGCGTAAGGATCGACTGTAGCCAATCGCAAAGGCTTTCTAAACATTTTGACCAACGATATCATTATAATTGATAGCTACTGTCGCACTCATACGAAAGAAAGAAAACTAAAAGATTTTTTGTTTCGACATGCGTGGCGGTTTCTTCAAGGGCATTACAGCAGTGTACCGAAGGGTCGACATACACCAAAAGCGCGTCGAAGCGAAGCGCAGTTTCAGTGTCATATGAATTTTAACTTTATTTTCATTAGTATAATACTTATTATCGCATGAGAAACTCTACGCTACTACTACTATGGAATTCGCCGGAATTCCCGCGGCGCCGCGGGCATCCGCGCGACTCGTTTGAGTTTCTCATGCGATAATAAGTATTATAGTTATGAAAATATTCCAGAGAATATCCTACATAATATTGTATAGGCGAGCTTAAGGGTCGACACACACCAAAAGCGCGTCAAAGCGCAGCGAATCGAAGCGCAGTTTCAGTGTCATATGAATTTTAACTTTATTTTTGGCTTAGCGTGGCAAACATGAGACAGATCTCATGTTTGCCACGCTAAGCCATTGTCTATAGTTATACTCCGTCTACTGCACATCTAATCTAATAACATTGTTCAAGTTATGTTCCAGTGCAACTAAAATTTTAATCCGATGCGGCTTTTATTAGATTTTAGGTTTCTTTCAAATCTATGCTCTTAGCATGCAGTGTCATAAAATAGACTGCATTTATCATAAGCAGTACGTTTGTTTTGCAGTAGCATCGTCAGTCCTCATTCGTCGTCGAACAGCCAGTGCAAGAGCGAGAGAGCAATGCCGGTAAGTCTTTAAACAATAACTTCTTACCTGTATAGATAAAATCAAACATCTAGGCGGTAGTGAAGTTGGCCGCTAATGAAATGTCACGGGTCAGGATTGGTTGCGCTCGGGGGCGGTCCCCGTCGTTTAGTCGTCGTATAGCTTCACTACCGCCTAGATGTTTGATTTTGCTTATAATATGCTTCATGGTAGATATTCACATATGCACGAAGCGTTTTGCTTAAACATTTCTCAAATCCAACATTAAAAAACCATACATGACCTAAAAAAAAATATGGAATGAACGTTAGCAATTCCTTTTATCGGCAGGTTGGTTGGTATTCAACGCGGAGTATAAGCAAAGAAACGACGCACTTGCAACGACTCCGGCGCACCGCACCCATGAAGTAAACGCACCGACTTACGCACTTGCGACTATTAGCGACTTCTCAACTACTACCAGTTTGATTCGAGATGGCCAATTCCCGCCTCGCTTCTCAAGGTACATCAAAAGATGTTTATAAGAGGTGAGGCATGGAGAAGCGGGACGAGAAAATTTTACCAACTCGAACAAGTTAAGCTTTACAGATATACCTACTTAAAAATGTTACAATACAAAAACTTTGATTTAGACGACAATTATTTTAAATGGCAATAATATAATTAAAATAATGTGTCTATATTTGCAGATTTGTCGCTCGCACGATTCAATTTTCAAAATCACTTGTTTTTAATAATAACATTATGACCGTGGCTTTATTTGAAAGACATACGGAAGTATTAGTAAAGTATTTTATATTATTATTAGTATATATATTTTATATTTAGATTTTTGGCGTGTATTTAGCGACTCTAAAACGATTGTTTATTTTTATTGATAACAATTAACACAGTATTACTCTGAAAACAATTTTTTCGTGGAATGGATTTTTCCATTCCATTTCAACGGAACCATTTCAATTTCAGCGTGTATTATTGTTTTATCTATGACAGATTAGTCGCAAGTGCGCCTCGACCCTTATCAAAATTACGAACGTATCTAATATTAAGCGAACAAAGAATTTTGTTGTCAGGAGCAATCGATTTTGGAATAGTATTTTTTGTTACGTTTATAAATGAGTTTTATATAAAAGTGCTAAATAATAGAGTGTTATGTTATGTTGTATAATGTATTTTATTGAAGTAATATAAGTTGTACCTTTATTCTAATATTCTTAATTTTATTCTATACATTTTTACCAAGAACGAATTGTCTGCGCGTTTTATCAGGACCACGGGTAAAACGCGCAGACAAAAAATACTAGCTAAACGACAAGTGAAACTCGACGCGATCCATACTTTTCACACGATGTCTAACAATGGTTTCTATGGCATGTCGCACTTGTCTCTTACCTAGGACAACGCATTAGACATGACAATGTTTTTGGTTATACACGGTTCAGTGTTTTGGACATTATCCATTAAGGTGTACCCACCGTCATGCATTCAACGTATTTTTTTGCTCACTCTACACTTATCACTTAAAAAAAATCCAGTCGATTTTTCTGCCACGGTGCATCTACCCTTGCGTACGTATTAGGTATAAATTAACTTACTTCAGGTAACGTAGGTCAGTGGAAGGGCATGTGGGAGGGGTTGGCCATGGCGGCCATCCGCATGTAAGTGGTGGAGGCACGCGCCAGGGGAGGGGAATCACCCGACGTCGGCTCGCTCTTGAACACCGCCACGCATTTCCATTGATTTAGGTATTGCACTGGAATATAAAAATTGTCGTGACAACGCTAAATAAATCAAATAAACTATAGTCTGAGTATCGTATCCTCACGTTCTGGGTTGAGGAGGACTGATAAAAATAAATAAAGATAATTTTGGATTTTTTACATCAGATAGAGCTCCAGAAGCAATTACATGGCCAATGACAAGGCCAAATACACACATCCACCCACTCAAGCAAACCCAGTCTCGGTACAATTATCTCATGGCAGGCGCTGTACGTTAAATGCCAAACAAACCAAAGTCAAACCCGTGAGGCTGTGAGGCCGCATAGGCGGACTGAATGTTTCGCGCCTCAAGCCAGGGTGACTCCCTTTGTTCCCACTTGTTCTACTGAACAGTTCTACGGTAGAACTAATGGGATTTTTTTCTCACTAGTTCTACGATATTAGATGTAACAAAAGAGTAGAACTAGTGGGAGTCTTTATTCCCACTTGTTCTACCTGTTCCATCGGGTAGAACTAATGGGAGGTTTTGTTCTCACTAGTACTACGATATTATGTTTAACAAAATAGTAGAACTAGTGGGAGTCTCTCTTCCCACTTGTTCTACCTAAACCGAAAAGTAGTTTTACACAAAGAAATGTGTTACCAAATATGCTAGTTGTGGCTCAATAATAGGTTGTAAGACACTTAGATATTACTGAATAAATTAAAACACACTATTAATTAAATCACACATTGTTTATATACGTAATGGTAAATATTGTTATTATTTTTTATAGCTGTTTTCCTTTCAATGGATCATAGGCTATTAAATAATATACAGGAAATAAATTAAATAAATTACCTATCATAGTGTGAATGATCATACAATGTAAATTTCTAAACGTGCATAGTTCATAGTTTAAAATAAATTTATCAACAATTATGAGGGTAGGCCGTTACTCTTTGTGTGACATTCACTATAATACTGCATTAAACAAATTGTCAAATCGTAATATATCAAACTGTCTCCCGCCAAAAGTACGATATCTTATTTACAACACTCTGGTAAAGCCTCATATTGATTATCTCATTGAAATCTGGGGTACAGCATCAAAAACTAATATAGATCCAATTCAACGAGTTCAGAATAGACTAATAAAAATTTTATTTAATTTAAAATTCGAACCCCTACTGAAAAGGTATATGAAGAAACAAAAATAATGAATATAAAACAAACGTACGTTTACTACACATGTATCCTAATTCGCAAAATCCTTACTAATATTATAAATGCGAAAGTTTGTAAGTATGGATGTATGGATGTATGGATGTATGGATGTTTGTTACTCTTTCACGCCAAAACTACCGGGTCGATTTCGATGAAATTTTGCACACATGTAGCTTATAGTCTGGATTAACATATAGGCTACTTTTAATTGACATACCACGCGGGCGGAGCCGCGGGCGGAAGCTAGTATTAAATAAGGAAATCCACTCAAATCTAAAGTTTGTCACAAAACAACAAACACGAAATATCAATCTAAGACGCGCTAGCTACTTAGTGACCCGTCCTCCTAGAACTAACTATGGCAAAAGAAATTTGGAGTTTGAGGGTGTCAAAATGTACAATAAATTACCATCAGAAATAAAAAAAGAAAAAAGTTATGTCCGGTACAAAAAACTACTGAAAATTCACACAGTTAATACATATAAATAAGTATATAAGTATATATACATATATAAGGCTAATAAAAAAAAAAAACTACAATGTATATACTAACGATAAAAAAAAAAAAAAAAAAAAAAAAAACCAAACAACAACAAATAACTTTAACACTTTAAATGTTTAAATAATCCACATAGGAATTTGGTAAAAGTTTTCAATACTATTTTCGTTATGTATTTAAAAACACTATGCCATCAATGCCACATCTAGTAAATCACTGTATACATCCATGTTTTCTGCTTTGGTTAACCTACGATCGAATCTATTATTGGCCATTTATGATACTTGTTTACCCTCATTATTTTTTACTTTTTGTTTTGTGTTCTATCCACTTTGTGCGCTCTAAATATAAATATTAATGTTAATTTTTAAATATTGTTTCTCAGTAAGTGAATTATGTATGCAATTCTTTTGAGAAATAAAGTAATTCTTAAACCTTAAACTGACCAACCTATTATTGAGCCATAACTAGCATATTTGGTAACACATTTCTTTGTGTAAAACTACTTTTCGGTTTAGGTAGAACAAGTGGGAAGAGAGACTACCACTAGTTCTACTATTTTGTTAAACATAATATCGTAGTACTAGTGAGAACAAAACCTCCCATTAGTTCTACCCGATGGAACAGGTAGAACAAGTGGGAATAAAGACTCCCACTAGTTCTACTCTTTTGTTACATCTAATATCGTAGAACTAGTGAGAAAAAAAAATCCCATTAGTTCTACCGTAGAACTGTTCAGTAGAACAAGTGGGAACAAAGGAGTGACTCGTCCTCGCTGAGCGACAGTGCAACACAATGCGACGCGATCTAACATTGCAAGGGATGGCGGTTTCGCATCGCGTCGTATCGCACTTGACACTCGGCTAGGACAACGCCTTAGTTACTTTTCGGTTTAAAACACTTTTTTTCTTAAAAAGACAATCGTCGCTTACATGAGAAAACAATTTAAAACTTAAATACAAATTAAGTAAAGACCCGGTGTGGGTATATATATTTACATTGTTTCATTCGCACAAAGGATGCGATATACTTAGCAAAAATAAATGCTATGAAAATATGTCAACATACGCCGGCGTATGTTGCGTTGACGCTGACGCTTGCTTCCAGCTGCAAGCTTTAGAATTTTTAGTAATAATACAGCATCTCGGCCTATGTGCGGAGTGATAAGCTAGGTAATAGGTAGATAGGCAGTACGCACTCTTCCAGAGCCGGACGGCGGCGTCGTCCCCCGAGGAGGCGAGCAGCGTGCCGGTGACGTTCCACGACACGCGCCACACGCAGGCCGCGTGCTCCTCGAAGGCCGCCAGCACCTCCACCTTGAACCGCGCGCTCGACTCTCTGCCAACATCGTGCCAACATTACTCTAAGTGCTCGAGGTGTCTACAAATGTCACTCAAATCTTAGGTTGTGTAGTGTTCGATAGACATGAATATACTCACGGAATAGGTTCAATCTTGATGATGCGGACATCCTTAGTAGCGACGGCGAGCAGGTGGAAGGAGCGGCCGAGGTTGGGCGCGAAGGCGATGTCGTTGACGGGCTCCTGCACCGACGCCAGGCAGTCGGTTCGAGTCCAGCGCCGCGAACTCTCGCTGTACCTGACCATGTGCAATACAAGTCAGAATAAGATATTGGTAAATTTTAAGATAAGATAAGATCATTTATTTTGCTAAAACATGGTACAACAAGGTCTTACAATTAAATATGTTCAACATGTTTTTATCACATTTACATGACATGCAAAAAATTATCAATTCAATTTCAAATTAATTTAACATTATAATGTCCGATAATAAATAGAAACTAAAATATTACAATAAATGTCATAAAATTAGGATTAATAATAGAGAATACAAAATGTCAACAGGTAAAATGTCCAATAACTAGTGAATAACAAAAAAATAAAAAAATTGATACAAATAAAAAAAATAAAAAAATTGATACAAATAAAAAAAAAAAAAAAATGTTAGTGTGTGTTTACGATCTGTCTGTCGGTCTGTAAGTCTAACAGGCAGCTCTAACTAAAAATTGGTGTATGTTTGACTTCTGTAAAGAGTTCTAAGTAAAGATTGAAATCGTATGAAAAAAGAGAAACTACTACATGGGCGGAACAACGGGCAGAAGCTAGTCGAATCCGAAGCCATCTAAATACGGCGCGGAGTAGTCAGAGAATTGTTTGTATGTGTAGGTGGAAAATCGTGTGACGGTTATCGGATCTAGTACATAAAGCAGGATTCGAAATTATCAGAATAATTATTTCCTAATAGATAATTTTACAATCGTGATAATTATCAGTGTCCTTATTTTGCCCAATATGCTATTGCTATTTTTTGTTCTCGTGCGCTCAAATTTTGCCCAATTACATTATTCTCTTTATTTCTTGGCATATTTGTATTAATTCATTAAGAAAAAATGTCGACAAACACTAGCGGAAATCAAAATTTGTAACTTAATGCATTTGAATACGCGCAGCAAGCAAAAAAATTGCGTTTGGATACACATAGGTTGGTAATGTTTACATTAAGAGTTCTTTATTTAGAATTTTATAATTATCACTAAACCCTGACATAAAATACCATAAAAATGGTTTTATGACGGATTTCATTCAGATCGGACATAATGAGAAAGCGTCCTAAGTGTTTATGTCAGTTGAAAAGCTTGAAAAGAGGTTGTATCTCACTCGTAGATGAAGACTTTCCCGTTGCAGGCGTTGGCCTTGTCCCCGTGGCTGTTGGCGGCCGCCGCCGTAGTGTTCGGCTCGTCGCTGCCCACCGCGAGCATTGGAGGGTGCACCACTCTGGAAAAAAAAATCAAATTTTGTCCAGTCTGCCGTAAAAGTCCGGTCAATATAGACATTTCAAATAACAAAAACATCAACTGAGCTAAAGTTTTGTACAAAATTTGTACAAGCATTTGGCGTGTCGTATAATTTATTAACTACAATGTAAAGAAAACGCTTGACGCGCCGCCCGTCCCCAGCCCGTGGGAAAACGAGACCTTATTCCATATAATATCAAGAGCAGTGACAAGGTATTTTATGATGAAAATAATATTTTTGTTGGTGTATATTTCGGCGGTCTGAGAATAGGTAGTAAGCTATTTTTTTAATATGGTTAGGTGAAAGTATACATACCACATACCAACAGCTAGTAAGACAATAATATTTACCTGGACAGTGAAGGATTCCACGATAAACAACTGATAGAGACTTTGGTGGGTATTTCATGCTGCAATGTCCATTGAGCTAAGTTCATCACATCTGGAGCTTCATATATTCTGGAATTAATAGCAATAAATATAGTATTAGTATTTATAGCAGCAATCCATTTCTAGGGCTAATGCCCAATGCTACAGTAAAAAACACCTCATTTTAAACAAGCAGTTCTGCATAAGCTAACTCCGTAACAAATTTATTTATAATTGGGTCACACTGTACCAAAAAGGACAGCTTACAATTATATTGAAGTCTGTTTAAAAGGGTACAAGTCTATAAAAATACCTTATAATACCATCTGCAGAACAGGTGACCAGTAAAAGCCCTAGGTGCTTGGGTCCAAACTTGACATCCGTGACAGAAGTCCTTGAGTCCACAAGATTTGAGCGCTTCAGCCAAGTGCGCAGACCTTTTTCTGATCCTGAAGCAGCTGTATCTCCTGTGGACATAATTAACACAATTGGTTATAAGTTATAACCATACATCAAAATAAGGAGAGTGTATAAACTATAACAGGCTATTGGAATGCTATCTTTTGAGCCTTTTCCCAATTACATTTCAGTATCACTACATAGTATAAAACAAAGTCGCCTTTTCTGTCCCTATGTGCGCTTAAATCTTTAAAACTACGCAACGGATTTTGATGCGGTTTTTTTTAATGAATAGAGTGATTCAAGAGGAAGGTTTTTATGTATCACTACATAGTATAAAACAAAGTCGCCTTTTCTGTTCCTATATCCCTATGTGCGCTTAAATCTTTAAAACTACGCAACGGATTTTGATGCGGTTTTTTTTAATGAATAGAGTGATTCAAGAGGAAGGTTTTATGTATAATACATGCATATTATAGTAGAGAAAAGCCGAGAAATTTAAAGATTTGTAATGTGATGTCTTAACAAACATATTTTTCTGCGCTTACATTGCAAACGCTGGCTAAACCTTACGAGATAGATCAAATTTATGTACTACGTAATTGTATATCTTGAAAAGATGAATAAAAAAGTCCGCGACAGCATATGTTTATCTCCTAAAGATAACCCACAGTAACCATTTTTATCTTTTACATAATACATAAAAAATATGGGTTATTTACCAAGCTATTTTAAACGATACAGTATCATTACTTATCCAATTAAATATATTAGATACGTTGTGCATTTCATGTAGATCAAAATTGCCCTTTACAGCATGTGATTTAAATGAATATTTTCGAAGATATTACAGATTTAAAAATTGCGGGACGTAGAGTTTGCGGCGGTATCGGCCGGTCGGGGCGGCGCGGGAGCGAGCCTGTTCAGAGGGACAGAGAATCGTCAATAGAGCGTGAGGCTCGACTCAGTCAGCTTCGGGATAAAAATAGAGCTGAGAAATGTAAAAAGTAAATAAGTAAAAATGTTGTGTATGAATATTCCAAAGATAGCAGGAAATCTTCATGGTATAGGGAAAGGGGAATTGTTTTACTCCTAATTTAACGCGTGCGGGCCACGGGTAGTAATGAATAAATCAAAACTACTGGATCGATTTTAATCATTTTTTCAGTGAGTGACATAGGCTATAATATATTATTATTATATACCCGTGCGAATCCGGAGCGGGCCGCTGTGTTTTTATATACAACGTTCACAGTTTTTCTGTAGTGTATTTAGTATCAGCATTGTACCCGTGCGAAGCCGGGCGGGTCGCTAGTGTGGCAATATAATACTCTTTGTTAGACTAGTTTTCAGACTTTCTGGCCTCTGACTACTTGTAACTTATTTACGCCACATGAGGGAATGTTCTCTAAATAGTGGCAATAACAAATTATACTAATAAGAAACATTCCTTTCCTTTTGACACATACAGACTACCTCTGATGAAAGAACTAAGTTGTCAGTAAGACAGGCAGACTTACCAACTTCTTCCCATATAGCAGCAGTTCTGTCAAAGGAACAAGTGGCGATGACCTGACCAAACTCTGGGTGCGCCCATGTCACTTTCCACACAGAGCCATGGTGTGCCTTCCAGCTTGCAGTTATTCGCCAGCCACCGTGACCATCGGAATCCCATACCTGTAGATTATAATAATATTGTTAAGCTTTGAAAACTAAATTAAAAATTGATCAAATGAGTGAAAATACCTGATCCCTATACATAGTTATAAGCTTTGCAAGACCACTCATTGAGGTAGATCTAGTAGATTTTTTTTTTTAAAAACCAAAATAATTATCTTTATTTACAGAAAAATATACATATAGGATCTTTAATTAAATTAGTCTAATAACTTAATCTAAACTTAATAAATCACTGTCAGAAGGTCTTGTTCCCAAAATGTTGGCTGCATCACCCAATGTATTGCGATACTGTCGCTGGCCGATTATCTGGTAGATTGAGTAGATAACTTATGATTTTGATTGCTTATACCAATCAATGAGATAATGTTAGGTTGGTAGTATTTAAAGAGCTTACAATAAAACTCATGAAAAATATAGTGAAGATATCTCTCCAGATGTGTCATAAGTTCAAAATGTTCTAAAACCTGGGTAATAAAATCTCCATAGTACGACCAAATAAACTTTAGAATGCTTCTTCAGTGTTATAATGAGATAACAAAAGCGTTCATGCACTAAAATAAACCAAGTATGTCTCAAAGACAAGTTCTACAAAATTATATTATGTGCGTGAATATCACTAAATTCTTACAGGTTGGTAGTTAGTTGGTAGTCCCTTAGAACGTTTATTTTTCATTTAAATTACGAGTTCTTGGTTATAATGTGTACTTACCGCGTTTTTGTTTATCAAATAAACTCACCTTTACGTATTGGTCACTAGAACAAGTAGCCATCCTTTCGCCGTAGAAGTCGTACGCAACATCGTGAATTAAGTCCTTGTGATCAGCGTAAATTGTTTGTGATTCAAACAAATTCGTAGCCGTTAGTTCACCCATGTTTTAAGACAAAACATTAAATTATTATTCAAAAATAAATCTCGCTAACCTACAGCTAAAGCTGCATGACTATGACAACTGTCAGTCAAATCAGTTAAATGCGTTTTATTATTACATTAAGTTAGCATAATTTTAACAAACGTTGATTATAGTTTAGCTGTTTTCATTTTAACTTATTGTTTTACACTTCAAAATCCTATTTTAGTGATTTGATTGATATCATTTATATTCCTCAAATAATTTTAAATGCCATTTCATTTTGTTTTCTGTGCAACAAAACGTTGTTGAAAATAATCATGTTGTCAGAAAAAAACTCTTTCAAGTTTTAACCGGCTTCAAATAAAAAAAAGAGGATGATGTTGTTAACGTTTTACGATTTTTGTAACGTAGCCTATAAGCATTTTACAGCCCAGAATACTATAAATACAAGTTGACGGATCATGCTTGGGGTCGTGATCGGTGAGATGTGGTCCCAACTTAGACCATTTAAGTGCTCTTTGGGTCCGATTTCGGATATCCAGTAATTTTTCAATACAAAGACAGTTTAGAATGTCTTAGTTACCATTTAAGTAATATGTAAGCAGTTTAGGGAGGCGGGGTCATTGCTATGCTTACTTTGAGAAAAAATGAGGTATGGAAACCTGAACAACGATGATAAGATATAGGGAGGGTCTGAAATCGCATTAAATCTGGTCAATGAAACTTGAACTGCCTATATAACATATTATTATTATATCATAACATCACTACGTAAAGAGAGTGGCATCACTCTCTCTCACACCTCTGCCTCACCCTTTTGCGATATTGAAAGAATTGTGCCTAGTTTGTCCCACTGAGTTTTGTCCCACATAAAAAAATCCTTGTTTGTCCCAAAATATATGCCTCCTTTGTCCCAAAATATAATATTAATTATTTTATGCCTGCTTCGTCCCATTTTTAATTCCTTGTACGGCCCAAAACAATTTTTATATGCAAAACTTGCTTTTTTGTACAATCAGCTAAAAAAGACTATGAGTTATGAAATATTTAATATCAGTTGACAGTGTAAAACAACCGCTTCACTCTGTCTTCTTCGCGAGGCAAAATTTACTCATAATATTTACTATTTTATAATACATGCTTTAGCCGTTCTTAGTGAGCAAGTAATACGTACATAGCTGACGTCATTGGAACAAGTTTATAAGACCAGGTAAAAAAAGTGCATCCCTTTTTTATTGGTTCCTTTTGTTTGTTTGCTTGTATAGACTTGTTCGACCAATGGCATTACTTTTCGTAATCAGCTCACGCGCTAACTCCCGTGATGCGAAGTGTGCATTCATTTGCTACCCAGTTAAAGAGTGAGTGTGAAGTGTTATTGATCAAGTGTGTCTTAGGTAAGTTAATATTTTTCTAAAGTATTATTGAAAAATTTGAAGTTGACTATGTACTAAATAATTGTTCTAACTTTAATATACCGATTGCCTCGAATTAACATATTTTAAAAAATCCCCAAAAGAGCTAATCCAAAATATATCTTTACATTACGAATATATATATTTGTTAAAACTCTTTATAACGAATTCTTAATCATTACAGAATAAGTATTATTTATCAACAAAACTCATTGTAACTAATCCTTTGAACAAATATTTTATAATTCCCTTTAGTTTCGTTATATCGAGTTACATCGTAATTATAATCATCATCATTAGAATCAATTATGTTAAGCTAATCATCCTATTGCACTAAGATACGCATCATAAGTATAACTTAAGGGAATCTAAATCATTTATTATGCTTTATTTTCAGTTGTTCAACCATGGAACCAAATCTTTGTTTACCATCTTTAAGGTCTTGGATATTGTTTATTACAGATCTGACTTTTCTGTATATGTAAGACTGTTCTGTAGTTATGTAAAGATAATTTTTTTTTATTGTATCTGTGATTTTAGATAATGAAGATGATATATACTTGTTTAAGGCTGTGTGTGTGGTTTTTAAATTAAAAAAAATAAGTGATAGTATTTTTTTACACTTATTTAAAATATAAGTTAGTTGATTTTTAATTTTCTAGTCTTGGATATTGTTTATTATAGATCTGACTGTTCTGTGTACTAAAGTACTCTGTGTGTGTACTTAAGCTGTAGAAATGTTCAGATAATTATGTTATCTTATCTGTGATTTTAAATAATAAAGATAATTTATACATGTGTGTTTGTTTTATTATTAAATTGATTTTTTTTTATCATAATATTATTATCACTATATTATTTGCTGTCTGTACCTTTTGAGTACTTGCAATTATTGGGACGAAGCGGGACTATAACAGTGATGTGGGACAAACAAGGACTTTTTCGGAATTTGGGACAAAAGTTTAGGACGAACGAGGCACAAGCCTATTGAAATCCAACAGGCACAATACAAACACTGTGCTGCTAAAATTACTAAAAATAAAAATCCCAAATAACACTTGTCCGACCCGGGAATCGAAACCACTAGACCAACAAGGCAGTTGTAATGGAAAGTAATCTTAATTTTATTATTATCTTGGACGCAGTTTAGATTTACTTTTTTTTTTTAAAGATAATTTAATTAAAATTAATCGATTTATATGCGTGCGATATGTGATTACTAGCGTGCAAAACAATAAAACTATTAATTGCCCATGGCGTGACGTAAATAACGTGATAGAGTAAAAACACGAGATTCACACTCAATTAAAGAATTAAATTGTGCTCACGAATGCACTAAAAATGTATAACACAGAATATTTTAATAATATGCTTTTATAAAGCAAAAATGGGACTCAAGTTTTGTCTTTGAAATTAGGACCACCCAACTACGAACAAGCGCCAACGCGGGAGTGCGAAAAGGATGTACCTACTGTAACCAGAGGATAAAAATTAAACAATGTAAATGTTAGAAAATGGTTTTATTGAATCCACATCTACTTAACTGTTACTATTAACAAACAAATTAACAACAACAAAATGCCAACATTCACAGCATTTAGTTATGAATGCACCAAAAATTAAATTGATATTATTGTCCATACTGGTAACAGGTAAAAGAACCATTTAGTTAGGCTATAACATGTAAACCAACTGTGGAATAGATTGGGACAAAGTGTATTTTTCCTCTTCTATGAATGTTTTTAACTACTAAGTTTTAGCAGACAAAGTATATTGGACAATCAAAAGTACAATATTATTCAAGATTTCTAGATCCAATTAGTTTTGGTTATGGCACAAAATAATAACTGTAATTTCATGTTATTTGATGTAGAATTGATATATATATATTATACAAAATAGATTTGGCACTTGATTATCAACTTTAGTTATTCTTTTTATAACTTATATACTTTCACAATGCATACTACTACTGGATTGGAAATTATCACATCATCATCAATAAAATTTCTAGTTTTCTTAGCATGTAACCAGTTCGATCTAGCTTAAAATGTTAACTAATATGTTTCAATATCAATAAAACAAAGAAAATGAACCCATGATGATGTTGTTAATTTCCTAATACATTATTATTCACAACAACAATATTTCTATTATTTATATTGCTAATATTATTCATTAATTTGTGATACAATTCATGGCAACTAATTAATTTTCTATAATTAACATAGAATACTTTGAGATTCTTTTGTGGATTATCTTTTTAGAGAGCACTATAATAACAATTACAACTCAGTATCTCTTGCTATTGTTATTTTTGTAATGTGGCAAGGATAGCAACATAATATTCTACTTACATATCAGTGTTACCACACTCCCAGATAAATCAATTGGAATGAAACATATTTTAGCTCTGACTGAACAATTCAAAATATAAATTAAGCTTTACTGTCTATAGCAGCCATGCCATATCAAGCCGTCTACAGGAAACACTGGCATCATTAATATCACTCTGAATGTTTTGTTTTCAAGGCTATTAAAATAAACTCTGTCTTGCTTTCAACTGGTCTATTTCCAATGCCAATTTTCTGTTTGTTTCAATTAAAGCATTTTGATTCTGAACCAAATCACCAAGTTGTACACTCATACAAGATAATTGTTTCTCTAGGTACAACTTCTGTTTGGTCAAAGCCATCATAATGTGGAGGAAATAGTTTCTGTTATCGTCAGCCACATCAGCAAGTGTCAACTTTATGAATTCCTTAAGTTCTTCGGGAGCTTTCATTTCTGCTGCTAGAGCATGATTGGAGTTGGATGGTTTCAGAACATCAGTAATCCTTTGTGCTTCTTCTACCATTCCATTTGAAATTATAGGAGAGGGAAATACCAGACTCTCAACAGTTCTATTATTCAGAGGGGTTGACACTTTGCTTATATTCTTTTCTGCATCTAATTGCCTATACCTTAGTTCCTGCCTGTCGCTTTTCCTCTGTTCAAAATCTACAGATCTGTTGACATCTTCATCACAGTTATCATTTGATTTATCAAGACCCATCATTACTAAGAATGAGTCTGCTTTGACATCAGTTTGAGAAGGGACTTCCAGAGTATTTGTGGGAGGTGAGTCTGTTATAAAGAACATATCAGATGTCCTGTGATTTCTTTCTGGTGCATTGACTTTAAATGGAGATAAAGTATCTGTGTCCTCACGAAGGCTGACTTCCGTTGACATCAGTTTCTTTCTAATCGGTTGGAAAGACACTCTCCTGACTTCTTCTTCATGGCCTTTCAATACCCTGGTAGGAGTGGTGAGATCTCTGAGATCATAGATTAGTACTTGTCCTGACTTAGTTCCAAAAGCCACTTGATTCTCAACATTCATTGCTAGAGAGGTTAAAGTGTAAGAAGTTCTTACAGTTGAAACAACATTCTGAAGTCTTACATCATACACATTCATGATTTTATCATAACCAGTGGATAACATCACATCTCTATTGATCAAGGAGTAAGCAATATCACTTACAGGTGATGCATGAATGTTTTCAAAGTATGCTTTATCTTTATTTGTGGTCAAATCACGGATTAAAACATGCCCTTCCTCAGTAGCTAGACCCAATATGGATCTAGATTCATGGTGGAACTTCATAGCCGAGATGCTTTTGGAGCAGGATAGCTTGACTGTTAGCACTGGAATGTTAGACACTAGTCCATAGATGACAGTATCACCATTCTGCATGCTGGCAGCAAGGCTAGTGTTTTTGGCATTGTAACTGACAAAGTTAACACATGATTGCTGTGATGGGGAAGGGAATGTTTTTGTAACATTTTTATTTTTTGTGTCCCAAATCACTACATTGCCACTTTTAGTACCAATGGCAATGTTACGGTGGCCATCGCGGTGAAAGCTGGCTGACCAAGTATCCTTCAGTGGAATGTGTTGTAGAGTCCTAATATCATGATCAGCTGGACTGAGAATTTCTACAACACCTTTTGAATTGACCTGAAAATAAATTAAATAGATAAAAGCTTGAGCCTGATTATTATGAACATTAGGTTCCGTAAACAGCCGTTACAACATAATTATGGACTCAAATGTTGGATTTAACATAACATAACATAGCATTACGTCTATATTGCCCAGAAGGGTGTGGCAGAGCTGTATAACACCCACATTTCACCCGTTGTATTTAAGTCCCATGTGATTAGGGGTGAGCCTATCACCATATACTATTTAGTACCAAATAACAAGCCTAAATTGTATGTTTTATTTCATTATATAAATAATTAAATTATAACAAGGGCTACAAATTACGACTGTAATCAACTCGAATGATCAATCAATCATTTGAATATAACAAGAAAAATAATCTAATAGATGGTCTTCTTCTTTCGTATCGATGCCTGCAGTCATATTCTCATGGTGTTGACTTGCCATCGTGGTGAAAGGATTCGCCAGACTACTTGGTGGAAATTTGCAGACTGCCCAGGGTGCGCCGGACGTAGGGGTTGATTGTGTACGTCACTCGAGGATACATTTTATATGTCAATGCCTTTGGATCGAACAATGCAATTCTTGGCACACCCAGAGTTTAATTGACCGATACTGTAATATGGATGCAGATAAACACGGTACAATTAGCTAACAAAGCAGTAAAGAACGCAATACTAACTCGATAATATTTTACTTTTTCTTATTGAACTACGAATTAACGTACCTGCAATATATATTTGCTATCATCGCTCCACGATATATCCCTCAATATTCCCTCATAACACCAATAACTTTTTTTCAAGTCCCAACTGTTGACATCGTAAAGCAATAAACGTGAACTAATTGAAGAGAAATACATTATTATGTCTTAAACAACAGGCTCATGTATATGTGGCTAATATCTCACAATAAATGCTTTAATTGAAAGTAGTAAATTGAATTATTGGAGTAAACCCGTTGAAAACAAATTGAAAACCTAAAATTTTGATTTGACAGACAACTGTTTTGTTAAACTGTCAAAAATATAAAGCTGTTGCAAAGTTTGCAAACCGCATGAATTCGGTACTGAGTAGCGATGGGTCGTCGACGATTTTTGCGTAAACGAAATTAGACCGTTCATTTTCGTTCATCGACTAGTCGATCGACCGGTTCAAAATATAGACTATAGTTCACGGTCTCAGTTCTTGCAAACTGCTAAGGGTCGTTTATAGTTCTTATGCGTTTACATTACGGGCGACGTTGAATTCGACTGAATGATTAAACGATGCGGTTCGACTGTTAACTGCACTGCTGATTGAAATTTGAGAAAAATAATTTAAATAATAATCAAATTTTATTTGTATAGGTTACATTAAATAAATTGAAAATATATACATAGGTAAAAATAAAAAGGCAAATATTTACATTAAGTTAGGCGTCATAGTATTCCTCCGCATCGATCTCGGTTATATATTTCTTTAGTGTTTTAAAATAATAAAATTAATGAAAAAAAAAAAAATTGTATAGGTTCATAATTCCAGGTTTTGTTGATCTTCCCTTCATACTTTTTCCAGGCTTAGGACTGGCTGAATAAAGCGTATATGAACTTGTCTATAACTTACTATACCCATCTCACTCGCTAGCATTTCGCATTCAAACAAATATCAACGTTATCGCGTTCAAATATTGTCGTCTATTGTGTAGTTGTCTATTGAACTATGAATGAAGTACGAGAATATAAACCGTGATCGTGTCGTCTACAAATTGAACTGGTTTATCTGACAAACGTAAACGGTCGAACCGTTCATGAACCGTCAACCGGTCCATTGAACCAGTCCGTTCATTCAACGCCCACCACTAGTACTGAGTAACGGGTGCGATATCTATCTAGTACCGACCGAGTAACGAATCGTTACCCACGAATACCTTGCGCAACTGGGTATTATTGTAATGTTTATTTATTTATTTATTTAAAATATATGGAAGACTTACAGCTAAATTTACAGTATTGTATGTAGTAGTAAAGAAATCTGGCAGCCAATTACAAGTCTTCACTTATATAAAACAGAATAAAAACAAACGTAAACAGTAAAAAAACAGAACAAAATAAATCTAAAGCTAAATTTGTAAGTACCTATATAAACACTTACCACACACTAATGTTACCATATACTGACCAATCACTCCTCCACTGCACCCTTAAAAAAGTCAAGGCTTAAACACCTTCGCACTTTTGACACACTACTATTGAAAGGATCAATATCATGCTGTTTACACATATTATTGAAGCTTCTGCTTGCACGGATCAAGAAAGAGTTTTGCCTATAGTTAGTCGTCGCAAACGGTACACATATAGGTGGATTAGATCGGGTTCTTGATGGCACATTAAAGTTGAATTTAGATAATAATTCCGCGCTGTCGATGCTACAATTAAAAACTTTTAATAAGAGAGTACAGTCCGAGATCTCGCGGCGCTTAACCAGCGGTAGTAAATGGTACTTTTTACAGAGACCGATGTAGTTGTCCGAACTATAGGGAACCTTTTGGTGATAGCACAAGTACTTTATGAACCTTTTCTGCACCTTTTCAATTCTATCGATATATTTATGATACCGTGGGTTCCACAACTCAGACGCGTATTCAAGATGACTTCTGACAAAACTACAGTAAAGAATTTTCAAGGTCTTGGCCTTTTTAAAGCATTTGGATAACCGCATAACGAATCCCAATGCTTTGGATGCTTTAGCGACAATTGCATCAATGTGTTCTTCAAAGATGAGCTTTGAATCATGGATTACGCCTAAGTCACGGATTACATTGCATCTGGGCAGCGCCTGACCATTCAACGTATAAGATGTGGCTATTACGGAACGCTTACGCGAATATGTTACCACCGAGCATTTTGTGGGATTGAGATCCAGTTTACTGAACCGACAGTAAGCCTCCAATTGTCCAAGATCATCCTGAAGTGCGTGCATGTCATTGAGTGATGATATTGTGGCGAATAATTTCATATCGTCAGCAAAGCATAGTAGTTTTGACGATCGTAAGCAAGAGTCAATGTCATTGATATAAATCGTGAATAATAAAGGCCCAAGCAGAGAACCTTGAGGACATCCACTAGGAACTTTAACCCAGCTGGAAATGTAATTGTTAAGTACTACTGCCTGAGTTCTCTTATCTTAGTAGGACGAAAACCATCTTAGCAAGTCACCGTGGATACCTATGCCATTCAACCTTAAAAGAAGGGTATGATGATCGATTCGGTCAAAAGCCTTGCTGTAGTCTGTATAGACTACGTCAACTTGCTGCCCTCTGTCCATGGCATCGGTAATATAGTCATTCAACAAGGAGAGATTCGTGACAGTTGACCTTCCCTTCAGAAAACCATGCTGAAATGGACTGAAAGAGGTTTTAAGAGCTGAGTACACCTGGTCGTAAACGATTCTTTCAAAGACCTACTTTATGTATGTTTTATACAAATTACGAACGTTTCGATGCAAGGACATCATACTGTATGCATACGCAATAGGACTTGATTCGTAATATGCATAATATGCATTCGTATTATGAGGTATGAGAAGTAACCGGTAAAACCGTACGGTAATGTAACGATACAGAACGAAATCGGAAGCCGATATTTCAAAACTTTTGAACGTAATTTCTATGTTGAAAAGATTATCAAATGAAGAAAATTAGCTTGGATTCATAGGAATGAGAAGCAAACACACTTCAGTCCAATGCTCTTCCAATGTTTAAAAGCAAAAAAACATTAGTCATAAAGTATTTTTTAAATATTATAGACAAATTAAATAAATGCCATTTATTATTATTTTTTTTCAATTATGATTTCTAAATTATTTATATGCGCAATCATTGACTACATAATTTTTATGTACTCTATGTGCGCAATACTATTATTTATCAAAAAACGCAGCAAAATAATGTACATACATTACTTGATTTCGATGTTTTGGACTGAAGCGTTCACATTATTTTAGGATAAAAAAAAGAATTAAGTACAATTTAATTTTTGCATGGTGTTAATGTAAAGATATATTATTTTTGTTTCGATAATTATAGCTTATTTTAAATGTTAATAAAATTAAATAACCCAAAAACAAAAAGCAATATTAATAATTTATGTATAAAATGAATCGCATGGTATTATTAGACAAATCAGATTGACGTGTGACGTGTACTTTGTTTTCATTGCGGTGACCGGAATCTCGAAGATTTTAAGTGATATTCTTCGGAATCTACTTAAATTGTAAGTATTTTAAAGACTCTTATAATCCCCAAATACTTTCCACTAATTTCCACCATTAAAATTCCACTGCACGAGTACCTCGATTTGTAGTACAGCAAAAAGACAGTCACAAACTTTACTGTAGATAGCAAGCACATCATTGAGAAGTGGTAAAAGATGCATGATACGTTCTCGAGATCCAGTTATTTTGTTGGTTTAGTTAGTTTTTTTGTTTCTCCGCCGGTCTACGTAATATTGCCGATTGTTTTAGAAAAAAAAAAGGCTGTAAGGTTGGTGCTGTTACGAGAACGCACATTGCGTTCATGTCGATAGACAGGTGATCTTAGGAGTTCAAACGTCCCCTATTAAATAAAAAAACATCCTAAATTAAACAAAAATATATTCTTTTTGTCTTTGCGCCTGATTAAGATTCCCCAAAACAAAATCCTGGATACAACCCATATTGTACTACTAAGCTAGCCTGTATCGAAGCCATCAGTCTCATTTCTCATTAATCAGTGGCAAAAGTTATGTAGAACATCTAATACAAAATTGTTGACATGATGACTATTTGGTGTAAATGGCTGACAAGTAGGCACATCTCTACTTTTTAAGTAGAATTTTTAATATAAAGTCACATTTTTATGAGTAAAAAAAATCAAATTGATTTTGATAATATATTGTATTTACAGAAACCTATCATCATGATCACTGACATCCAACTGGCGGTGTTTTCCAACATCTTGGGAGTCTCCATCTTCTTACTAGTTATTCTGTACCACTATATCAGCGCCAATAGCTCAAAATAAAGGTAAAATAACTTTATTCTACTACATGTGGCATTTATTAATTTGTATGAATTAAAAAATAATACTTTTGACAACTTTTGTTGCAGATGCACAAAACAGCTTGCCTGAAGATATATCTACAATAAAAATTATATAATTTTATTCCATCTAAATAATGTTTAAGATGTAAATAAATTAAGTTCTCAAACTCTTAGTTTTATTTGCCTGAACCAATATCACAGAGTGTCAGAAATTTTCTCATTGAGGCTACAAATCTTCAAATTAATTTCATTTGTGGAACAAATTCATTTATTTCCCTGAATATTCAGGGCGCCTAGCAAACGCGGTCGCTTCTGACACAGCCGCGAACAGGCGCGCATCCAGTTTTTTATTTAAAGTGAGAAGTCAACTCATTTGACCTGCTGTAACAGTTAATGTGTAGTCTGATTATGGCTTTCATCACCGGCTACAGCTAATTATAGACACGTTGCTTAAATCATCTGTTACAGTCTTTGAAAGAGCACAGGCATGAAGTATGCTGTTAATCGGCGAAAGTCACCCTGTCTGCTATGCTTTCACGTCTAAACTACTGAAACAATCTTGCTGTAAATTGGTACGAAGATAGTTTAAGACCTGAGGAGCCGCGCGTAGAATCTAGTAAATAAATAAAATGTACTTTTTGGATTGCTCTTTCATAATTCTGAAGAACTCTGGATTGCACGAAGATGTGCAAACGAAGAGATAGATGGCGTAAATGTTAAATTTAAAGATAAGCCTAACTTAAAGTGTTATCAACGCCATCTATTGATAATGTCTGTCAATCTACCACAGTATGCAAACTGAATATACAGAAAGATAGCACCGAATACGTTTTTAAAATTAAAAAACAGATGACGCTACCGGTATGTTAGTTTCAAGTAAATCAAGTTTGAGAAGTTTTTATTTTCACAAACTTTAAAAAACAGGCACTGGCTAAGAATATGATCTGGAGGTTATGCCCCCTCCCAGGGCGAGGGTCAAGGTGTGCGTTACCCCAGCAAAATAATGTTGAAAATTGTAATTTTTATCTTACAGATTTTTAGTTGTCCATCTTCTGTAATTGTTGCGCACATTTTTAAATTTGTTGCACTTATAGTTTTTTAGTTATTTAAAAAAAACTAATCCTGCTGGGGTAACGTTACTGCAGCCAGACATTTTCCTTTTTAATGGGAATATTGAAATAAATATTAGCTATATAATTAGTTGTCTAAACGAGGTAAATGTTGCAAATAATTTTGTAATTTTTCTTTCTTCGGCTGCGAAGTTATTCGAGATCCTGCTGGAGTAACGTTTGTGGTTTTGCTGGATCTCTGAAACGGTCAAGCGGATTCTTATCATCTTTTGTACATGATCTTTTAAGAATTAGTTTTAATTTGTTGGGCAATAAAAAAATGAAATTAATAAACCGTTCAAAAGTTATTTAATGAAATATAAAAACACTTAAATAGGTTCTAACACCTTAAATAAGAACTTTAAAGACTTACTTTAAACGTTATTTTGTAGCTTATAACTGTCTTTAAATGTATGTGAAGTTTCATTAGTATCCTGTGTGTAATAAACAAGTTATGATCAATTCAGTTTACCGTCTCAATGCGCGTGGAGTTATTTGGCCACAGATAACCCTGTATGTGGATATATCAACTGAATGATACGTCAATAATTAGTTGCTTAGTTCAGTTATATACCTGCAAAATTTCAGCGCAGTACTAAACCCCATATCTCCGCCGCCAGTATTAGAAAGTGCTTATATGCCGTCATTTTCTTCAATGTTTCTTTTTTATTAAATAAAAGACAGCGCCCTTCCTACCATATGGGACCTTAACATAACATATTGTGAAACGGGGATTTTGTAAACTCATCAGTCTCATTCCGGCCCTGGCCCCGTCACGTCCCCAGCTCAGTGCTCCATTACCTATCTAGAAAACAGTTAACGAGGGCACTTAAGGCGATGAATCAAAATATATAATAAGCGTAGAACAAAACATGCACTGACTGCACTAAATACATTAGATAAGGTCATTGTATTGTTAGCGGACTTAGCAGTGGTGTACACTTACCGCAGCGCTTTATTTCTTGAATCATTTCTTAACCAACTTTTAAAAAAAAAGGAGGAGGTTCTCAATTCAACTGTATTTTTTTTTTCATAGACGCCTGGATCGATTTCGGTAATTATTTTTTGTCTGAAAGAGAAAACTTTAATGTAGGTAGTTCCATTTTCATCACCATCTGATCATATAATCCTAGAGAAATCAAGGGCAACCCTCAAATTTAAATAAATAAACAAATGATCAGAAATCATAATCATCGGAATTCATAATATTGTTTTCATACACCTTGTTTAATCCAATTTTATTTCTCATATTTTTCCTAATGATTGATACTTCTAATTATTTTTAGGGTTCCGTAGAATCTACAAGCAATCCTTATAGTTTCGCCATGTCCGTAGTCTGTCCGAGGCATAGCGTCGATACCGTTAGTGCTTGAAAGCTGGAATTTTGCAAAACATTAATAACTATAATATAGTTATTAATGTTTTGCAAAATTCCAGCAAATGTCGCTATGTCGCATCCACCCTGTATACATATTATGTATACAGGGTGGATGCGACATAGCGACATTTATTGAAACCACAGCTTCTATACATGGCCAGTATGCATTTCCACCGGATAAAAAATTCTCTGGCGAAAAAAAAAATCCACGTCTTCCGAACAAATTGCACGATCGCAATGTTCAAATTGTTCGGAGAACGTGATTTTTTTTTTTTTCGCCAGAGAATTTTTATCCGGTGGAAACTGATACTTACCATGTATAGAAGCTGTGGTTTCAATAAATGTCGCTATGTCGCATCCACCCCGTATATAATAAGAATAGAAGGAAGTAGAATAAAATCTTACCTACATGTAAAGTGAAAGTTATTTTTCTGCAGATCACTTCATCAAATCAAATAATTTATTTTGCAGATAACACTGTAAAATGGTGTTATTTAATATACACGTCTTAAGTGATCTTGCCGTAAGACATGCAAGAATATATTATTGGTAAAATCGTTTTAATCAAATCAGGACTGGCTGAAATAGTTACTGAGAAAATGCTTTAGAAATTTAAATAAGATTAAAAATAAAAATTTAGAATTATTACAATATACAAAATAGTTAATTGTACTAACCATTTGATGACACTGTGAGGTATAAAATCATTTATTTTCTTATTTAAATATTCGTTCAAGGTATAGTAGCATTTTTTTTACTAAAAAGGGCCTAAATTTTGTCTTAAATAGAACAATATTCATGGCCCTAATTTCTTGAGGTAATTTATTGAATATTATTATTATTAGATATTATTGGTCGCCTATTATTTACGTCGGAGGCTAACGTAAATAAATATGGATTAGTGTTGAAAAATATTGAGATCTCATAAATATACAAGCTTGAGAGAGTTAATATTTTATTATTCTTAAAATTAGTTTACAAGGTTCTGTTAATTGGAGCCCAAACAAAGCCATTATACATCGTTTTATTGATTAAAGTCAAAATTAGTCGAGTTCCCCCAAAAAATTACACCATACCTCAGGACTGATGCAACTAAACCATGGTATGCTGTTAGCAAGGTATTAACATTTGAGATAATAATAATATGTTTAAGTTCATGTAGCGCATAAACTGATTTATTATTTTTTTTACAAATTACTTTAATATGATCTTTCCATTTCATTTGATTATCCACCTTAACAACTAGGAATTTAGTGATTTACACCGTGACCCATTATTTTGGGTATAGTTAGATAGACAAAACACAGAAAACACTCACACCCTTAGCTTAATTGGCTTGTGTTAAGAGGAAGTTTACGTTCGCGATTTAATGGCCAGGATTCAAACCCACAACCACTCGATCGTTGTCGTCTATTAATTGCGCTACGGCCGCTTCCTTTTTAACCGATTTCCAAAAAGATTCTATGTTCAATGAGTATTTTTTTTTTAGGCTTTTCCAGCGATTTGTTTTTCATTTGTTAACCGATTTTAAAAATCATTTTTTTTTAGTGATGGTGTACTTATTAACTTATTTCCTAAATGGTCCCATATCCACCAAGTAAGTATCTGATGAAGGAATCCCAAAGAATCGTGGACAACCCTCAAATTTTCTTATACATAGTAGTAGTAGGTTCTTCAGTGTTTTTTTGATATTTTCTGAAGCTATTTAGATATAAGCACCTGCCAGTCAGCATCTCATGTTGTTGAACGTATGATGGAAGGAACAAATCCTCAACGGTAGAGTATAAATAAATAAATAATAAATAAACATTTCACAACTAACACACACCGCCATCTAGTCCCAAACTAAGCAGAGCTTGTACTATGGGTACTAGAATAACTGATACTAATACATATATACTTTTCTTTTGTAAATACATACTTATTATACATAGAAACACCCAGACTAAGACAAACCCCCATGTTCATGCACACAAAGATTTGTCTTAAGTGGGAATCGAACCCACGACCTTCGCGTCGCAGGCAGGTACACTACCCACTCCGCCATCCGGGCGTCAAATGTATGGGGATAATTCTTTGACCGTTGACCGTATTTTTCAAGTATATAGGTACAGATGAGGCGAGACGCTGAATATGACTTAAGTATACTCATTTAAGAAGTAAAAGAGCAACTAAAATCTACATACTCGTAGAATAAGAAGTTTAGAAGTTTTATGTACCTGTGTTTCTAACGTTGCTGAATAAGCAGTCTTAAACGAGAATGTTTGATGATAAAGATACTTTTACTAAAAAGAGATAAATGAAAGCTTTGTAGAAAAAAAGTAAACTGACTTTAGATAACCTTAATAAAAAGAATTAAAACTATCGGTTTAATTGTTTTTTGTGTCTGTGATCAGCACTTCAAGAGCTATTGAACCGATTTTTCGCGTTTTTATATTTTTTTTATTTATTTATAAAACTTCATATACAACATTGGCGGACTTAATGCATAGGGCATTCTCTACCAGCTTACCTTCAGGTGGTGCAGAGATAACAAAGTGGCGAAGTCATGACATAGTGCAAAGAGAGTAAAACAATAAATTAAATTAAAAACATAAAATATAAATCCTAACTATGAATAGATATAATGTATAAATACATAAATACAAATTATATCGCAGTGTGTGGTAATAAAAAAAATAACAATAATAATAGCAGCCCTGTATCTAACATATGTCCCACTGCTGGGCACGGGCCGCTTCTAATAATGAGAAGGGTTAGGCCATAGTCCACCACGCTGGCCAAGTGCGGATTGGTAGACTTCACACACCCTCGAGTACTTTTAGGCACTCTCAGGCATGCAGGTTTCCTCACGATGTTTTCCTTCACCGTTAGCGAGCGATAATTTATATGATAAATACACACATACGTATCTTCGAAAAGACAAATCTTAACGATTTATTTCAGAGGTGTGTGCCGTGGGATCGAACCCGAGACCTTCGACTTAGCAGTCCTACGGTCACCCACTCGGCTATCGCTGCTTTTTATCGTTGCTTGTGTGGTAATAATTCTGGCTTATTCTTAATAAAGAGTTCGCGAACTTTCATTTTAATTGCATAACGGCTCGTAGTCATCCTGGATCCGAGGGCATTCCAGAGAAGGACTGATTGAACAGGAAAAGATGAATTAACAAAGCCAGAAGTATGAGAGGGAACTAGGAGGAGAAGATTATAAGAAGAGCGAAGATCTCTATTGTGATTATTTAATGCTTTTATGTTAATAAGTTTTAATTGATACTGAATACCGTTCAGTGATCTTTGAAGATCGCGGGGAGTCGTTGGTTTCAGTCGGCCATAAACCGCGCGCTGTGGAAATCGATTGGTGATGCCTATGTCCTGCAGTGGACGTAGCCTGATAAAGATGATGATGATGACCGTTCAGCGTTGAACAAACGCTTGGTGAAATCGGCGATAGCTCGTTCATAAAAGCTGTACCACTTCTAGGTAGATATTGTCATATTTTGCTTACTAATACCTACTTTTTAATATACTGATCAGTTGTCATGTCATCATAAAGGAAATTAAGTAATATTGACTACAAAATAATTATTAGTAAATATTGACAAATCAACATTTCGACATAGTTCAGCACGTGCAGTGGTGTCATGATTTTTACAAAAACCTGCAAATCAGCGAAGTCAGCTAAACGCAGTGAAAATAATTTGTTTGTTGAGTTACTAAGGGGAGAAACGGGCTAACTGAACCTTACATAATATTTAATATGTATTTGCAAATTACTAGTAAGCTTTTTTTTTTATACACGAAATAAAACAAATAAAAAAATTGTAGTGCAGAAACTATATTATAGACTTCTTTTATAAAAAGGATTCGTCACAACAATTTAACAGAGTGTTATTTGGTCACCCAGAACTTATTATAACATTTTACGGTAGGTATAATTGACGTTTTGTACTTATTGTTGTATACCCTCAAGCTTGCCTTCGTACACTGTTTTAGTCCCGATTTCATAAAATCTACGGTTTTTATTAAACCCGTATTTCTTATTATTTCTTTCTCATTCAATGTTTTAACGTGACGGAGTGACTGATAGCTGCTAGCTGACGGCTTCGAGTTAAAACTCGATTTAACACGTTGTTGAAATCGGCACTAAATATGGTGATAGAGCTCTTGTGAACCTGCTTGAGGGATTTACCATCACCATTTTAAATTTTGCCTGCCACCAAATAGTATTAAAGGTATTATAACTTATAACTTTTACTAACTACTGTCTGAGTCTGTCTGCCAGTTTGGTGGTAAAATAAAACCCTGAAATTACTGACACATCTGGCATAACACCGTAGCCCTCAAATGTAATGACGCAATAGCAATATTTTATGGATTAAGGATGATCATTGACTACCAGGAGGACTACAGGCCCGTTTGCTAAATGCAAAAGAAGTTCTATCTATCGGTCTGTGCTTTCAATAATAAACCACTGAACAAAAAAAGCCTAAGTTTTAAGGCGCCGTAACGTCGGCGTGCGAAGTATAGTTTTATTAGACGAGCAACGAACTGATACATTGAATTTTACTATACAGGGTGGATGCGACAAAGCGATATATATTATTTGTCAGTATTCATTTTCACCAACATAACATAAATAACAACACGCCTATATTACCCAGGGTGTGGCAGAGGTGTACAACACCCACTTTTCATCATGGTATAGGGGGTGAGCCTATCGCCATCCAGCGGGGACAATTCCAACACCGTGCTGCTATTGTGAATTCCCTGACGGAAAGTTCACAAATTATACATTGCTGGATTCGGGAATCAAAACCCGAGACCTCGTGATAAAAGGTGCATACGCTAACCACTAGACCATCGAGTCATTACCACCAGTAAAAAAAATAATGAAGAACTTTTGTATTTATGTAATATTATTTTTAATTTTCTTTTACCTACTTGTGTAATGTTGGCGACTTGTTGTCCACTTTTACCCGACTTCCTCTAGGAAAATATTTTGATTCGATTTTACGTTTGTTGTATGGGCCGATGCCTTCTACCCGAAATCTAAAGTTAATATGGTTTTGAAAGGACTTCTAAAAAAGGATGAGGTTCTCAATTCGTTGTATATATTTTTTCTTTTTTTCTGTTTCCCCGTTGCTCGAAGACGCCAGGACCGATTTGAGAAATTATTTTTTTTGTTTGAAAAAGTATACTTGTCATGTGGTCCCAATCTAGGTCACGATCTGATGATGGGATCCTAGAGAAATCAAGGCCAACCCTCAATTAAAAGCTTCTATATTTTTTTTTGTATTTTACCTAACGCTACTTGGATATCTATCATCTAGCAATCAACATTTCATTTTGCTGAGCTTATGCTGGAAGGTACAACTTTTCAACGTTTAGGAGTACGGGGATAATTCTTGAAATATAGGCAACTTAAGGTCGTACTGTTTTCTCTAAAGTTATACACAGATGAGAGACGTTGAATATTACTTAAATATTTTTTACTTTTTAGTGCATTTTTTGTAATTGATATTTTTTTTTTATTTGAAAAATTATTGCAGCTGCCACATCAGCTGTGGAAATTTACCACCGGTCACCGCCAATATAGAGCAGAAACTAGCAAAGAAACACAGGTTTTTTGTATGAGCCCCTTAAATATTTATTCTATTTGGTTTTTAGTAGTTGTTGGTATAGCGGCAACAGTTTTACATCATCTGTAAATTTAGTGTTTACGGTACATGAGATACAGCCTGGTGAAAGACGGACAGACAGACGGACAACGAAGTCTCAGTAATAGGGTTCCGTTTTTAACATTAAGATATAGGACCCTAAAAACACTTCGTATACGTTTATACCTACCATCTATGATCAAAAAAATTACACTTTGCTTAAAAACACGGCCCGCTGAACTAGAGGTAGCAGCTGATTAGAATAATTTCCACCTAGAAGCCTCCTTCTAGATGGTGGTGTGTAAATTAACTGGATGTAGAGCTCTTGTGAACGAGATCGTGGAAGGAAGAACCACTGTCTATTCTTTAACCTACCGAAATATTTATAGTTATAATGTAACGTTATTTTCACTTCTATGTTTCTAGTGGTAAGCTATTGTAAGTAGGTTAGGCTATGAAATAGCTGGAACATGCACCTTCTACCTAGCATAATATTGTAAGCCCTCATGATAGTAGGGCTATTTAATTATATCATTTTAGTATTTCCTGACGGAAAAATCCAGAATAACGCTTGCCTAACCCGTGATCCGAAACCGAGACTTCTGTGTGTTTAATACTACTGCCACTGTAATATTTTATAGGCGTAGGTAATGTTATGTTACGCTTTAGAATGAGATGGATGACATGGATCTGATGGTGGTAGAGCTCTTGTATACGAGTTCGAGGGCGGCAGCACCACCGTATCACCTTTAATTTGCCGCCAAATAGTAGTGCTTGCACTGCTGTGTTCCGGTTTGGTGGTGAGATCAGGCTCTGAAAATACTAGAACATGAGGCATACAAAAATAGTCCTCAGATGGTGCGACGCATTTACAATCTACTTTTGTATATTGTTAACGTTCATGGGTTATAGAAACGTCGTATAAATAAAAAAACGGAATAAGAATGACCCCAGTTTAGATTTTCATCAAATACTTCAGCCTTATTGCCTATACCTATAATGTTTTTTGCAATCCCAACCGAGATTACAAATTAAATTAGACAATATTATACTGTGTTTCAAAATATTTGCCAAAAAATATGAAATAATGTAATGTTAATAGGTACTGTTGAAGTAGTTCAATTAGGTACCGTTTTAACTGTTTAGTACTTTTTACATACTTCGGGCCAATTCACCAGTTCCGGATAGCCTATTGGACACTTATTATTTAACAAGTAAAATGTAAAATTTATATAGAAATTTTAGAATTAACCAGTACTTTACTATCCGAAACCTTATCAGGAACTGGTTAAATTGGGCCTAAGTATACAGTGTATATAATGGCTAACTGGTGCAGATACGGTGAAGATTATTATATCAACTTTTATATAACTATATTATATAGGTTTAGTTCTACTTAACCCTTAAGAACATTTATTTTGGCGTTATATTATTTTGTTTAATAATAATGTAGGAATGGCATATAAAAGCATTGCAAAACATTGTGACAGTTTTCTAAATCAGCGAATAAAACATGTTTTTCTGATTTCATTAACAAAGTGCACATTCTACTGACGCAGCATTTAGCGCTTCGGCGCTGCATCGCGCGTACGCTCCCCACCCAAACTCAGTGCTGAGTCTACAAAATATGTATTTAAAAGCTATGCATTTGTCTGTAATCGACACACAACACAAACCAGCACAATGAAGGCGGTTCCGGTGTTGCTTTGTCTTGCTCTCGTCCATGGCATCAACGCCAACATCTTCAAGCAGGAAGACCGTCCAGTTGACGGTCTTGCTGTACAGCAGCCCGAGTACATCGACCAGAACCAACGGCAACACAGGGACCAGCCTTCAGAAAGCGAGCAGCAGGAGCAGCGTCAAGACCAACAGCGCGATCACCTCGTTCAACAGGAACAACAGCCCCAGAGCCAGGCGTGGGATCAGCGCAGAGAACAGCCCCTCGACTCTAAGCCACAACAATACCAACAGCCCGCCTACCAGAGCGTCCAGTACCAGCCTTTGTCCGTAAAGAAGTCGCAGGAACAACACCAGGCACAGTACCCTGTCCACAACTCTCACCACCGCGCACAATACAAACATAAGACCCAACGCAGTCAAAGCCAATCCAGCTCGTCTTCTAGTGAAAGCTCTCAGGAATCTCACGAAAGACAACACTACTACGGCAGCCAGAGGTCCACATCACGCACTCACAGCCAGCAATGGGCCTCTCCTCTGCCAGCTTCGGTTATGAACCAGGATATCCAGATGGCGCCTGCTTTTGCTATCCAATGGCAATCCCTGCAACAGGAAGTCGACCCTGACACTTCAGTCCAAGGCAAGGAGAGAATCGAGCAGATCTTTGCTTACGCTCAGAATGCTATGAAGCACATTACTGAAGAGGACAAGGTGAAATTCCACGAAGCTTATGAACTCGCCAAGCAGCAGGACAACACTGACGCTGAGCTGAACGCTACCCAATTGGCACAGAAATACCAGTACCCCGTGGAGGAACATACAATCAAAACTGACGATGGTTACGTACTCACTCTCTTCAGAATACCACCAAAGAAGCAGATCCGTGACGTGCAGAAGAGACCAGTTGCTTTCTTGATGCACGGTATTCTTGGAAGCGCTGATGACTGGCTCCTCATGGGCCCACAAAAGTCCCTCGCCTACTTACTTTCTGATGCTGGTTACGACGTTTGGCTCGGTAACGCTCGTGGCAACAAGTACTCCAGACGTCATGTTAGCAAGTACCCTGCCCTGTCTGAATTCTGGCAATACAGCAACGACGAAATCGCTCTTGACGACTTGCCCGCTATGATCGACTACGCCCTGGAGACCACCCAGCAGCAGAAGCTTTACTACATCGGCCATTCCCAGGGAACCACTGCATTTTTCGCGCTCACCGCCACCCGCCCTGAATACAATGACAAGATAATCATGATGTACGCTTTAGCCCCCATGGTCTACATGACAAACGTGCGCAGCCCACTGTTCCGCATGATCGCTCCCACCAGCAAGTTCTACTCTCGTCTCCATAAGAAGATTGGCAACTCCGCTTTCAATCCTAACAAGGAGCTGATCCGCACCGTTGGAGGAGATATGTTGGAGAACGAGGTCGGCTGCAAGTACGTGTCTTCAAACGTTAACTTCGTTATGGCTGGTGTCAACATTGACGGTTTGGAAGCTCAGACTATCCCTGTGGTGATGAGCCACTTGCCAGCTGGAACCTCCACCAAAGTGATTAAACAATACGGCCAGGCTGTCTCCTCAAATGAGTTCAGAAGGTACGACTACGGCGCCAAGATCAACCAGAAGGTGTACGGTAGCGAACAGCCACCCAAGTACAACATGGAGAATGTGCAGGCTCCCGTCATCCTGTACTACAGCGAGGAGGACTGGCTCGCTCACCCCAAGGATGTCGCCAGGCTAGAGAAGGAGCTTCCTAACGTAAGAGAATCGAACAAGGTAGCCGACGAGCACTTCAGCAACATGGACTTCCAGTTCTCAAGCAAGGCCCCCGCAATGGTGTACAGACAGCTCATCGAATCCATGGAGAACCAGCAGAGCCAACAGACCAACCAGTAACGCGTGCTACGCCGAAGACTGTTTTAATATTTGTATTAGCTAGATTTATATCGTTCATTGTATTAAGTTATTTTTTTTACTTCACTGGCGAATAAATAAATCCGTCCATATTTTAAATATTCTGATATTTTAATTATTTTTTACACCTCAGTTAAATAAACCAACCGGGGCGGTGTCATTGTCAAGCTTTCCCCGCTGTCAAATGTGAATGACCGCTGATCATACACTTCATATAAATATATACCTAGTTGTCAAATCCTACGATTTGACACTAGCGCGGTACAATTTACCCCTACCCTCCCTTCCCTGCTAGTTTAGGCAGCATTCTTTACATAGATATTTGCGTTCATAGCGTGTCCATATTGGTTTTTTAGTCTGATTATAACACATTATGGGTAAAATAAAAGATAAATAAATAAATAAATATATCTCAACTTACACTCAACGCCATCTAGTCCCAAACTAAGCAGAGCTTGTACTATGGGTACTAGAATAACTGATACTAATACAATACTACATAAGATCTTGGCGGGTCGTAAAATGCACTGTCTCAGTCACTCGTGTAGGGTTCACGTTTTACATATTATATCTCGTTCTCGTTCTCGCGGGCCGCCAAAAAGTTTGACGTTTGGTATATAAATAGAACCCAGTACTCTGACTTCATCCTATTCCTTGAAATAACCAAAAACAATCACGTGATACACGATAGGGCTGCCCACTTACTGTATTTAAACGACTTCCAAAAAGCTGAGGTTATATATTTGACGCGTATATTTTTTCATGTTTATACACTACAGATTACAGATATTTGTAAAAAATCTATTATAAATTGTAAGCCAGGGTGGTCAATTAGTGGTCTGAAGTACAGGCCTCAGCTTAGCTTGGGCACCAGTCTCCCACAATAACTGAAAAGATTACGTATGTACTTCTTCGAGTATGTAGCAAATGACTTTCTGTACAAATATATAGTGCATTGTCTGTCGAGTTAATCTATACTGATAATGAATATCGTAAAAATTTTATTTTTAGCAAAACCCTTGCTGATAACGCCCGCAAATGAGTGGGCCCGGTGATGGGATTAGGGATAGAACCTTGTCACATTTCACAGGTTAGTCGTTGATGACGGTTACAATTGTCAATAATAGCTGTTCATCTCGCGATTTCATGCGCTCTTATAAGCTCTTACAAACGTCATTAACGACAAAACAGTTAATTACGTAACATAATTATGTAGTAGTTTTTTCCCGCGATTTTGTCCGCGTGGAATTCGTTATATTAAGTAGTAGCTGCTCCCGCGCTTTGACTCGCTTTTAAACCTTACCGCTCAGCTTCTATGGAGTTAAGTGTAAAGTTAAATATCTAAAGATCTTAATGGATATCCTCAACAAGGTGAGACAGTATTTTACACCAAGGCACTTGCTCGACCTCTATCAAGCGCATGCCCGGTCGTGTGTGGAGTACTGTTCACATCTCCCAGGTAGGAAAATCCGACCTAGACGAATAAATGACGTCATTATAAGGTCAATTTAGAGTCAGTACTTTATTCGTCGAATATTTACGTCCCACAGACGTCAATTTAGCGTCAGTCTTTTATGGGTCGTGAATGTACGTTTTAGCGACGTCCATTACGTTCGTCCATTGGTCGTCCGTTATTTTCGTAGTACGTACGTCATTCTACTACCGTGTTCGCTCAAAAAAAATGCAGTGCTTGATTTTTTATGTCTGGTAAGTAGGTACTTACCTATCTATTTGCATACCTACATAAGTTTGTATTATGTACTTACTTTATTAATATATATTTATTTTATTGCCTGTTAGATGTCCGCTAAAACACTTTGTACCTACCTATATTTATAATTATATCGACCTACTACCTATTAGCACCGATAAAGTATTACTATTAATACTTTATCGATGCTATTAGCCTATTATTGCCTACTACCTTTCAAGCATTATCTATGCTCGAAGCTACCATTACGGTATGGTATTGATTGATAAACATAATAACAGCCATAATAATTTAAGTTAAAGAACCTACATAATTATGAATAAGTAATTATATTAAATTTTAACTAATAATTACTAATAAAACAACAAAATAATTATAACTTGTCATGCTGCATGTTAAGTACCAACTAGCAATATCTTTTGCGTGAAACGAAACGTGTAGGACTTTCCCTCCATTTTTAACCGTTGCGTTGCTTCGGTTGCTTGGACGCGGCACTGAGCCACTGAGGCACTGAGCGGCGCGCGGCGCGTGTGTTGAGTTGAGTGCGATGTATAAATAATAACTCAAATACCTATCTTGTTTTGTTGTCGAATAAGTTTGTGTCCGCCACTTTAATAACTCAAATATCTCGTTTTCTTGTCCAATAAGTTTGTGTAGTGTGTACCTAATAGGTAAGCTTTAAGCATTATGTTTGCTGTTATACAATTTTCGGAAAATGACGGCGGCACAGTTTCTGTGGTGAACAAGGACTGGCTGACGCCAAGGCGATGTGAAGTTTATTGGCCCCCAGCCAAGGGCTCAAAGGAATTCAACCGATTCCTTAGCCAGGCATCGCCTGACGAAAAATGGAAGCTGTATGGGGTGCAAAGAGTTTTTTACGAGACTGGTATGTAATTTCTGTCCGTCTGCTGTTTCTACGTAGTGTGGTGATGTCTGCCTGAGTGTGGTATAGGTTCTTTTAGAATTATAAACATCAATGCACGTGCCGTTTTTGTAAAGCCCTTTCATTTTTATTTGTGAATGTGTCTGCTGCTTAAGTTTTAAAATAGTCTAACCCAGAAATTGTCTAAATCTAACCTACCTGGTGATGTTCTAACCTAGTTGTTAATAGTGGTTGTTGGTTCTTGATAGCCCCATTGACACCTATTAAAAGTGTATAAATGTGCATGTTCTTGCTTGCTTTAGATGACATAGAAAAAGCAAAGAAAAAGTTGAAACTGGTGGAGGTGTCTTCTGATATACAGACTGAAGAGGAAACTGAGGTTTCCAAGAGGAAACCTCAGAAGAACAAACGTTATATTTGCAGTAGTGATAGTGATGAGAATAATGATAATTTTACCAGACCACCACCCTTTAAAAAACAAGGTTAGACAATTCACTTCTTTTCTTTGGCAATGAGATGTGTACCTCACATGTTTGACCTACCTATATGCTAAGTTTTTGTTTCACAGTTATAAGAACGCCGCAATACCTGAATAAATCTAATGATCTAACATCGGATCTACCAATACTGTCTGGCAGTTTGTTGCAGGGTATGTATTAGATAACAATATGATTTGGGAATAAAGTCGATTTATGTAAAGTTAGCATAATAATTTAAATGGGTATAAATACATCAATACTTACACACTATTATTACTGACAGACTACAGGTCCTGGAGACTTGAGGAAGCTATGTTTCTTTAAGTATGAAAATAAGTTCACACGCAGTAATTCACACGGGCTTCCACTAGTATGTAATATCAGTGTTAATTTTATTTAATTTGCAGGACTGCTTCAGACTGGGGCTGATGATATCCATGTTTTAGATACACCAGGATGCAGTGTAACTGAAACCACTGAATTATCAGGTATGTAGGCCTCTTGGCAAAAGAGCTATTTTATAACATTGGACTTTTTTAATTAATTTCGAGGGCACAGGCGACCCAGTTGTGTAAACAGTGTGTAATGTTACCTGTTAAAAAGTTTGTTGTTTTTTTAGAATACCAATCAAAAGTGCTGTCAATGTTATCTCTCATGAAAACACAAAATGATCAAATCATACAAATGTTAAAGCAAAATAAAATTTGTCAAGGCACACTGAAAGAAGATTTCAAATTTCCAATTAAAACTGCTGCAGAGTTGCATGCAACGGAACAACTGCTGCTACTGAAAGAAAATTATGACAATTTGGTAAATATTCTTTCAAACATTTAACTTGCTTACTAACAAACAATTAAAACACTGCCTTCCTTCCTAAGCAGTAGAGTATAAATATGTTTAGCCAAACCATGAAGCTGGTCTTCTGACTCGAGGTCACTTTGATGTTATTGAATTGATTGAGTTTAGCTATCTCTAGATCGCATAGTGGTGCAGCATGCAGATGCTCAAATGTTTCATGTGTATTTACATGTTAAAAACGTTTCAATGTTGTATGGGTAAGGTACATATTTAAAAGCTACTACTACTACTATATTTTTACCTATAATTTAAATAAATAAGTAATTAAAGTACAAAAATTAGAAACAATAAAACATACATACATAAATGCTACCTATAAAGCTAAAACCTGATTTATTTATTTACAGGTGTCCTATATCAAAATACTGGGTGGCAGTGATGCAGCCTCAAAGGTTTACCGCATCTTGAAATGGGCGTTTACAGACCATGTTGCTGTTGACTATAATTTTTATGGAAAACGTTCAAATAAAAAGGCGTTTTGCCAACTGCGCATCCGTGATTGTATTGTTGGTAGGTACCTAAGTTCTTTGATATTTCTAGATAATAATTTATTTGCTACATTATGGTTACAGTGTACCTACATGCATTGTTTTGTTCTTATTCAAATAATGGTCATTCATGTCATGTCATTAAAATCTATACAAATATTATTAAGTGTAAAAGTTTGTACTTATTTATTTTGTATGTAACAAATAAACTCAAAAACTACTGGAACCGATTTCAAAAATTCTTTCACCATTAGAAAGCTACATTATCCCTGCATAACATAGGCTTTAGTTTTTACTAGCAACCCGCCCCGGCTTCGCACGGGAGTCATTTAGAAAAAAGAAAGATATTAATGTGAAGTTGCCTTTGAATTTTTCTACTTGTGGAAGCTGGGGCGGATCGCTAGTCTAGACTAGCGATCCGCGATAAAAGTAATCATTGTCAGACACCAACATTAATTTTGGCGCGTCACTAGATTTAATTTGAATACTGATGACTACAGTTACGTAATTAATTTGTATTTTTTTTATTATAGAAGGCGTTGTTACCTCAACATCTGGTTGCACAGAAAAACAAGTAGAAGACTCCATAAAAGTCTGGCTCAAGCATGCCCCTGAACGAGTAAAGAAGAATGACAAACAGATTCAGTGCTAGTTACCATGTCAGAAAAAATAAAATACACACCAAAGGCTGTAATTGGCCAACGTCAAATGTTGAGAAGGGCAAAGGAAGCAGAGTTGAGTCTCGTAGCAGGTCTACATGGGACACATGGAAACTCACCACTTAGTATTTTGCCATCTCCATCATTGAATAATGTACTTCCCCAAAGTCCGGTACCACATATACATGACTGGTCCTTCTCTATAGAACCGGAGGTTTCTATAGATAGTCATATAATTTATTTAAATGATGAACAGGTTATGCCTATAACAGATTCCAACAACGCTAGGGTGGATAATGATTTGAAATCAAAATTAATACACTGGGCAACTATTCAGCATCAAATACCACATAATGCAGTGGATAATTTACTCAAAATTTTGACCCCATTTCACCCAGATTTACCTAAAAATAGTAGGACATTATATAAAACCCCAAAAAATATAGATGTCACATATTTAGAAACTGGGCAATTTGTTTATCTAGGTCTGCTGTCAGAAATTAAAAAACATATAAAATTATTTGATTTTGATGGTAATGCTGAAAATAGAGAAATTAGTTTAAGTTTTAATATTGATGGACTTCCACTTTTTAAAAGTTCTAACACACAGTTATGGCCTATATTAGCCCTGGTTAAGGATATACCTAATGCTAAACCTTTTCCCATTGCTCTTTTTTGTGGAAAAAGCAAACCTGCACCTTTACATGCTTACTTGGTGCAATTTGTAGACGAATTAGTAATCTTACTTAGAGATGGGTTCAGCTTTGAGAATATTAATTACACTGTTAGAGTTCATAGTTTTATTTGTGACGCGCCGGCGCGAGCCTTTATTAAGAGTACAAAACAACATGGTGGTTATTCTGCCTGCGACAAATGTACCGAGCAAGGTGAATACCTGGGCAGAGTTATTTATCAAAGTGTGACAGCACCCAAGAGAACTAATGAATCATTCCGTGCAAAATTAGATGAAGATCACCATGTTGGAGAATCACCGCTCTTAGCACTCCCCATAGACTTGATAAAAATATTTCCTATTGATTATATGCATAATATTTGTTTGGGAGTCATGCGTAAATTGTTAAATGTTTGGATCAGTGGTGGTTTAAATGTTCGTTTACGAAGTCTATCAGTAAATTCCATATCAGAAAAACTAATTTATTGTTCAAAATTTATACCAATTGAATTCAATAGAAAACCTCGAAGTTTAACTGAACTGGCCAGATGGAAAGCAACTGAATATAGAATGTTCTTATTATATGTCGGTCCACTTGTTTTGAAAAAAATCTTGCCACGCTCACTTTATGAAAACTTCTTATTGTTTCATTCAGCTATCACTATTCTTTGTTCAAAAAAACATATAAATGAAATTGGTATAGATGTTGCACAAGAATTATTGCTCATGTTTATAAATCATTCCAAATCAGTATATGGTTTAAAATTTTTAGTGTATAATGTTCATTTGCTATGTCATGTAGGAGATGATGTACGTATCTTTGGCCCACTAGATGAATATTCAGCATTTCCATTTGAAAATTTTTTAAACTCTCTAAAGAAATTGGTACGATCACCTAATAAGCCCTTACAGCAAATTGTTAAAAGATTGAAAGAAATGGAATCTCCTAAAGTATATGATTCTGTACCAAAAACATGTGCTTATGATCATTATGATTCTGGACCTGTTCCTGAAGAGAATGTCTTTGAATGCTTTAAGAGATTAGTATACAATAAATTCACATTCTATGTTGCATCATCTCGTGAAGCAGATTGTTATTGTCTTATTAAGAATTCGAAAGTGTTTAAGATATTTAATATTCTAAAAAATGGTTGTTTCTTTCTCTATGGACGTGAGTTTATGAACTATCAGCCATTTTATGAATATCCATTTAATTCTGTAACTATTGATGTAATGGAAGTAAAAGAACTTTCTAATTTTAAACTGATCCCTATCAGTGAAATATGTACCAAATGTGTTGTAATTCCTGATGAAAGTTATACTGTAAGTATCCCATTACTCCATAACTAAGTATAAGTACTGTCAGCTGCACTGTAATGTGTACAATTCCTGATTTTCAGGAAAGTATATAGCAGCATTGCAATAGACATTTACATGGCAAATGCTGGCAAAAGTGACCTAATGGGCTGAACTTCTACATTTTTTAGTTTTTGTGTTTTAAATGTCTCTTGCAATGCTGCTATACACTGCTTTAAAAGTTAGGAATTGTATACGTTCTACTACAGCTGACTGTACTACCTAAGGTTTAAAGGACCTACGCAATCAGCTGCGTCCTGCGGTGGCGATCAGTGAAACGCTGTCAAATATTTCTGACATATTTGACAGCGTTTCGCTGATTCACTGACCGCCACCGCAGGACGCAAGCTGAACGCTTAGATGTGCGCAAGGCTTAGGAGAAGTATCTCTATAGCATGTACGTGCTCATTTTGTGTTTAAATTTTCAATAAATTTTATAATTTCATGTATTTCTATTTTTTATTAAACCTAGTAGTACCTCTACCTACCTACCCCTGCAGGAGGATGGTGTGGGACGTACACCACCCTATAAAGTACGTCATTCTGAGGTCGCCAGATCGGTCCCAGGTTCGTCCTTGGGAAGCTATCAAAGTACGTTCTATGGACGTCATTATAGGGTCAATACTTAGGGCCCAAACTAGTCTCTATTTACGTTCTTAGTACGTTCTTATAATGACGTCCATAGAACGTACTTCAAACGGTGGTTTGAAGACGTCAGCAAAGGACGTCGTATGGCTGTGACAAATTGACGTCATCTGCTGAGGCTCCCGACGTAGTAAAATGACGTCAGATACGTCCAAAATGACTGTAAGCGGACGTCAAACTGACGTAAAATTCCTACCTGGGCTGTGGGACGGTTCAGCCAAATACCAGCTTGAGGCACTCGAGTCAGTCGAGAGGAGGGCCAAGAGAATCATCTGCGATAACGATCTGACGGATGCTCGACTACAAAGTCTGGAGCACCGTCCGCGTCGCAAGGTTGCCAGCCTATAAACAAACAAGCTTACTTTCTGCCGCGGTTTCGTCTGCTTAGTAGGTACTTTAATAAAAAGTAGCATTATGTTACGCGCCTTGTAGTCAGTTACCTGCAAACAGACAGTCAGACATACAAAAATTATAAAAACTGTTTTTGAGGCATAGTACAAATAATTAATATCAACTGGAAAAAACATTGTTATTTTGACATTAAAAACAGAGACTTCAATTTTATTTATTTGTATTGATGATGATGATATATGGCGCTCTGTGCCATATTTTTCGTCTATCGAGCAACCCACGCTTTTTTCAGCTTATATTAGGAATTATTTTTCACTTTTTAGTTAGAAGTACTTTAAAAGCGTGTTTTTTAGTTTTTTTAAACTATTATTTTTTAATAAAATTCGCGTTACTACCCGTCTTAAAAAAACTTATTATTTATTTATACACATACAAAATACACACATTCTTAACCTAATGGGTCAGAGTACTTAAAACTAAAATGTCAGATTAAGATTTTTCCCTCTGAGATTAAAATAAAATAATTAAATCAACACAACTAAGGGACATCATAATAAACCGTAAATGGCTTTCGTAAACTTATCCAGCGAAATAGAAACTTATTTTTCCAAGATTTCGTTTTATTCATGTGTTATTTTTTTTTTCATTAACGAACGTAAAAATATTTGATACAATTTTATTTCTTGAAACTCCTTTTTTGGCCCCAAATTTGAAAAAGACTCGGTCCTCTTATTTCGAGGCGTAGGCACATGACGCGTTCTGACCGATTCTATAAAGATAAAACTACCCAGTTTATTATTCTGCCAAAAATTACATATCGACTGCACATTATTTAAATTAAAAAAAAATACATTTGTCCTACACAAGACAGTCTTGAAGTCTATAATTCACTTGTTTCGCCAGTGACATATTTACCCCAGGGCTACGGGGCCATTGCCCGGGGCGGCCCTGCACACGATTTTAAAATATTTAAGTAAAATATTATAAAAAGTCGATGGAATCGGCGCTCACTAAATCATGGCAATGCGAGTCGTCCCTTCACAGTCAGCTGCCCTGCACATTGTACAGGATTTCTATGATTTTTTAAATAATTTAATGAGTCGGCGCCTTCAGCGCTATCTAACTTTTAGCAATGTGGGCCTTAAACACTGCACAGAACTTCTTATAGTTCTCAAAATAGAAATAAAAGTAAAAAAAAACCAGTTTCAAAATACCTTGAAAACGCATTAATTTTTACGTGAAGTATTTTTACCATGAGTAATTCTTGTTTAAGACAGCGTGCAGCAGTTAAAACGACGGGTCCGAAAAACGACTTATCCTACGTAGATTATTTCGTTACTCTTAACTTTTTATATGGATATATACCTACTTAAGTTATATTCAACTCCTCGCCTCATCTATGTATAACTTTAAAGAATAAAAGAAACGGTATTAAGGTGCTTATATTTAAAGTATTATCCTCCGTTGATTGTATGAAATTTGGTGTGGAGATTGCTATGATGTAAGAGGACATTGGGTTAATGCTATCGAAAAAACCCGCTGGTGAGTTTTGTCCGTGGCGGGAAAGCATTTGTAAACGAGCTCGAAGAAGGGCGCACCACCGCCAGTACCGCCGAAATTCACTTATATCATATTACTCATAAATTGAACTTAAAATGCCTTTATGTTTAACATTAGTGTTTTTAGGGTACCGTAGCCGAATGGCAAAAAACGGAACCTATTATGGATTTGTCATGTCTGTCCGTCCGTTGTCACAGCCACTTTTTTTTTGTGGAAACTTGGTAAGTAGATGTATTCGGTGAACCGCATTAAGGTTTTCATACAAAAATAGAAAAAAAAAACAATACATTTTTGGGGTTCCCCATACATAAAACTGAAACTCAATTTTTTTTTCATCATACCCATACGTGTGTATGTATGGATAGGTCTTCTAAAATGATATTGAAGTTTCTAATATAGTTTTTTTCTAAACTGAATAGTTTGCGCGAGAGCTTCCAAAGTGGAAAAATGTGTGCCCATCCCCGTAACTTCTAAAATAAGGCAATGATAAATGTAAAAATAATATAATTATGATGTACATTACCATGCAAACTTCCACCGAAAATTGGTTTGAACGAGATCCAATAATTAGTTTTTTTTTAATACGTTACAAATATTCTACGTATAATAAATATGTATTATATTCTATGTATAGTAGGGTGTTTCTATGTATAATAAGTATGTATTTACCAAAGAAAAGTATCAATGTATTAATATCAGTTATTCTAGTACCCAAAATACAAGCTCTGCTTAGTTTGGGACTGGATGGTGTTGTGTGTAAGTTGTGAGATATTTATTTATTTATTTATTTTTATTTATAAATCGTAATCCGCATTTTACCTTTTATTCAATCAACTCCAATATAATAAGGAATAAAGAAAATCATTTATTTAGATGTATAGTGGTACGGAACCCTACGTACGCGAGTCCGACTCGCACTTGGCCGGTTTTTTGTTATACTAGTAGTAGTCGTAATGTACCTCTACCCTAAAAAACATAACCCTCCTTCTGACGCAGTCAGGTAATAAATAAGTCATCATTGTTATGTTAGCATGCATTTAACAAACTAAGCTGTATTTTGTTATTAACATTTGAACTAACTATACATCGTCTATGTTTTTACAATATCTTCACCAAATAAATGATGATTGATTTATTGATTGCGATCATTCAATTTGTTCGGGAAACGTGAAATATATAAATAATCCGTTGAAAAAAATAACGGTTGAAATGAACACAGGATATGCCTAGAATCTGTATTTTCAATAAATTTCGCTATTTTACATCCACAATAGCCTATAGATACACCTTTATTGCACCTATACAACAAAAAATAATTATTTATTTAGATATACTAGGTAGTTATTTATTTAATACGTATTAAAAAATACAATGCTCAATTAAGAAGTCAGACGATGCACTCTATCAATCAAGACTCAATGTACGAAGATGTGCTATTGCTATTACTCAATGAGCTCCTGGCGGTGAAAACAGTGTGTTAAAATAAATCTTTGTGCCCATTTTTCATTTAATTCGCGAAAAATCATATAGATGCCGCTACATAAAACGGTTGAATGTTTGACATTTAAACAGCCCACGCTTTGTTTTGACATTAAACACTTGCATCTGTCATCGAATCGTTGGTGTGCAAGCGAGATCGAAATATAAGTTTACACGTGAAAGACAGAGACAAAGGCGCGGCGGCGCTGTAGCTTAGCTTCCCGCCGTCCCCCGTTCGACAGTCACGCTCATAATAGAGTTCTGTGGTCGCGCTCTGTTCGGTTTGCTGTGCGTAGTTAAGCTGAATTATTTTTGTTTTCTACGTGTGTAGTGACGTTTCGAGACCTAAATTCATAATAGGACAAGTTTGTTTGTGTATACTAGTGACTGAGTGTAAGAAGAAGTGTTCGCATGGATTGAGTGAGCAACGATGTTACCTCCTACGGCCGGTCTAACACAAGAACACCGCGACCGGCCCGAAATGGCGTACCAGCAGCGTCAGGACGTGAGGGACCTTACCAGAGAAATCATCAGAAGCGCGCGCGTTGCACACAGACAACAATCAACATCCCCTGGAGGTGAGCCGGTCCAAAATCAAAACGACGCCACGTTTCCGCCATGCTTGTCAAATTGACGTGATACGTCAAGGTGACATTTATACGAAAACAACTTATTTTTCGGGGGCAAATTACATTATAAACAAGTCCTGCTATCCTAATTATCGTGTACAAATCGATGGCGAAAGAAATTAGGTCTGTTACGTCACCTATGAGCGCGATCTTGCAAAAGGAAAATGGCGCCAATGCGCCACATCGCTTATCATTAGCTATGTAACTGTATGGCGCCCACATAATGTTTTAAATTAAAGTGCTACAAGATACTAGTAAATGTAGTTGTTAGAATGATCGTTGTTGTCTAGATTAAAGTCCTGAAAAGCGTATTTTTCAAATTGGCACGTGCTTAAGTTATTTTTAGCCCGTCCATTTGCAGCATACGTAACGTCGAACGCGTCAGCACGATCGATATGTGCATATTTACATAATTTGCATTTCAATATTGTGCTGAATGATGGCCGATTTTACTACAAACGGAAAGCTTAGTCGTTTGTTGTTGTTGTTATTGAAATCTTTTTGACTTCAGTAAAATGTCGCGGTGACAGTAAATTGACAGCAGTCAAGACACAAGATGGCTGTCCGCCATTGAAATTTGCTCAATTTTAGTTCAATCACGCGCAGCACCAGGTGGCGCCACCGGCGTATTGTTGATATTAGGTAGGTTGTACAGTCTGTTCTAATGAATAACTGCTATGCTTCTTCATAATATTATTTTTCTTAGATATTCAGAGAATAAAGCTGAAATTTCTTAAAAACCTGTTGTAATGCAATTAGAAAAAAAAACAATTTAGACTTCATTGGCTGTACAATAAAATTACAGAACCAAGACATATCAAAAACATGGTCTTATTATGAATGGGTGGATGGATATTTAGAATTCGGCCCTTAGGCTGCGTTCCCACTGGTGCTGTGCAAGTAAAGAATAATAAATCATTAATCTTGTGAATAGTAGGTGCATTCTTCTCATCTTTGCATCACTCAAAAGTTGACTAGTGGTAGTGAAGAAGGCCTAGGCCTCATCATCATACGGGTAAATGTCATTATTAAAAAAAAATTGTAAATAACTAGAACAAAAATACATTTTATCTTATAATAGTATTAACTAAAAGATTACAATATTATGCTACATAAACTTGAAGAGCCCAAGGCTAAAACCATGTTTATTCTACTTTGTCAAAAATCTCAGGGCTTTACATTACCATCAATGCTGCACACAGTAGTAAGCCATTAAGTAGATACCTCAAAATGAGGTTGTAAAAATTAAGTGAGAAATGTTTGGTTGAAGGCCCAATGATGGTTTCAATTAATAATAATACATATAACTTGGATATTAAGAAAGCAAAGGAGTGCAGAATCTACCCCATGGCGCAAAGGTGTGAGTAGATTACTTATGTATACATACATAATGTAATCTAAACATGGATATTGACTTCTTACTGATTATTTTTATAACATTTAGCTATGATTAGCAAATTATACTAAGAAACAGTTAAGAAGAGAGATATAGGACTGGCAGGATATGAACCTGTGACCTTATGCACACTGGGCAGTTGCTTTACCAACCAGCTATTGTCGCCTCTTGCCAGGACCCTAAATTTCTCAATTCTCTCTCAGATGTCACATTCATCTATTTGTTCTTTTGTTGTATCTTAAGAAGGATACTTTGTTCCTATCTTAAGTAGGAAATTTAGGGTCCTAGCAAGATGCGACCTTAGCTGGTTGGTAAAGCAACTGCCTGATGTGCAGAAGGTTGCAGGTTCAAATCCTGCAGGTCCCATATCTTTTTCAACTGTTTCTTAGTACCTAGATATTGGTTACTGAATTAAAGATTGCTCAATATAAAAATATTCTCTACAACATACCCAACATTTTTTTATCTATAGTTATCAAGTTGCTTGCATAGATAAGAGAGCATTGCCCTGTAATTTATTTGTGTTTTGGTAGATTTTATCTCTTGAAGACTAGAAATAAAGATTTATGTATTGTGTGGGTTATGTGTTAATAAATAAAAATAAACAAAAAAAAAATTATGTATTCATGTTGTTTTGAAAGATTTGCTGCTAAATGAATTGATTTATCTTAATGGCTTAAAACAGGGACCGCAATCATGTTTAATTAATAGTGTGTTACATTTTTTATGCTTTCACAGCTCTGTAAATAGTTCTTGATGAAGAAAGTTGTTTAGAAAATGTATATAAATAATAGTTTAAAAAAACTAAAAAACATGCTTTATATAAAAAATCAATTCTTTTTTGTCAATAAAAAAAAAAATTAATCGTATTATTGTATTGTCATTTGTCATCGGTCTTTGACAGGTGTGCAAAATTTTAATGAATTCTGAACGTTTAAAGTGGGTTAAAATAGCTTCCAAAGGAGTTGGTTACATACATACAAACATACAAGTGAAGCTAATATATAAAGCGTGTAAAAATATCGACATAGGCATCGACGCGATCGATCAGCGAACGAAATACTTAATTTTATCCCGCAACTTGTATATCTGTCTAAATTATAAGGATATAGCCACGATAAGCACTTGAAAGCCCGGTAATGGAAGGCCATTAAGTTCCATCAATCACATTGATAGCTGACAATCGATCGGGCGATTTAGTGGTTACCGATTAAATAAGCATTTGGCACCATTCGGGTCACAACTCCAGTTTTCTTTCATACATTAATTACATAGTCATGACAAAAAACTCAGTGAAGTTAAACTCACGCCATTACACTGATTAGATAGCACGGTATAGGTAAACAAAGGTCGCGTGTATATTTACAAACCTCTGTTAATCGTCGAATAATACTTTGTTTTACTTTCCATTATAATACGATAAACACTAAAGTTTCAGAGATTGAACTACAACTCTCAAGTCAGTTTAATTAGGTAATCGCATTATTTTATTACTTTCACAGAAATATCTAAGCGATAATTTTATATTCTGTTCTATATGTAACATGCAGATTGTGAGGGCAGGAGCAAAATGGCTTGCTATCTGGGTTACTGTCGAGCAAATGTACCCGTGTTCCGATTGAGATTCTAGTGTCCATAGTAAGTTAGTCCTTACGAATCTGCCAATCAGTAGCACTGCAACGCTTTGTTTTGAGAACTCAAAACCTAGCTATGATATCAATAGAATATAAAGAATTTTAAAGTCGATTGTTAAGATTTTATTTTTTACTTACTGAACAAATAAAATATCTGTTTTGATACATGTTTAATGTCAACAAACTGATTTTATAACACCGGCAGCGTCAATGACCTCGAAGCTAAATAAATCTTTATGTAATATTATTTATTACTTGAATTAATTACAATAATTTATATAGTAAACCGTTTTCTTGTCTTTGTCATGTATAAACATATTTTTATCACAGTAAAAATGCTTAATTGTCACTAAGTATCACGAATTTTATCGCTATTTAGGCTTTGATTTCCCGACGTTTTGGATTCTTTGCTACATTCGTGGTCGTGGACTGTGCTTGTGCTGGTAGGGCGGGATGAATAATGTGGCCCCACCCAGCGCCGTCACCAACGTAAAAGAAAAGGACTAAACTTCTAGGGATAGCAAAGCTGTTGGGCGCCGTCAGTAAGCAGGCACCAAATTAGGAGAGAAAACCATCACTATGATAATAACAGGCTAGATTTCAAAATCTCTTATTTTCATTCAGCTATACGCGAATTACAGCATGTTATGTTATCCTGTATTCTTTATGTCTGCGTTACACAATGCGTGTCAACCGCAACAGCGGATTAATTTTCAAATGCATTCACAACTATGTATAACTCGTAGTCGTACTTTTAAGACACATCTACAACTAGCCACGAGCTCCTACTCTGGATATGATTTGTCATATCGAGAAAATAAAGAAAATATAATATCTGTCTGGAATAAGGAATTCTTTAATACCTACCTACCACACAATATTCCTGATTGAGACGACTGCGCTCGCGACTATCTCTATCTGCCGTGCCTCTAAATTAATTGCATTTCGCTCTCTCATACATGAGAAAGGAGATCCATGAATCCATAACAGTGCGTACTGCTTGCGTGCAAATCTGTTTCAATTTACAATGACCTATATGCAGAAGTTAGAGTTCTGTTATGTCCAGCTTTTTAGATTGCGAGGTCCATAGGAGGTTTTCCATTCAACTAGAATAGATTGGTTGACCAAGACTTCTAATTGGGTCACATAAGTCACAGGACAAGACAATGGCCGCGCTTAAATATGGCTAGTTTATATTAGGTGGCCGCTGTAATCAATGGATGCATACCCATTTAATGCATCGGGATTGATTTCCCTTTTAGCTATCGACTCGAGGTTATTTTTGCAGACAAACTTTAAGTTGATCTTAAATGAGGCGTACCTTATTTCAGTTACGTAGATATCAAAAATTAAATAAAATATGCTTCTCGTATTTGTGTCTATATTTTTCGTAACATCTTAAATCCTAGTAATATAAGGCCATTTAGTAGTGTGGAAAACCTTTTTACTCGTTATTTCCAGTAGGGTAGTGATAGAATCCTTAAATAAACCCACGCATTGGCAAGTAATTCTCGCGAGGTATGGTTGTTGTGATCGTAAACACAGTTGTCCTTGGGCGTTGCGTCACCCCTCCCGCTCCCCTCGCCGCGGCCATTCACCCAAATCGATCGCACCCCACACTTCCGCGTCAATTGCAAACTGCATTGAGGTTTGCATCCCAATTCATCAGATGAAGAACACTCTATACAAAAAAAGCGCTGATTCCGCAGAAGGCAATATCATGTCGGTATTATTACAGTAAATTGTCTTAATTTATATAAATTTCAAAATATAATGCTGATTGTTTTCAAAAAAATAAAAATATCGATGATCTTCTGAAACTTGTTAGAAATTACTTGTGGGTTGTTTAATACTCTGACCAACATACATACGGTCTAAGATTTGAGACTAGGTAAACATATTCATTTTACTAAACTAGATTAAACATGGTCAAACTTAACTTGAGAGTTTTATCGTGAACAAGCGGCTTGCAACAGCTGCGAAATATCGGCAAACACGTTACAACAAAATACATGGTAAATATCCCGCGATATTTAATACTTCATATGACATACTGTTGGTCAGCGTTGTAACATAAGGGTACACAAACTGCCGCCGGCTTGGTATATCGATAATAACAATACGATAATCCAAAATTTCATCAAAATCGACGCAGTAGTTTTTGCGTGACAAACAAACATCAACAAAAACATCAAAAAATATTTTTATAATATTACGAGATAAGGATATTCGCTGCAAAGTTTAGCCTCTCGCATTTCATCAGGTCGGTTAACTTTTAATTTGTAGTTTATTTCCTATTTTTTTAATCTAGCGTATAGTTTACAAAAACAAAATCACATGTAAGTGACAGTCACGATATTAGAATAGCTGAGTAAACAGTCGCTCTGTGTTTGTTTACGCACTACAGTATACGACTCGACGTACGAATCAACCGAACACGACGACTATCCGTTACACTTAGTTTATGTCAATAAAAACTAGTTCACACAACACAATAATAATAGACATAATAATATAATGGATTATTAGTAGCAGTTTTTTGATACGAAGCCCACCACCACGCTGCCAATTTTTTAGCAATCGGTAGCTAACAAACAACCTTTTCTTCCACCCCACAAACGAACGTGTTGTGAAATGGGTTCTATGTCATGGTTTCCCCGAAATACAATCACAAAGTCGATTGTTGTGAGCTATAAAGTACATCGTAGCTGTAACACTCCAATGCAATGTGCAATGTTCAGTTCAGATTTTGCGTGTCAGTCAATCCAATTGATTCTAGAATGTTAAGACACTCCTAGTTAAATCATAATTTGTACTAGATGTTGCCCGCGATTTTGTCCGCGTGTAATTCAATATTACCATGCTATTGAGGAACTTCCCTCATAAATTTTCAACCCCAAATTTACCTTGGGAAAGTGTTATTTCCAAAAAATCTATCTTATTGTTAATTTTTGTCGTGTATGGAACCTTTGTGCAGAATTTCATGAAATTTCATGCAATATTTATCAACTTTCTATATAAACTTAAAACACCTAATTCACAGTGGAGTAATGTTTCAAAAAAATCTTTCTTACAGTTCAATTACTTCATGTTAGAAGCCTAAGTGCAGAATTTCATGCAATTTCCTTCATAATTAACGAACGGCCATACATATTAACAGCCGTAATAAAGCCTTTTAGGCATAAAATACAAATAAAAGGTGAAACATATACCACTTTTTAAAGTAGACCTCTAGCTACACAACCTTTGTCACAACTGGGGAAACCTGCATCCTATTTCATGCAGTAGTTTTTGCGTGATGCGTGTAGGTATATGTAGGCGAACATAAGGATGATAGATAGAAACATGTAAATAATATGACTATGTGATGGCTTCTATTGCCGTCCTAAAAAAGTCCCCCTGGTAATATATTTTTTCTTAAATATCTTCAATGCAACAGACATGGCAAATTTACACTATTATATGTGTAAAGATTATTTGGTTAACATTTTTGTTAGTTATATGCTTTACATTATCGCAGTCTCGGACATTATGGTAATATAATCCGTCCGTACTTGACGGAACTCGGAGCCAACAAACAGTATCGTACAAAATTCATGAGTCGGCACTTCGGGCCGTGGCGCGTGGTGTAAACAACGTGAGGACGTCTCATTTGTATTCTTTTTAAGTAATAATGTACGCTGCCTCCCCAATCTTGTTTGTTACGCTATACATTTTAACTTAGGAGCAAATTTATCAGGAAGATAATGCTATTTTTGGACTCAAAAGTTAATTAGCAAGAGTTTCGGTGAATATAGTGTTAAGATGTTAGCTGTTAAACTAGGATAATTTATTATTATAATTATATATAATATTATCCAATTCATTATAATATTATGTATAATTGAATATTATTTTGTAATTGTAAGAGTTCGATGGAGTAAATCCTAAAAAAAAAGACCGCATAGGCCCAAGCCACTAAGAAATCCTTTTAAGCAAGATTGTAAAAGTCTAATATATTCTGCGAAATTCTCCTATCTATGATTTCATAAAAGCAGTATTGTAACAGAATTCCTTTGCTTCCAGCCCGCGACCGGTTCCCATCAACATCATCCACAGATGACAACGAGAGCGGCACCGATGGCGAAGCGGACAGATCCCGGCGCGCGAGCCTGCTGCTCGGACAGCCCACGCCGCCCCAAGGCATGGTGTCCATCCGCAAGCGACGGGGCAACCTCCCCAAGCCCTCCGTCAAGATATTGAAGAGATGGCTCTACGACCACAGATACAACGCGTACCCGAGCGACGCTGAAAAGATTACGTTAAGCCAAGAAGCTAATTTGACTGTGCTGCAGGTTTGTATTACAAACATTTTTTTACTTCACTTTTAACACGAAAAAGGTATCTTAAAATCGCTTGACTTTATGTGTGAGTGTTTTGTGGGAATGAAAATATATTCATTGCTTCATTTCTTATGCGAGCAGGCTCCAAGCTCATAATACATTGATGGCATAACATATTTTCGGAATCTTTTACCCCTTAGTCCATACTTTTGATGGCCTATATCAGCAATTCAAAAACTGATCTGTGTTATGTCTGTCTGTTTACTTTCTCCCAGACGTACACTAATCTGATAAATGGCTTCCTTTACAAATAACAAATTCGTACTACACGATACCGGGGAGTATGTATGACGAAATCTATGAATGTAGGAGGCAAAAAGAGGCCGTCGCCATCCACCGAGCACAATTCCAACTCTATGCTGGTATTGTAAAGCATATGGCGTTCCATTGTCTCTGCCTACCCCATAGGATAAAGGCGTGATTGAATACTACAGTGTGTTAATGTTCAGGTATGCAACTGGTTCATAAACGCGCGGCGGCGCATCCTGCCCGAGATGATCCGGCGCGAGGGCCACGACCCGCTGCACTACACCATCTCGCGCCGCGGACGCAAGCAGCCCGGCGCCGGCACCGCCAACGCCGGCGTCGTCGTGGCGTCCTGGGAGGGGCTCGAGGTTGAGGTGAGCAATTGACGGACTAACGAACTAAGTTATTAGACAAATCACTACGTCATTTCGTCAATGCGCTTTCTCGTGTTTTTACCATTCGAAGAGAGTGCAAAATTCAGATAAATGTATCTTGGCTTCCAAAATATATAAATGATAACTTAATATTTTTACCATTTACTGATTCCAAACAAGACAATGTAAACCATGTTTCTGGTCATAAAAATGAACAGATTTTTTTTTTTATAATACAGAACATAATTATGATAAAAATCTGTCGTTTACGCTGTAAAAATACGTGCAATTCAATTCTGTTAAACCTAAAAAGATCATTAAAAATATCTATACGAGTTATAGATACTTTTGATTTTTTTTGACAACTACTAAAATTAACACTGTCTAAATGTAAATAACGCAATAGTAGTTTAGTAAATACGCTTGCATCACAAATGATTGCGGAATTCCGTTTGCACGACAAAAATTACTCAGCCTGACCCTCAATAAAAATATTGACGTAAAAAATCGCGCATCTTGTTCGTAGTTGTTGTGTACATGTTCTGCAACATGTTGTTCTATCGAGCCTCAAGTTTATCCCAGACCTTTGTCAATAGAACGACGCCGACCAAAGTGCAGGACAAGATTACAGCGACGGTCTCTTGGTGTACCGGAGTGACGGCGACGACATCGGCGACGGGGAGGAGGGCTACTCCTCCAGCGCCGTGTCGGAGGAGGAGGTGAAATACGACCCCACCGTGTGGCAATCCGTCATCAGGTACGGGCCGGAGGATCGGGAACTACACCCGGCTGCTAGGGGGTGAGTCTACCTTTACACCACTTATGTAGCAACCGAGTTGTAGTTCGCCTGAGCCCTTGTTTTATTATTTTATCATATTATGTTATTAAACTAACACTTACAGCTTTATGCAAATTTTGTATTCTGCTAAAATCGGTATCAGTTCTGCGGATAAAGGAAAACCGCCCAAACACAAAAGTTTGCAGATGTGTGCATGGAAGCACCAAGATAATGTGACATTGTCTTCCCTCAGAGTACCTGGGATTTGAGGCTGTAGCCTGAAAATGGGTGACAATACTGATAATCATTATTTGTTCCTTTTGAGATACTTTCAAACTTGCCTGATGGGCAACTCAAAATTAACCTTTTAGATTTAATTTGAAAAAATATATTTGAATGTTATGTTGTCGCAGTCGAACAGCTAACGTGGTGACAGTGCGCACGTCGGAGTCGGAGGAGGGCGGGAGCGCGGGGGGCAGCGGCGCGGGGGCCGGGGGCATCCACCCGCAGCTGGCGCACCTGCCGCAGCTGCCGCATCCGCTGCGCCGCCGACTGCAGGTACTGCAATCATCGCCGGCATGCGTTATATTATAATACAAACCTGCTAATATAACATGTAAATATAATCAGCATTTTGTCTATAACTTGAATGGCTTTAACACAATTGCGTTACCCAGATGGTGCCGAGCACGGCCAGCAGCGAGGGCGAGCGAGACAAGTTCAAGTGCCTGTACCTGCTCGTGGAGACCGCCGTGGCTGTGCGCCAGAGGGAGAAGGAGAGCGAGGAGGTGCCCGTCTAGTGCACAGGTATTACTTCCCTTTTGTACTTCCACCTACCTTAATGCTAATCTTAAAACCTTCAAACCTTGAACCCGTGACCTTGAATGAGGTTTTCTCTAAGAATTGAAGTTTGCAAATCGCGAAACCTACATATCTACAAAGTGTTTACTTAGCTGCGTACGTCAGCTCCACGCAGGCACAGAATTCACCACCAAACAGCGACTGACTTGAAGGGCAGTCACAAAATTCGTTTTACTTATCCATACCTGTAGGTTTTTTTTTTTTTACGGGATATAATCCCACCCACACGCCCACCACTGTGACTCCTGTGACGCCAGGATCTACAGCGGTAACCAACTGAAAGGCACCGTGCATGACACACGGGCAATCCCAGGGAGAGTTAAAATTGTCTTGGAACCCGCAACGAATTTAATCAGAAGTATATAGTTGGAGTTGGAAAGTATGTATCTTTACTTCCCTCCAGAGCAAAGCGGGAGACTGAGCAATGCCAAATATAGACAAAGTGTCTATATGGAAAGAGTGTAGACACCACGGATAGTGACAAAATTATGGGGCCTAAATTTGATTGCTGTAATAGGTATGGCAGAAACGGCTAAATGCACGGAAATTTATTCTGTTCGATACAAGATCCTCATAGTATACCACTCCAGATGTCAATTGTAAGCTATTTAACATAACATTACGTTCGTTGTGCCAAAGACTATACACTCCCAGATGATATGGTGGGCGGTTTGTTCGTGCTCAGATGTAGAACATGTACAGAATGGAGAATCGATTAGCTTAAACGAAAATAGTTTGCTCTTAAAATTGCCATGACCCGTCAGGAATTGAGCCACACAGTGATTAACCTCTAGCCATGGTTTCGCAAGTCTGTCGCGAATGGATGGAAAGAAATGATAGAGGTGACGGCCCTTAGGTGATGTGTCCCAGCGTTGCTGCCATTCGTCTATGAGGTGGTTATAGACATCCGTTGGATTATTAAATAGTCTTGTGATCTTTGTGCGGTCACGAGGTCCTAGAAAGCTGTTATTGAGATCATCGCGCGTAGAATAATACATTGCCGCGCGTCTCTGGACCTCGAGATCGACCGGAAGTACACCTGCCAGTACCGGTAAAGCCTCGGTGCTAACTGTCCTATAAGCCTTGCACAAAAATATCAATGCGAGACGTTGACTTTGAAGCATTTTGCGGCGTACAGCACCGACAGCGTATGGAATTGTTGGATGGGAACTGCCGAACCCATCCAACAATTCCATATTTTTTTCCTATATCAACTCGAGTTGTTTATTAATTACGCACTAAACTTTAATATCACTTTTTGTCCTTAATTGCAGAAGTGCAGCATAATAAGGCGCCTCGAGAAGCCGCAATCGGAATTGTGCGTTGCCGCTATCAGTGAACTAACCGTCTGTAGTACCTCGTCCTCGTGTCGTGCGGCGACTGCGGCTACGGTTCAGTGAGCAACGTCTATCACATGTTTCACTTCACGTATAGTTACATCACTCAATTACAAACATCTAGTACTAAACCTGTCAAAATTATAAAAAAAAAATCCCATGACTAAAGATCTTAAGTTCTGTAATTCAGTGTGCTAACTATACGCTTAATGTAAACACATTTATATCTAAGCAAAAACACCGAAAGTGTTTTCCCTAAATCTAACGTACATTAGTTTTGTCTTCATATGCTGGTACACTAAACCCAATTTATTTATAATATATTTTAATGTATATTAGTTATTAATGACACATTATCACCGATATAGTTTTTATAAAGGTGTAGGTACACATTCGTACTTTGTATGAATGTTTTACGTATAGCATAGATTCACTACATTGACGACATAGTGGTGTTTTTGGACTTCTTACGTTCAATATAACAATAATCGTACAACGATATTAATTTGCGAGTGTAGTGATGCATGACTTATAATTTATACTAGAGTTTGCACAGATTGGCGTTGTATTGATCATGTTTTTTGCAGTTCTCGTTAGACATTGGTTCGAAGCATATCTTTTAGATCTGCGAACAGAAGTGTGATCAATACAAATCTGCCATTCAATACTTGATAAATACTGTTCTTGCAGCCACAGAGGCGTCACTTCCTCTTCCTTGTATGAAGTCTGATCGACATCTGCGATTAAGTATCTCCATACGGTCATAATAATCTATAAAATAAGGATCTACCATAGAAACAGAATGAGCGTGATGTTTCCGTGTGGTAAGACACTCGTAGCCGTGATTATTATGTGAACTAAGGTATTTTATGTTAATTAAAGAATACCTTCGTTCACATTTTAGATCTGAACTTGTCTAGTTGATTTTTATACAGGAAAAGAAGGACACATGTTGCAACAACAACAAAAATTAATACCATAGTGTTCACTCAGTTACTTACATCTTGCATTATATTGTAAACGTCAAGCAGGCACAAGCAAGCCTAAGCGACGTTGTTATAATCCTTACACATATTATTATAAGGTTTCTCACCAGTATACGAATATGATTTTAATAATTGAACCGTTGTCGTTGCGATTCATACATGACAGATGATAGACGCTGCGTTTTGTCGCGTTCAACGCTTGTTTTGTATGAATCGAGTCGCGTCCCATAGCACTTGTTGCGTAACGTCGCTCGCGTAGGACAAAGCATTAGGCTCTTAGGGTCGAAACAAATAAATAAGGTCTTTGTAGCCTGTTAGCCCTTCAAATCTTCAATAGACTATTGAAACAGTTTTTGTATGGTTCACCAGATTAATTAATTCCAATGTGAGTCTCAAATGGTATGTAAGTACACATACTTTAGATACATATATCTAATAATAATAAAGGTATATAACCCTAGTATTTTTACTCCCATGTATCAATATTTATCTACGCTCTAAGGAGCATAATTTATTCCATATTTTTCATGTCTGTTACACAGGCATGGAATTTTAAAAATATAGCAAGGTCACTGTCAAATCTCCTATATTATATTATATACTAAACATATATCACTAGTTGTATGTTATATGACAGACTGGTTATTCTCTATCTAACGGATATAACTATTCAACTTGTATTGTTCCTAAATATATTAAAAGTGCGTTAAACTCTACATATAGGTAAGAACTCCTTTAGAAATATATTTATTACTGCTGTACTCAATTTCAAATTAATGTTACTTAGCGTAACAGAGAAAGTACTGAACTTAGCCAGAGAGCAAGAAAACAGTTATAGATCAGTAGTCATTTTATATATTATATCAATTACTTACAAAAAATAATATATATTGAATCATTTATGAACGTGGTACTTCTCATATAGGTATCAATACTTAAATCCGATCATACTTGACAATATATTTATGTCAGATAATGCATTTTAATGATATATTTATTATTATATCGAAATTATTGTGCAATATATTTTTCGAGCCAATTAAATCATAATGCCGAGTTCAAGTAGCAAGTATAGACATAAATGCACAAAAAAATCCTGTAATCCAGTTTACCTGAGACATCCAAAATGGTGTCCTTTTTAAAAGTATCTTTCATTCTTTTTAAGTGACTAAATCACATTTAGTTTGGCTATAAATGTGTAGGATGAAATTATATTCATAATTACCAAATATAAAATCTGGTAGTCGCAATATAATCCTATGAATAACTATTATGCATTTTGTATAAATATTGTATTTCATTAGACAAGCAATTAATGCAATCTGATAATAATACTATTCGAAATGCAAGTACATAATAAATAGTGCCAATTTGAAAGAAATAATGCCTTAATCAGGCTTACAATTCTTAATTTGTCAAAGATTTCGAAGGTCCCTAGATTTCTTCAGAAAGCAACCGAAAATATTACATGATAAACTAATATAATTATCACAGATCGATAGAGGCAAGTGTACGCCTTAGATTCATGTTATTGTTCTGTGATTTTGTAAATTAAATCACAGAGATAGTCATAAATAAGTAAGCTAGACGCGGTACTTTTTACTAATCGATGTCGAATATTCTGTTTTCTATACAATTACTGAATAAATCTTGATACAGACACTCAAAGGCAATAGGTGCCCTCCTACTACGTTTTAAAGGGCCGATTTCACCATACTTCCTTATCTATGATTTTATTATTTTGCATCTCTCTATCTCATTTAATGCTTGTAGAACATAGAGAACAAAAATTGTAGCTTAGCGACAAACTTGAGTTTAACACGTTGGTGAAATTGGCACTAACTTACTTTTAAATATCTCAGCTAATTAAAAAAAAGATAGTTAAATAATATCGGTTCTAAAAATAATCGCGCCTGACTATATGAAACTTGCTATGTATGCACACATGAATGTGTCCTTGTATATGATAATACATTAATGTATGTATGTTAGTATATAATGTTTTGTAGCTGTACTTGTGTGTTAGTACTGTTGAGGCAAGTAATGTACTATGGCTGATATTTATAAAGCTTATTTTTAAACATTCTAAGAATGTTATTTGTTCTGAAGAAATGCTCGATCACCATTTTACTATTCTATCCCATAATTTCAAATATTTACATTACTAAGCAAATATGCCATGCATATTCTAGCTATTCCAATACAGTTTTATTTAGTGATATCTATATTTTTTTAACGATAAGTTCGCTTTATAAATATCACCCTTATTATCATGATAATTTATTGTTCATAGCCACTACACTTTAGAAGAGCAATCTTGATAGTAATAATATAGCTTCTAGCTTTATCTGCACCAAACAGTGGTGGCAATAGAATCAATAAATTATCACAATAATTATCGCAATTATCATTTTATTTTCTTACATTTTCAATGATAATATAGCTATAAAAAGCTTTAAGTTTGTACACATTTAGTGGTATACTTTTTTTTTACTGTAGTACTTCATTAATGTTGAAGTCATTTTTACACAACACATTTGAAATATGCCTGTAATTATGAGAACTTCGCCAAGAACTTCAGTATATTTGCATTACTATTTAAGTTTCCAAAAGAATCGGTGATATTAGCTATATCAAAAAAAAATGATTTTTATTAAGTGGCTATGTGGTATCCACATTCTGGGCGTATATTAAAGCAAGCTCCACATTAGCTATGACAAAGTATTCCAAATTTGTTCCTTTCGATATTGTTTGGGGTCATTAGTAGCGTGGTGCTTGCTCCTAACATGATCCAAATGTATTGAAGTTCTACGCAATAAAACATTTTATTTATTGGTTGTGAGTCCGAAGCACTCCGAAGTGTTGCTGTGTGAACGTTTATTTTAAGGCCTTTGCATAAAAGTTTGGTAGACATATTTCATAAAAACCGTATAATAAAATAATTAAGATAGAATAAACTTTGGATTTAAATTTGGTTCTTCCATTGTTTAACATTTTATGAAATCAAATATGTCTATCAAACTGATGATCGGCTTTCTGCGGCAAGCGGCGGATAGTCGTATCAGAAAGCTGTATTATAATTTTTTGGCTGCTTACTTTTATGTTAACGTATGCGGTAGAATAAACAATTGAGTGAACATCGAAACAATACCAATGTTTGGTATTCATTTCGCTGAGAACATGCGTAATGTAGCGGTTCCTTGGCGAATCTAATGTCATATTGTTCGTTTTTCACTGGTTTGGGTCGGGTGTAATCATAAAAAATAAGTGACAGGCTTCTTTGTCCCGAAAATGGTCAAGTGTGGGTGTAATTAATTATTGTTTTATCAAAGATAACAAGCATGATTGTTTGAATAGTAGCTTATTCGTCGTGAAGCCAATAAGATGTTCTTTATTAAGCAGTCAATATGAAACTAGCTCTTAAGTTGTTTGTTTTAAGGTGACTTTTCGTTTAACTCTTAAATATAAGTAGGGTGTCCTTTTCGTTTCTTAATTTACCTGAGTACAATAACTTAGAACTTAGTATTTTTTCGTCGTGTAAATACTCTTATGTAAGATGCGTAATCTGTTAGTGAATAAAAATAAAATTCATAAATTGTGGTTTTATTATTTAATGTAATTTATATCCTTATATTATACTAATTGTAGTTATTACTATTTAAAAAAAGATCAACACTTAATTGTATTTTATATATATGAGGAACATACAATTAGATAACTCAAACAAATAGATACTTAACTGACAACGATCAACGTCATGGACATAATCGTGTGATTTATTTAGCAAATTCTTCTATTTTATAATTACCTATAATCACAGATCTAGACGCGACGATTTTTATACAGGAGTAGAAAAGGAAAAGTGTGTAAGGATCTTTTTTTTCTAATCTCCGATATGATTACGACCTTTGCCTGATGGTATCGAACCATCAATCTTGCTTAACAATGTCCAGCTTGCTAAACGACCCCGTCCTACGCTTAGCCACCCCTCCCTCCGGCGCGGGAGACTTCCGTTTGCTGGAGTCTTCGCCCGTGGCCTCGATCACTATGTCCTGCGTCGGAATGTCCATCAGCAGCGTGTCGAAACCGCTGCTGTTTCTACTCAGCTCTTGTTTCTCATCTGGTGAATGGAAATAGAGCTAAGTTTAGTAAACAATATCACGCCTATATTACCCAGAAGGGTGATTCACCTGTTATGTCTAGGTTCCCATGTGATTGGAAGTGGGTTTATCCCCATTCACTGGGTATCAATCGCCATCGATTCCGACTCCGTGTTGCTATTGTACATTATATATATATATTTATTGTAATTATAAACCCCAAAAAAACACTTGCCCGACCTGGGAATCGAACCAGAGACCTCACGGGGGGAAGTCGCTAACACCTATCACTAGACCAACGTGGCAATTTAGCGTTATTATATATGAACATAAAAGCAGCTTGCAAGTAGCGGATCTGCCGTACAATAAATTAAATTTGTTTCAGTCAGGCGTTTCACACTACAATGCTTTATTTCTCATTAAAAAGTAAAATTAAATTGGAGTTGAGTTTAAAATAAAGGGTTTATGGCTTTCTTGATTTATTTATATAGTTGGTATTAAATGTATTGTGTTAGGTAGAAAATGGAGACTTAATATTCCTGGTTGATGGTACGAATCTTCATGTAATTCTCCTCGAAAAGAAAATGTCAAAGGTGAAAATTTTGCTCGTGAAGAATGATTGATGCGAACAATGAGGATTTATTTGGAGATTTACCCGGGTGCTTTGGTATCTACACCTTTAATTTTAAGATCAATCTTTTATCCAATAAGAAGTAGGGAAGGCAAAAGCAAATGTACCTATATGAATAAATGATATATGTGATAAGGAAAAGAAAGAAACAAAAAAATAGATACTTATAAAAATGTATTAAATAAAAATAGAAACAAGAATCAAAAATGTTCAGCAGCTAAGCTGTGAGTAGGTATAATGGCTCATTACCGCCAGATCTAGTTGTATCTAATTGGAATTTACAATGCTATTTAGGTCGAATTCCGTCGAGCCCGCCTGATAATGTTTTGATGAATCGTTACGTTATAAATCTACAAGAAGTCAGAAAGCATTAGCAGCAGAACACATTACCGTAGAGTGAAATTTCCTCATCTTGTTTCTCACTTCCAGTCAGGTCTAGGTACACTACTATGCTTGACTTGAAGATAACTAAACGTATGCATAGCAACGTAACATTGATTAAAGCCTTAGTGCGCTGCTTGCAGCTTCTACATTTAGCCAGCAATGCAGGCATCAATCGGTTCCAGTCTTATTGTATACGCGACCAGCAACTATTCAATATTTTTTGGCTAATCCAGAGTACAAAGGCCAGCCACGTTCCTTAGCAGCGAATATTATGTATGTATTATATCTATTCATAGTTGGGACTTATATTTTATTTCATTTAATGTATTACTCTCTTTGCGCTATGACATGACTACTTAGTTATCTCTGCACCACCTGAAGATAAGCTGGTAGAGAATGCCCTATGCATTAAGTCCGCCAATATACAATTTTGTATATGAATTTATAAATAAATATTATTGAGCTGTAAAGACCATCCCAGGCCTACCCAACCTCTTTTCGATACCAGATAAGCTAATATTATTAAAACCGACGTGAGGTGAAGACATTATTATTGAGAATAAGGTTACTCACGTTATTTTAGCCGGGATAGGCCGACTATTTTCGAATCTAGTACGTTGATTCATCAACTGTGCGATTAATCGCGTGTCGTCGCCCGCACGGCTTGATGTTGCAGGGGGTTGGGGTGGTGGGGGGTGGAAGATGCTCTGTTGTTAATGACGAGAGTAACCCGTTACACTTATTACTTACTATACTTGCGACAGTTTCGCCATTATACCTACTGTGCTGTAACCTAAATGAGGTAAGTGCTAACCGGCCTGTTTCATGAGTTGTTTCTGCTTGAACTCTTCCTGCGCCTGCCGCTGCCTCCGCTTCCGCTCCGCTCTCGCCTCTTCCTCGCTCAGCTCGGCTGCGCTCTGAGCCGGTGTCTCCTGTTCAACAAGCACGTGGTCAGCAATGGCTTATGGCATTGGTTTGTTAATGTCTTTATTTGTGTCATGCCAGTATCCATTTGGTATTCATAGTAGGTAGGTATTTAAATTGAACACGATTTGATGGTTTTATTCGAGCATTTAGCCGGGGCGCCACTAGTAATGGTAAAATAGATGTTTCTTTGTTTAATAGAATCTTGTCTGTTTTTTTTTATATATACTAGCAACTACAAGATTTTCATAAGGGCGCTTCTGCTATATGCACATGCCTGATACAGTCAGGTAATAAAAAAAATGTGGTGTAACCAAAACAAAAACATGAATCAAACATGTAGTACTTTCAAACAATTTTATTTCAATAAAAACAGTAATTACCATTACGCTCACGCCTCGTCTTAGACAAATACACTACATACATATATCTATGTATATTCGCAATTCCATTTATATCATAACTATAGTGCATTTGTTAAGAATAGTCAACAGAAGCGCTGCTTGAACCGTTCATATATTAGAGAAATAGCTAGACATAATTATTAGAGATGTATTTATGCCAATATTCGAGTATAAGTGCTACATATATTGTGCCGCGTTTAAATCTGAATGAAGTGGTGCGACGAACAACACAAAAAATAACGGTATTTAAATGCATTTAAACGAATAATCGGTCTCGCCGACTAGTCGGCCGCACGATTCTAATGGACTATCTGTTCCAAATGTGTTCTTTAATTTATTGCTTTATTCAGGCTTTGCTCCACAGTGCAGCGCCTACCCTGACACTTACACTCCCTAAATGCATTTAACGCAATCTACCAGCATTTGGAAAGGATCACCTCTAATAAATATATCTTGGTTTTTTGTGCCTATTAAAATATTTCGTAATAATTTTTACAAAAGTATTTCCGAGGAAATATATTTTAGGGTAAGCAGTGCTACTATTGACAGAACGAATTCTTAAATGAAATGAACTATAGCAAGGCAGCACGGCCGTCAAACTCGTAAACCCAATTCCTAATATATCTAATCATAAGAAAACATTCTATGCTGAGGAAAAAATCGACAGTTATAAATAGGCAAATCCTTTCGCATTACATCTAATTTAAAACCACACGTATATATATATGACGACATAGGGTTTACTTTCGCTAAAATGTTACGTTTCATAGCACACAATACCTACGTCGTAGGTGCCATTGTAGGTGCACTCAGACTAACAGCGAAGGGGTGCTAACGCGGGTACAAATCAAGCTATACGTTACCAGTACAAGATATTTTTTTTTTTATAGTAGTTCGCCCAAAGCGAACGGACGTGTAGTCCACCTGATGGTAAGTGGAGTACAGCCCATGGACATCAACAATCCACAAAAGCAGATTATAGATGCGTCGCTGCAGCTGAGGACTACGGTGTTATGCTTCATGTGTCAGTAATTTCAGGGCCTGATCTCACCACCAAACCGGAACACAGTAATGTAAGCACTACTATTTGGCGGCAGGTTAAAAGTGAGACGGTGGTGCTGCCGCCCTCGAGCTCATTCACAAGAGCTCTACCACCAGTAAGTAGTACAAGATGGTTTTGCATTGTACAGGCTTGCCGTGCAGAAATGTATAGCTTGACGTGTAGCCGTGTTTAGGTTAACTACAAATAACCCATTTGTCTTCATTTTTATCTTTTGTCTTGTCTTTGTCCGATCATAGATAAAATCCGACTCTTGATACATACATACGTCCGTACTTTAAAACTAAGACACTAGCGTGCCTCACTAAACATCATCAACACTTACAAGATATGACAACTGTGAAAAATTTATTACAAAATAGTTTACCATTTTTGAGATTTTTAACTAAAGGATCATTTATAAGGAAAGCTTTGTAGTGATGACAAGCATGATAATTAAACCTTAATTTCAACACACTTCTTAAACCATGGTTAACATCTTTCGTGCTTCTATATCTATCTCTCATTCATGATTGAACGGGACAGATAGATTGAAAACCGTAGTAGTTGCAGGCGATAATTTTTAATAAACAAATATTATAAAGGTTAAAAAATTTTGTTTGTTTGTTAGTACCCAAAAATATTTTAATCTACTGGAGCGATCTTAATGAAAATTGTTATGGAGATAGTTGCAAGCCCCAGGAATAATATAGGCCACTTTTTATCAAAGTACTTTATGGGTGGAGCCGCAAATGAAAGCAAATTTTCAATATATATAGTTGTCAGTTAAAAAAACAACATCTGTCACACTTAAAATATGATAATGCAGAAAAAAATTGCCTTTTGTAACGCATGCAGAAATTAACAGCACCACTTTGGCAAGAGGTTTAATATCTCAAATAACACCGCGTGATTTAAAATATGTCCCCTTTTTCTTATATGCAGCAATATTTAAGCATTTCTGAGACCTTTGATAGGTTTTTAGGATATTTCAGTGCTGGCGCTGGTCTACATTTCAGAAAACTACGACTGCCCTAAATGTAAGTTAACATTTATGAATATGATTCTGGCAAAGACAGTATTTCATTACTCCTGCAACTGTGGTAAAACCAGTCCATTTCATGGAAGCTATAATATAGCTGTCACCAGTTACAAAGCTCACCTTATATCGAACCCCAGCCAATATTACATCTAATAAATCTATTTTACAATTACTACCGTCCTATTCTAAAGTGTGGCCAAAAAATTCCACAAGTGTATAAGAATAACTTAGTGATAAAATTAAATAGTGTGAACTAACCATAGGTGTGATATTGTCTATAAAACGAAATTCGAACTTCGATTTTTCTTAAGTTTAAAAAAAAATTAAAAATCAAATCTTAAAACTGCCTTCAGTATTTCTTAACAACCAGTTGATATTTGAAATAATACTTTATTTGTTAGAAACGGATTCCAAATATGGCTTGATACGTTAGCACATTAATACACAAGACAAAAAAGAGTTGTTGACGAACCTAAGGCATTGAAAATTCGATTCTGTTCATTTACAGTTATAATTATGTTGTTGCCTGACGCAAGTCGAAGTTCGCTTTATAAACGTCGGCCGTAGACAACGTGCACAGACACACATTAACCCAAAGGTACGGCAATCAATACCTCTTTGATCATTTCTACACAAGGATGTGCACAACTATTCAATCGCCTAATCAGGGACTTTAGCAAAATTTACGCCACTAGTTGGTTTAACATTGGCAAGATATCTCCGAGATCCTAATAATGCGCGCTGAGCATTCAGGTAAGCTTCTAGTAACGACTGCCTCGTATTGTGTCATATCACCGCTACGCCTTGTCTTGTACGGGTGTGTGCGCATGCCCGGCGGGCGACGCGTCCTCCGGGAACTGCTTCTCCACCTGCTCCGCCACCCACTTCTTCACTTTCTGCTCCGTCCAGAATCCATCGTAGAAGATGGTGGGCTTTATCCAGCACGGCTGCGCCGGCGGAGGCAGCTCGTCCGGAGGCCTGCAAGCGTTACGGCACTCGACACCGCCCCTACCGTTTACCACCAAATTCTTTGGCGGTAGGTTAAAATTAAGATTCACGTTCCCGGGAGGCCGGTCGTAGCTCTCGTACGCAAAGTGCCAAGGGCCCACCGGGTACTCGTAGTAGGCACCCGGGGGAAACACGTGCGGGAGCTGCGGCGCGCCGAGGCGGGGCCCAGCGCCGTACAGCGACGGCACCATGCCACCCATCACGGGCTGCAGCACGTAACTTACATTGGAGTGGGGGCGCACGCCGGGGACAGGAGCGGGGGCGGGGCGGGGGGCGCTGGGCGGCGGCTGTCTGTTGGCGGGCGGCCCGGGCGGCATCGGTCCCAGGGGCAGCGGCTTGGCGCTGGGGGCATTCTTGACAGCGGGCGGCGGCTGTGGCGCGGCGGGGGGAGGTGGCACTGTCAGCGGGGACCGCAGCGCCACTGGGGGCGGCACGTCCACGGATTCTTTCCTCGGGAGGCGGTTGTGAGGGGAGTTCTTCGGCTCCGCTGGACGATTGGCCACATTCTGGTTGTTCTCCGAGGTTTCTGGTGGCGCGTTTGCGGGTGCGCCAAAATCAGCCCGTTGTGATTCCAGTAGTTCTGACAGTTCGGTAGCCACACTGCCACCGAAACTTAGCAACGTTTCTCGTAACGCATTTGTCACTGCACACTGGAATAAGAGAGCAGAAAGAGTAAGATTTTTGTCCATATTACATAAGTGCATAGAAGTATGTGGATGTGGAAGCTGCTCATACCTTTCTTGACTTATAAACTGCAAATCCTTTAGAATTGGCAACAGAGGTAGCATAGCCAACATTCTCTCTGTGGATGTCGAAGCTCTTCACCGTAATGTTGACGAAGGCCACCACCCCCGCGCAATACTTGCCATTGCTGAAGTCCACAAAATCTGCAGAAATATAATGTTGTTGTGTTCAACTTTATGGCAACAGCAGTAATTGATTTATTAAAAACACATTAATGACTTCATTGTTTAGTAACTTTAAGTGTTATTGAAGTATTATTTTTTAATTATATCTCTTCTAATAATATAAATGCAAAATTATGTGTCTGCTATCAGTCTGTTACGATTTTACAAAGATCACTGGAAAAATTTTGATGAAAATTGGAATTTTATCGAAATACTAAGCAATCTAAATGAGCAAGCAAGAGCTAGTCAATTGTTATATTTATAAAGTGAATGAGTTTGATTAGTTATACAAATAAAAGTAGAATTCCTGTAAATAATTTATAAACTTTTAACATTACACTATACTTATCAGACCACAGCAGCAGTTTTACATAATGGAAACTGTCCGGGAGTAACTAGTCTTAACATATTATAATATTAAATTATGTAATGTAGTAAAAGCTCCTTCTGCAAATTTTAACTGAAATATTGCCCAGGTTTCAAATGAAATATACTGAGACTGCCCTTGACAGGGCTTCAAGTCTGAACCGCTGCCACCTCACAGGCATAACAAAAGCAATGTTTTACAGTTTTGATAATTGTTTTAAACAACAAGGTCCTTGAAATATATCACCACATTAAAGGTAACTGTATTTGCGGCATATTTACGCCAAGTAATTCCAGGTTTTACTGTACAACAAACACCAGAGAAAAAATGAACAACTGTACAACCTGTGAAAATTTACTGTACACAAATTATACCTTACCCACTTCTTGCTTGGTTACTCCCCAGCTCCAGTTGTTGAAGCCCCACTGTGAGTGACCAAAGTTGACAAGCTGAAGGCGACGCTGCTCCTGTTCATCCTCATGGTGACTGGGCAATGTTTCTACCATCACGGGACCTTCAGGCTGCAAGGGAAACATAATAATATCAACAATGACTTCTACTAAAAACTGTTTCATGCATTAATAAGGTTTAATTCCTAAGGAGCAACTAGCAAGCATAACAAGCATTTGTGTATGAGGAAATGTGACAAAACATATCTCGCACTCTTGCTGCTCTTGATGCTTTTGCTACTGAAGGCTGACAATAAAATTTAAACATCAAGACATTTTAAGAAATTACAACTAGGGTATTAAAATTTAAATAAAGTAAAATTCAATAAATTTTAATTCATTTAAACACTCAAATGATCTGAATGATCCATTGAACTACATTCCTAGATATCTCGTACTCTATTTATCTCGTGAAATGTTGGCTCAGTTGACCAAGACAAATTCTTTTCCCCAACAGAACCATGTCTTTCTTTTTTTTTCTGTAAGTCCATTTTCCAATGTCTATTCAGTGACGAGTAGGTTTAGTTATCAGTACGCTCGGTAGAGTCAATAATGTAGTGGTTGGGCATCGAACCCAAGAATTCACAAGTGCGAGACTGCACCGTTTGTCATAACCGCTGAGCTACGGTAGTAAAATTGAGGTTGTTCACTTGTTCGTCAGTTTCTCTAAACAGGAATACCGCATATTGTTCCATAAAATGTCGCGATATAATCACTTTTGAATATAACGTCCATTGTTGACTTCATTCAATATATATGTTAAAATTATTAGTGCCGAAAAAAAAGAAAAAGTTACCATTTTAATGCTGCAATTCGCCGCGGGGAATCCAGGTTTCCTTTGCATCTTTGATGAAGTAGGTTCTGCGACTGCGTAAGCACATCAAAATGCCACCTAGTTCAATAATATATTTATTTATAAATGTTAAACGTTTGTTGTAACCGCAGAGAATAACTTTATTCAAGTTTTAATCAGAAATAATTCGCAATTGACTCCCCAACCCCAAAGATAATGTAATACCCCAACCCAACAAAACAAGTAATGACATTTTGCGCGGAAGTTCCCATTTCCGTTCCTTTTCTTCTTTTTTCTATCCTCTTCTGGCACTAGTGCTGTAACTACCGTAACCTATCGATAATCTTTTCTGTAAGTATAATATATATATACGGTATAGCAAGATCTGTCGGCAGAAATTGAGTATATATGCGAAATAGAAATAGAAATATTATTTATTTGTAATAGTAGTCTTATCTTACAGCTTCTTACAGTATATTCTGCGAGCAGACCGAAGAATAATTTGTCTATGGATTTTCTTAGCGATTTGGAACTCACAAAATAATAATCAATACTACGTTGAAGGCATTGGCAGCAGATCTACGGTAGTATTACATTATCTTTGGCAGTAGACGGTCTGACATTTAATTAAACTTCAAAAGCCGGCTGAATATTTTTCGAATTTTTCGTAACCTAAGTTACGTAGTGAGTTTTTATCAAAAGCGAATAAAATGTCTGAATTTGTGGAAATAGATGGTAGCATGTTGGAAGGGGTAAATATTGCTTTATCTATATATTCTATATTACTACCAGCTTTTCCTTTGTCAAAAAAAATAGCAATTATAAGGAAAATAAAATAAAATTTGTTGTAACAGGGTGGTCAAATACTGCGCCTTGCTGTTTCTCTGAGTGCTTTAATGACAGTCCCTATTCGAATTACGAAAATTAGGGCTGGACGAAGCAAACCTGGCTTGGCAGCTCAGCACCTCATTGGTAAGAAAAAGTACTTCTCCTGTTTATAATGCTCAACATAGAAACAACTCCTGTATATTTTTGTTCAAATAGATTTATCCTACGACTAAAGAAAATTTATCTTAATCTATTTAAGCATGCAGATATTTGTTCCATATTGTATGCTTGTTTCTACTATTAATACAAATATATTATACTGAAGTATCTATTTGTAACTCAGTTAACATGAATGATCTTAATACTCTTTCTAAAAAAACAATTTAAAACAAGTTTGAAAAAAATATTTTGAAAATTTTATATAGTGTGGTAGGTACATAGCTGGCCTAATTGAATTTACTGCATGGTAGTATTGGTAGCTATAAATAGCACCCCTAACTCACTTTTTACCTCACTAGTTATATTATTATTTTCTCCTTTATTTATTTTTTATGTTTAAATACAAATTATAAAAGTATTAAAAAAAAAATCTTTTTTTAAAAAAAGAACAAAAAATATATTTCAGAAAATAAAACAGCATCCCACCAACATCGGATGCAAGAACCAAGCTACTCGTGATTAGGGCTCCAAAGAGAGGGACTGCCTTACTATGTGTGCCGTGTCAATTAGAACCGCCTTCTGCATCAGACCCTTGATCTAGCCAACCAATATGAGTCCTTTAAGTTGTTTGTCAAGACTATTAGTCTGTTTACGTATACAATTATCCGTACAATAATAGCCGAGTCCACCTCCCACATGTTGCCAAGTCCTAATATTTAACTTGCTTGTCCTTTTCGGCCTTTACAAGAATCTCATCATGCGGGATGGTGATTGAATGTAGCCCAAAAATCTGTTCTTATTTGATTTACTCTATGCAAAGACTCTTAAAGACCCAGAAGATACTCTCATGTTCTTAAGATTATATCAGCAATTTTTCTAATATTAGTGTACCTACTTTCCGTCAGGCAATTCACATTAGCAGCATTTTGATTTTTTATCTCAATTGCGTTCTTCTTCTTCTTCGTCGTGTCGATGGCTGTATCAAATTTTATTTTGACTTGCCATCGTGGTGAAAGGATTAGCCAATTCGCTTTAGAGAACTCGCAAATTGCCCAGGGTGCGCCGGACGTAGGGAATCGTTGTGTACGTCACTCGGGGAGGTTATTACTACAAACTACTACTACTATCAGTTATTGACTACAAACTATTGTTATTTGAATTTATTGACATGGGTAACCGCAACTTTGACGATAGAATTAATGAATTTATTATTGACATGAAGGCATATTATGAAACTTTGATTATTAATACGAAGACTAAATATTACGATAGCTTAATAAATAAATCAACTAACGTTTCTAGAGCTATGTGGGCAGTTGTGAACAAAGAAAGAGGGAAAAACAATGTACCCCAATTAGACTTTACGGACGTAATAAAAGACGCCGACGGCTTACACTTTTCGTCAAAAAAAGCAGCTGTGGATGCTATGAACTGCAGGTTTTTAGGAGCTGCAGCGGCGTGTGGTGGACCGCGGCCTGATGTACGGCAAGTACAACAGGATTTGTGTGCGGCGATGCCACCAGTCGATCGCTCACTGCGATTAACACTTTTTAGCCCGCGAGAGGTCTATGACATAATTTCTAAACGGATACCACCTAAACCGTCAAAAGACACGTATGGCCTCTCGATGAAGGTTTTGAAAATGGCAGCAGGACCTCTTGCCCATGTACTTTCAAAGTTATTTAATATATGTATCAGGTGCGGATCATATCCTGATCCTATGAAGGTAAGTAAAGTAACTCCACTGTTCAAAGGTAAGGGAAAAAAGGACAGTATAGATAGCTACAGGCCAGCATCAATTATTCCAGCCATTTCTAAAATATTTGAGAATGGCTTAAGTTATCGCCTTACTAAATTCCTTGCGGCAACGAATGCTCTGTCCGACCGTCAATATGCCTACCGCGAAGGTCGCTCGACAACGACTTTAACTCGAGAGCTTATTCACCTAGTGTTGTCTGCTAGGGAGCGCAAGAACCAGGTAGCGGTATTATGCTGCGACCTGTCAAAAGCATTTGACGTAGCAGACCACACCATACTCGCTGTGAAGTTAAAGCATTACGGCATAAACGGCACAGCTCATGCACTGATGACGGAATTAATGCGGAACAGGCATCAAATAGTAGTGGGCTGTGGAGGTGCGATCCAGTCAGACCCGTTGAAGTCACTAGTGGGGGTAGCGCAGGGTTCATCAGTTTCCAATATACTGTTTTTAACCGACTTCTAAAAAAGGAGGAGGTTCTCAATTCGATTCGTATATATGTTACTTTTTTTTTTTTTTTTTATGTTTGTTCACGGATATCTCCGTCGTTTATGAACTGATTTTGATGATTCTTTTTTTGTTGGACAGGAGATGATTCCAAAGGGGTACCATAGTCAGCATGTCGTGATCTGATGATGGAATCTCAGAGAAATCGAGGGCAACCCTCGAATTTTATAGGCACATGTAATGTTTTTGGTGTGTTTTTCAAAGCTACACTAGTATTTACGTATTTTTATGTGGATGAGCTGATGATGGAAGGTCAACTCCTCAATGGTTAGGAGTTAAAGGATAATTCTTTCATTACTGTACACATATTCAGACTGCTAGTTATGATTTCAAGTGAGCTGTTGGAACGGAGATATTTCAAAGGTGGTCCCATTGTCAGCATGTCATGATCTGATGATGGGACCCCAGAGAAATCGGGGGCAACCCTCATATTTTATTAATCGAGGCCAAGATTTACGCTTGGTCGCAACAATTTTATGTGGTTGAGCTGATGATGGAAGGTCAACTCCTCAATAGTTAGGAGTTAAAGGATAATTCTTTCACTACTGTACGCATATTCCTGCTGCTAGTTATTGTGTAAAATGAGCTGATGATGGAAGGTCGTGACCCTCAATAGTCAGGAGAAAGGATTTAATTCTTGTTTATTATAAATAAGTTTTCCGTCTCAAGTAACCATCGTCTCCTCATTCGAGAAACATTCTTGCTCGGTGTACCCATCACTTAAAATCGTAAAATAAAATAATTTTTAACAAAAAAAAAACCGACTTCAAAAAGTAGGTTAACTAAAAAGCAAAAAATAAATTTACTTCGCACAAAATAATACGTTTTTTCATATAATTAAATAGAAATTATTAAATAATTATTTTATAATTCTGAAGTCGGTGCCAAGTAAACAATTAATAACTCTGTATAGATAATATCAATCGTTCTAACAACATTTTTCTGTGTACGTTACGCCAGCAAGAAAGTGTCACCTAGAGTGATATGAGTAGAACGTATAATTAGTGCGCAATCTGCTGTAAATGTGCGCCGCATAAAAAATTTGTGCGTCTTGTAGTTTTGAAAAAAAAACGTAAAAACGATTCCTGCTGGAGTAACGTTGTTCTAGCAAGAAAATTCTAGACCAATCATCGGAGATATAAAATACATACATGGGCAGAGAGCTTATATTTGTGCAAATTTGTGCACCATAAATATAATTTGTGCGTCTTCAGGTTTTCGAGATATTGCGTTTCCCGCTGGAGTAACGTTTTGCGAATTCGTGTATCTCAAAGACCATTATATGTGCGCCGGTAGAATGAACATACACGAATAGCTCTTAATTTGTGCATATTTGTGACATAATTAGATGCCAGATAATATTTATAATTTTCAAGTAATCGCGCTTTATTGAAAACTTAAAAAAATATTGTAGCGCCTAAATGAGAAGACGTATAAACTCGCTAAAAACTGTATTCGTTCCATCTTGACGTTTATAATTACCATAAAAAGTTTCAAAACAGAACCTACAAGCGCTAATGAATAATATTACTAAAAGTCAAAACGACGGCATCATAACTTTGACGCCATCAAACAAGAAACTGGCTCAACCTAAGATGTGTAAATGTAAACCAAAAATTAGTGCATTTATCAAATAATATATAGTAAAAATATCCAGCTTCAACTGTTTCGTATTAAGTAAATATTAAGACTAAACCAAAACAGTTATTCGGCGCAGGTTATCCGACCAAATTCGAGTGACTACAAAAAAGCGACGGATTCATACGTATCGATGACCACCTTTATTAAACGTATTACACCTAAACTGTGTTCGTACAGTCACGCTCAAATGTTCGTTGGGAATTATTATTACAATGACCTAATAAAAATATAATATATATTAAATGTACTTTCTGATCAATGAAATCAAAGAGCTTGTTGGTTTAAAAAAATATTATTTTTATTATTATAATCATGATTCTTAAAGTAATTATGGCATCAAATCACAGATCAAATTTCCTACCTATAAATATTAAAACAAACATTGTTCAATTAAACTATTTGTACCTTGTATAGTCATTTGGTATTATTTAAAATCACAGATCAGTTTTTCATTTACTTAAATACACAAACAATTAAATCACTTAAAGTGGCTCAGTACCATCATGGCGTGAAATTTAAATATTGAGTAGTTGTTGTTTTGGCCGAGATATAATTAAGTTTTGGGTATGATTGTATAGTACGCGAACGTAATAAATACCTATAGAGCGTTATATTTTGTTATGAGTTTATGTTTCTTAAAAAATAGCCGGATTTGAAAACTTCAACCCAAGTTTCACATATCGGGCTGCTTAGGTTTGGGTTTTCAAATTAGGCTAATTTTTAAGAAACATAAGCTGATAATAATTTTAACCGGTCTATACTACGTTCGCGTATCATACTATCATATCCAAAACTAAATTATATCTCGGCCAACAAATAGGTAACTACTTTATACTTGAATTTCCCGTTATGATGGTACTGAACCTTTATCACAGAAAATCACAGTTTTTTCGTTTTTCTACTGATATAATAAATGCAAATGGCTAAATTTATTTATGTCTAATCAAAAAAAAAAACTGAATTTATTTTAATAACTATTTCTACTGCACTGTACTCGGGCACAATACGTTTCAACCAGTTAGCGAGTAAAGTTAAGAAGGTCATCGATACGTATGAATTCGTCGCTTTTTTGTAGTCATTCGAATTTGGTCGGATAACCTGCGCCGAATAACTGTTTTGGTTTAGTCTTAATATTTACTTAATACGAAACAGTTGAAGCTGGATATTTTTACTATATATTATTTGATAAATGCACTAATTTTAGGTTTACATTTACACATCTTAGGTTGAGCCAGTTTCTTGTTTGATGGCGTCAAAGTTATGATGCCGTCGTTTTGACTTTTAGTAATATTATTCATTAGCGCTTGTAGGTTCTGTTTTGAAACTTTTTATGGTAATTATAAACGTCAAGATGGAACGAATACAGTTTTTAGCGAGTTTATACGTCTTCTCATTTAGGCGCTACAATATTTTTTTAAGTTTTCAATAAAGCGCGATTACTTGAAAATTATAAATATTATCTGGCATCTAATTATGTCACAAATATGCACAAATTAAGAGCTATTCGTGTATGTTCATTCTACAGGCGTACATATAATGGTCTTTGAGATACACGAATTCGCAAAACGTTACTCCAGCGGGAAACGCCATATCTCGAAAACCTGAAGACGCACAAATTATATTTATGGCGCACAAATTTGCACAAATATAAGCTCTCTGCCCATGTATGTATTTTATATCTCCGATGATTCGTCTAGAATTTTCTTGCTAGAACAACGTTACTCCAGCAGGAATCGTTTTTACGTTTTTTTTTCAAAACTACAAGACGCACAAATTTTTTATGCGGCGCACATTTACAGCAGATTGCGCACTAATTATACGTTCTACTCATATCACTCTAGGTGACACTTTCTTGCTGGCGTAACGTACACCATTTTTCTAACTGAATATTAGTTATATTTCTGTGGTAAGTACCAATACTGGGCGACCGCGCACTAGAACAACTACGCCTCCCTTTTTGTGTGAACTGTAATTTGATATTGTAGAAAGGTTGTTTTTACTTGGCACCGACTTCAGAATTATAAAATAATTATTTAATAATTTCTATTTAATTATATGAAAAAACGTATTATTTTGTGCGAAGTAAATTTATTTTTTGCTTTTTAGTTAACCTACTTTTTGAAGTCGGTTTTTTTTTTCGCTTTTACTCAATGACCTGCCAAGCGCGGTCAATAGTGGACATGTACTGATGTATGCAGACGATGTCGCCGCCGTGGTGACTGCTAGCTCCGTCGATGCGCTGGAGTCCAACCTCAACGCTACTGCCAATGAGCTGGCCCTGTGGTTTCGGATGAATGGGCTTGTACTCAACCTGACAAAGACTCATTTTATCCACTTCGACTTGTCAGGACGGCCACTAAAGCCGTTGACTGTTGTTGCGGGTGGAATGAGTGTTTGTCAGGTGGAAGAAACCACTTTCTTGGGATTCGAGATTGACAGGGGCCTTAAGTGGGAAGCACATATAAATAAAATATGTGGCAGATTGGGCAGTGCTTGTTTTGCATTGAGTAGGGTTGCGCGTGTAGTGTCGGGGGCTGAAGTGCGTGCATGTTATTATGCGACGGTGCATTCGTTGCTGCAATACGGTGCGGAGTTGTGGGGTCGCGCTGCCGACTGGGAGCGTGCATTCAGGATGCAAAAGCGTGCCGTGCGAGCGATTGTTGGTGTATCGCAAGACACCTCTGCAAGGCCATATTTTAAGAAACTAGGCCTACTTACTCTTCCTGCTATAGTAGTGTATCAGGTCGCAGTATTTGTTAGGCAGAACGCAGACAAATACACGACAATTGGTAGTGTGCATTCGTTCGTACCAGACTCGTAATCGGGATAAGTTATCGGCCGTATCTCGAACGCTTACGAAATCTTCGAAGACTACGCATGTCATGGGTCCGGCAGTGTATAACAAGCTGCCATCTGATATAAAAAACACTGCAACCGATGCCTGCTTTAAATTTCGCCTGAAGCGATGGCTCGCTGAACAGGCGTTTTATTCTGTTAACGAATTTTTAAATATGACTCAATCTAATTAGATCTTTTTAGTATGTAGTTGTTTTAGTTGTGACAATTTATAACTAACGAATAATCTTTATTTGACATTGTAAATTGAATTTGGATTGTATTTTTTTATTTTTTATTTTTGTTTTAGTTTTTAATTTAAATTTTGACATTTTATTATTTTTGGACTTTTTATTTTATTTTATGATTATTTTTGGACATTTTTATTATATTTGATTTTGGAATCCGTAATTTAATGCTCAATTAGAATTTTGTAATTATATTATTAATTATTTTTATATTACCCACTCACATAAAATACATGACGTGTAAAAAAATTACTAATAAATGAGTTTTATGAGTTTTATGAGTTTTAGGAGGCTCCTTTCATGCACCCTTAATCTTCGATCAGTCATAGACTATAAGCAAATCCGTTGAGCGTGCTATGTTGTGTCGAGCGGTTTTCCCATTGGATTCTCCTTATTGTTTTCATGCTGTTTTGTCTACTCTGAGAAAGACATGTCTCTTTTGTGTTGCCATGTTTGCTTGTATTTGTTTGGACGGCTAGGTTATTAGGATAGTTAGCAAGTCTCTTTTTGTAACTTTCTGTGGTATAACAGATCTCTTCCTTTACCATGTTCTTTATTAAAAAGTTATGTATTTCTGTATTGATGGTAAACCATGAAGTATTTGATAATTTTGTGTGTGTGAAATGTATGTTGGTTAACACCCCCGCAACACAGGAGAATTCCTAGTGCGGGCGCCGTTATTTTTAAAAAGAAAAAAAAGAATATGTGTCTTGATATAATGTTTTCAAGCAGGATTTTCAGTTAATTGTTGCGTCACTGGCGCTAACCCATAACTCAATTCCATACATGCACACTGGTTTAAATATCCTTCTGTAGATTAAAAGTTTGTTATCAATAGGCTGTCCAGAAGCATGCCGAGATATCGAACACAATTATTGTGGGGAAGAGGGTTACTGCCGTGCTTGAGTGGTGGGTAATTGCCATGTCTTAGAGTGAACTTCACTTGTAAAGACTTATCAGCACTAGCTAACACCCTTTATTTAACCAAGAGTATACTTCATTTAGCCCTATCTGTTACATTATTGAGGCTATATTAAAATCTTTGTGTTTAGCCAGTATTGCTGTATCGTCAGCGTAGGTGGAAATAGTATAGTTTCTGACTTCTGGCATATCTGCAGTATATATGGTGTATTGTAGCGGGCCAAGAATAGAGCCCTGGGGTATGCCCGCTTTAAACTCTTAAAAAGGTATTGATATGATTTTAACGGGCATTAAGGCGATTAATTGATATAATTAGTCACTTTTTGTCATGTTTTTGTACGGGGAAACATGACGAAAACGCGACTTATACTATCTTGCGCTCGTATGGTTGTCCGGATGGTCGCAAGCAGAGTGATTCAACAGCGCCGGGGCCTAAAGACTGTAAGACTTTGAAAGAGATATTACCAAATTTAATGCTTGGTTTTACAAGGAAGCACACTATCAAGAGTTTGGTAGCTATATGATTGTATAAAATGTGATGATATTACAGGCATAAGGTTGGTGGCGGACATGTGTGCGGCCAGACTGACTGGTGGTACTATTGGCTCAACGGAAATCACATTTGTGCCGGGCCATTGGATTCGAGCGGGACACTATGTGGCTGATACCCGCACTGCAGGGTAAGTTTATTATACAGTGTAGAGGAGTACTAACATTAGAATTAATTCACCCCATTATGTAACCTATTAGAAAATGTCTAGTAGTTATTACTAATAATACAGCAGTACAAAAATGTATCTCTTTCCTGTGCCAGGATTTTATAGTTTGGGTAACAATTATTTGCAAAGTAATCATTTGGCGAAACATTTTTTGGGCAGCGATAACCAGTTACTAGCTACATCCTTACCATCCTCCGGCACGAATCAAGTATATTTTTAATTTACTGCAGATAAATGTTAAATAGACAGATATAATTAAAGGAGCTTCGTTAGACCTTGTATCTCACTAGTAGTATTTCTAATAATAGCAGTGTAGTTTTAATTAAATTACTCATAAGCCCCTCAGGCTAGATTGTAATATTTATGGTGTCCTATCTATGACATGTATACATCAAACAAAAATAAAAAAATTACGTTTCTGGGAACCAGTGGCATAATATACCTTTTGTTACCATCAGATCAATCAGTCTGCTCCTGCAAGTGGCGCTGCCTTGCGCGCTGCTGGCTGAGGGGCCGGTGACCTTCGACCTGAAGGGGGGCACCAACGCAGAGATGGCTCCGCAAATCGACTATTTCACAAACATATTCATGAAGACACTCTCGAAGTTCGGGATTGATGTCGACGTCTGCGTGAATCGACGAGGGTAGGTTATACTTTGTCCTTCTCAAGCTGTGTACTTGCTGTGTGTGCATTCAAAATGTTTCTGGTCATATCGATTTTAAAGGATTGTTATTGTGTTATTAGTGTTATGAATGATTGAGAATTTGCATAGGGTTTTAAGGACTTAGGCTAAGCCTGCAGTTTAACCCATGTGATAATCTATCTTATTTTTGTGGAGACTATTCTGGTACTTTTAAAAGATACTAAAATACTTAATAACTCCATCCAGCTAAGCTTATTTCAGTTGAGTTAGGATCATTTTCACGTCTGTGGTGTAATGTCCAGGAGGCCAATTCTCGCGCACTCGAAGTTTTTATTCGGATCCGAATGTTTGATTCATTTCGATTTCTATTACAAAAATACGAAGCACGAATGCATAATCTCGAATTGTGTATTCTCGGCACCAATAGACTTTCATCACCACTCGAACCTAGAAAATGTTGCCATTACTTCACTAAAAGATTGAATGAATGAATGTCAATGCGTTTCGTTATACGTGTTTAACGATAAATATAACGATTCTAATCGATTATTTCATAAAAATTAATTACTACTTGAAATGAAACGTAATTCTTTCCTATGACTGACAGTTGTCTTGTCAAGATTGTCATTTACAATAAATTTTCCAGAAAGACCGTTTGTTATTAATTTGTTTGGAAATTATGAAAAGTTTTCTTATATTTAAAATGAATGCGCCGAAAATATATCCCTCGCCGCAACAACGGCAGTTGTTAGTTCAACTGGTGGCAACGGATCCATAACTGCGAAGCGGTAAATTTTCTTCGCCGTTCACAAAACAGAGAGTGTAGATAGGTGGCGAGATAAAAGGAACCAGCTAAATGCCCTAAATGGGGCTAACAAATCATGGAAAGATTGTCGAAAAGTAAGTAAAATATCAATATTGTTGGTTTGCTACATTGTATACATATTATTATCGTCTATTCTTAAATGATCGAAAATCCATTGCAAAAAAAATATTTGCCAGAGTCCAAGATAACATTGAGGGACAAAAATAAATAACTGTCCAAGAAACCCAAGGTACATTTTTTTGTGGTAGTTAGTAGTTTAGTTGTAAATACTTGTGTATCAACATAAATGTCACAGTCAATTGGAAGTAGTAATTCAAATTACATGATGAACTGTTTAAAATTGTGTAATGCTTGATGTTACATTGCATTTTTCTTGATAATAAATAAAAGAACCGTCATTATAAATTTTCATCACTTGACTGATGCATCATATTACACGGATCAAAAAATAAACTTAAAACAAAGAAAATTTATAATTTTTATTAAATAATTGAACATTGTTTTTCTTTTTGTTATAGAGAGGAGTCACCGACAGGTGAGGGGACAAAAAAGATTGACAGAAACGCTAAAAATGGCAAAAACATGCAAAAGTATGAATTATTAAAAGAAAAAAATGAAATGAAGAAAATATTATGCAGAGCTCATAGAGCTGATAAAACTACAATGTGCAGCAGATGCAATTTAGGCAAAAAAAATCACTAAATTGTTAAGTATAATTGTTGATTGTTTAATTATAATTATAAATAAACAAGGAAAAAAAAGGTTGATTGTGATATTAATAATACTGTTTAATTATAGATAAACAAGTACAAATATGTTGATTGATATAAATAAGACTGTTTTGTTAAAAATGAACAAATACAAAAACATTGATTGTGATATAAATAAGACTGTATGTATGTTTACTGTAATGTATACTGATATATAGACAAACAATTATAAAAATGTTGATAATTTAAATGAATTTTTGTCCGACAAATTATAATAATAATTGTTATTGCCTATCGTTATTACTATTATTGAATTTAATTGCCAATTGCCCTATGTAATTATGTTATTGACATTTATTAATTATTATTATTTTTATTTTTTTTTAATTTTGATCATTTATTAATTTAGTTATATATTTCTTTGACATTTTTATTTTTATATTACTTTTGCCTGTTTGACATTCTGCATGTTCAATAATACTCCAATATAATGTTGTATACCACTATGGTAGGACATAGCGCACTCAAATGTATTATTTTATAAGACCTTTATGTTACCTATGATCCACAAATAAATGAATTTGAATTTGAATTTGATTAGTGTTATAAATACAAGTGTTAAGTTATATAGATAAACAAGTTAAATATGTGATTGTGATATAAATGTTAAAGAGTGCTTGTACACATACATAGTTTTATTTAATTAGTTGAATGTGCATATCCTAATTATAATAGAAGAAACAGAAATAAAACAATGTTAAAATATTACTTTTTTTTTATCCTTACAAATCCTAACATTTATCTATACATACAAACTTAATAATAAGATTGTAAATTAGCCATGACTATTACATAGAATGAAAATATTGAATAAAAACAATTCAGAAGAAATTATTGAAAATTCCACCTCAAGTAGCATTAAAAATCAATATGTATGCTATGAAAAAACATACATATTGTTATATAATCGGCATATATTTTGTTACATTACATGATTGAACACTTAAATAGATTTAAGGTAAAGAAGGTGTGCACTGTCTGATTGAGTTTAACGAAAAAAAATATCAGATTATCATGCGGATTTTACCAATAGATAGTAATGCATGAGGAGATCAATCCTTAAATTACTGTAACATGAGGCATAACATTATAGACCTCAGATGAAGCAATGCATCTGTAATTTGATTTTCTGGATTGTTAATGTTCATGGACTGTAGTTACAACATACCAATCAAGTGATGGTGGTTTATTAATGTTATCAATAAATACAAATCAACGATAGTTATTAATAGAAGTATTTATGATTTGCATTTGTTTCTGTCTTCCTCGTAACAAATCATTTTCTCTGCCCGCTGGATGTTGTGGTGCAACAGGATCATTTTTGAACCCTAATAACTTTAAATCTTCCACAGGTTCAACAGCATCATCATAATTATGGGTTACACATAGATTGTGCAGCACACAACAGGCATTAATTATTTTTGTTGCTTTATTTGGTGTGTAATGCATCACTCTTTCTTTTCTAAGCACCTAAATCTGCCTTTTAATACGCCGTTGCAACGTTCAATAGTTGCACGGGTTGTTTTTAGACAGTTTGGTATCTCCCAGTTCCAAATAAAAGCAGTGCGCACAACACCTAAAAATATAATGTTTTGTTAAAGTAATAATGTAAAATATGGGCACTGTAGGCCATTCAGAAAGTTCATAATAATAGTATCTCAATGCAAATGTTGTAAACACATAATTTACGATTGCAATACTCAATTAATGTTGGTACTAACCTTTGTACTTGAATCTAGATTGGTTCTAGGTACTATTACAGGCTCTATTATATTTATTAAATCGATGCTTGGGCTTTATTAAGCCGAAAATGTTTCTTAAATTCGACATCCCGCATTTCAAACGGGTCCGCTTCATTACGTGGTGGCTCCATTTGTACATTTTCGATTTCGAAAATTATATTGTTTAATAAATTAACTACAAGCTCGTCCATTTGTTTTTGTATCAAATATTATTTTGTAAAACGAAATAAATAAGATAGCTTGACTGACGTTGAAATATGGCGTCATTTCGAATCCAAAATGACATCTCGACTGGTCCCGACCAGTCGAGATGTCATCGTGCAGTTCGAGCGGTTTTCCTTCGAGAAATGTTGGCCTCGAGATGCTCAGAATACCATTCACCGTTTACCACTCGTAAAAAGTTCGGATTCGAGTTTTTAACGAATTCGAATTCAACATTTGAGTGGCGAGAATAGGCCTCCAGGATTCGAATCCACGACATCTCGATCGCAATTTCGACGCCTTATCTTTTGCGCCACGAACGCTTTAAAAGATGAGCTGGTAGTCTTCTGGTATTAAGTCTGGGGTAAGCCATCCCTAGAACACATTCATAATGATGATGTTTTTCTGATAGCTACTTCCCCAAGGGCGGTGGCCACGTGACGGTGCAAGTGGAACCCATCCAGAAGTTCAAGTCCATCACGCTGATGAACCGCGGTGAATTGATAAGGGTGTACGGCTGGAGCTTTGTGGCCGGCACGCTGCCCATGAAGGTATAAAACATATCTAGAAAAATAAATTAGTTGTCAAAAGGCCAAAAATAACTATTGCAAGAACCGTAACTCTTTAATTTATTAACATATATGTGTATTAGTTCTTAATAATTTATATAATTTTATAATTTATATAATTTTATAATTTATATAATTTTATTTTATTTTATTATAATTTTATTTTAGAAAGTTTAATTTTTAATTCATACTGTATTTAATTTATAATGCTTTTTTCATGTTATCCATTTTGTTGTGGTTTTAAGACTGTGAGCAATAAAATGATAATTGTATAATAAATAAATAAATAATTAAATTAGTACATCTATAAAAGACATAATCATCTTTTCTCTGGCTTACAACTATCTTCTTACCAATTTTCATCTAGACTTAGACAGACAGTGTTACATGTGTAGGAAGAGGCTTTGGGTGTTCACGTCGACCTCCGTGGGTCTATTGTGATTGTAGAAAACCTATGGCAGTATATGGCAGTTGCAGTTTCATTGCAGTTTGCGCGACTGCTGCATTACTGCTGCCAAATACAATCTGTCTGCGTATGGAGCCTAAGGCCACATCACATTTAGAGAGGTTGACTACTTCCAGTTCAGTTGATAATTGAATGGTATTCAAAAAATGTACAGACTTTTAAGTGCGAACTTCAAAAACTGCTCATAAGGAAATGTTATTACTCTATTAGAGAATTTTTAGAAGATAAAAGTATACATACACAGCAATAAGGATAACACATTTGTAATAATTAAGGAGATTTATATTTGAATTTGTATTATTATTTCATTTATGTGACATGCTAAAAATATTTATTGCTAATTTGAAATAATGTTAATTTGACATCATTTTGTATTTTTTTGTTTTTTTTTTTGACATTTTTATTATGATTCTAATTAATATAATTTTGAATTCATCACATTAATTAAAAATTGACATTATTACTATTATTTCGTTATTAATAAGCTTAATTATTGCATTTAATAAGAATTTTGTTATTTAATAAGCTTAATTATTGCATGAATTCATATTATTATTATTAATATTAAATTAAAACTATTTGCATGCTACATGGCTGAATGTGGATGAATCAAACAACCTCTGTACCATCTTTATGTACCTATATTCGCAAATGAATAAATAAATAAATAAATTCCTCAGCTGGCGCATCTCATGGTAGACGGGGTGAAGGAGGAAATCCTGTCAGTACATGATGTTTTAGAAATACAAACCTACAAGGAAGACAGTCGCTCCGCCCCTGACAACTGCAGTGGGATCATGTAAGCCATTTCAATAAACATTTACTTAATATTTTTTTCCGAAAATGCTAATTCGTTATACCTATTATTTAATTTTTCTAGGAAGGTTGGTCCGATATAACTTTTTGGTAAGTAGGTACTGAAAAGTAGACCAAGTAAACTTGAAAAATAAAAAAATCCATATTCTGACTCCACCCATAGATAGGTCCCATAGAAGCTCATGATTGCCTTCAAATTGCTATTTTCTTTTTAATTGTATATTTTTTCGAAATTTTGGGAATGGGGACCAACATTTTAAGCAAAGTATAGAGCATTATTATTGTGTAGCTGTTAAATAATAATTATACATCTGTATGGTCAGCTTGGCGGTGGAGTCCACGACGGACGTGGTGATGGCCGCAGACGGACTCGGCAAGCGAGGAGTGGACCCCATGGACCTGGGCCGCAAGGCTGCCATTGAACTCCGCCAACTCATGCTCAACGGCGCGTGCGTCGATAATTATACCCAGGTAAATGAGTCATACTATTTTTATTTCATCAGCTTATATAAAAAAATAGATTACTTTTCGAAAATGGAATTGTGTTTTTATTTTTTCTATCTACTAAAATGACTTCGTTATTTAAGCTTGAAGACGCGATTAGACGCAATATTTTTTTATGATTTACGTGATGATTCCACGACATTTAATGTTGTCAGCGCAGGCGTGAACAATTTACGTCAAGCGTTTGGCGTTCATTGATGCATATTGATTATCTTCAATTTAAAGACATCAGACATGACGATAAATCTCATTGGTAATGTCATCGCGATAAAGAAGAACTGTGAAGAACAGGTAATGAAAGTTTGGTAAGATATTGAGTGTCCTGTTCTGTTGTCGCAGGACCAGATAATATTGTTCATGGCTCTGGCGGAGGGCAAGTCCAGGGTGCGATGCGGGGACATCACGCTTCACACCAGGACTGCTATTCGCATCGCGGAGATGATCGCTAAGGTAACACCACTGATTAATAATTCTTTGTATACATACTTATAATCATCATCATCATCATCAGGCCAGAGACGTCCTCTGTAGGCCTCACCAATTGATTTGCACAGCGCGCGGCTTGGCCCTACTGATTCCATCGACTCCCCGCGATCGATACAAGATCGTCCGTCCATCGCGCGGGGACCGTCCCACGCTGTTCGCCAGGCAGGTTTCGCTGTCACTCAAGGCGTTTTTCTCTCTGTCCTTTGAGCCATGTGTACGGCCCACTGCCATTTCAGCTTAGCGACTTATAATACTGCAATGTATTGCAGCCACCTTTATGAATAATTAGATTTCTTTTTAGAATCACAATAAAACTGGCATGCCTCAAAATGAATATTACAATAATTGTGTTTGATCCCCGAGCCCCGTCTCACAAGTCTCTTTCGGCCTAGACAATCATTTATATAGATATTCATTAACATAGCATTACATCATGCCTATATTACCCAGGATGGTGTGGCAAAGTTGAATTATACCCACACTTCACCTGTAATGTTTAGGTCCAATGTGATAAGGAGTAAGTCTATAGGCATCCAGCGGGCACAATTCAGTGCTACTGTTGAGAATTTCCTGACGGAAATCATCCAAATAACACTTTTGACTGACCCGGGCATTGATCTCAACCAAAGAAGCAGTTTGTTGATCTCTGGAGTGAGGTGATGGTCATAAAGCTAATTTTACATTTCAGGTAAATTTCACAATAACCAACGAAGGCGGCCAAAATATAATATCATGCCAGGGCCGAGCGCTCTACAACCGACACCCCAAATTTCAAAAGGGACGACCTGCTGCGGAATTCTGAAGACTGACACCCTCACTACTGCTACTGTAAGATGTAATTGACTAATTTATTTTATTTATATAAAATTTTAACATTTAAATTAGGATAGTTTTCAAAATGCTTAACATTTCGATGTTTATATGTAAATATGTATCGTAACATTTTTACCACCAAACATGGTAACAATATTTATTACTAGATGGCGCCACTTTACCAGGCATTTGATTATGGAACTTTCTTATTAAATTTTTATAACTGTATAATTTTTTATTTATGGCTTATATTCCTTAACCATTTGCTGGATCAATTATATCTGCTTATGAATAAATGGATTGAATTTGACTAACAGTTCTTTTTTGACATGAAAACTGACAATACTTAAGCAAACAGAACATAATGATATATACTTAGAGCAAGTCCTAAGGATTTTTTGTTCTTGATCACATGTCCCCACTAGGGATATGTCTGTCTCTTGCTTTCATGCGTACCTTATGCAGTGGGGACATGTGCGTTCTCTGTTGCTCGCAAAATAAGAGGCTTAATAATGCTCCAAACAACTCTTTATACATTTCTAAACTCAATGACGTAAGGTCAAGTAGCGCCACCTAGCTTAGTATAAGTCCCAATATAGATACTTCTCTATTACTGTTGTTTAAGATCAGAATTACCTTAGCCATGAATTGATTTGTGTATTTTTAACTAATGCTTATTTTTATAATTATTATTTCTTGACAATTCGTTTATTGTCTATTTTTTTGACAGCTCATCTTCTGTTATCTCCATGGACTTAATATAACAAACAGGATCGATAACTCAGAGCAAAAAAACGAGCTAAGCAAGATAGGTAGTATGGAGGCTGGCTGTCCCTTTTTAATAGGGTGACAATAAGATTGGGCTATGTGAGATAAATTGAAATTTGCAATCTACCTATATTTCATTATAAGCCCGAATTTTCCCACTGCACCTTTGTGATGGAACGGATGGAAGTATTCCTAACCCGGTCTGCAAGTTTAATACCTAGAATACTTACTTCATTCCATAGCTCTCTGGCAAACTGCGACCATAGACCTCTGCTGATGAACTATAGTAATACAAGTTATTCAGTAAGAGCTTGATGGCCCAGTGGACGTACGCGTTTTTATGAGCTTACACATACAAGACTAAACAACTCTAGACGGTGTCTCCACTTGGATGAGTGACCCAAGTGGCAAAAAATATCTCTTAGTTTCTCCGTGCTTCGGAAGGCACGTTAAGAGCGTTACCGGTACCGAAGACGTTAGATTAGATATCAGTCGTTAAGCTGTCTTAGCTATGGTAACATTCTAAAGGTATGAAATGGATGGGATGGGGGATAGAAGATGGTTACGAAATAAATAATACAAATGTAGTACAAGGTATTTATTGACCTTGATCACAGATAATATAATACTAGTACAGATACCCAATCTCATACAAAAAATTGACGCCACCTTAAAAAAATTATTTCTGTGAGCTACTTTAATTCACTTTTTATGCCAATAGATGGCCGTACTTGTGAGTAGTCTCAACCGCGCTACCCTAACGCCATCTAGCTTTTGCAAAAGGTAACATAGGTACATGTCGACCTTGTGTGCGTAAGAATGTGTCTGTGTGCGTGCCAAAGCTGTCAATGTTTTAGAATATTATTATCTATCTGCATTTGTGCGTGTCCGTGTCAGTATGTTACATTACCATGACGTTTGACCTTCTACAGCGCTATAACACTGCTTCATTCAAAATATCAAACGATTTTTTAATGTTTTGCGATTTAAAATGTAATGTAATTAAATAATGATTACTTTCTATTGCAATTGATTTTTATTTAGACTTATGTTAGTTGTTTCATTTTTAAGGTTATACAATACAATATCATTCACCCAAGAATAAATTCATTTTAATATGATAGAGCTTTTGTTAGCACGCTTGAATGATGCACGTAGCCGTGCTATGCGCTAAACTGGTTCTCAGTGTTCCTGTCAAACTTGGTAGGTATACCACTAACAAATTGGAGCCTATCTATGCCAAGGATGTTTCAATTCATAGGTTAGGTATAAATAGCCGGGGCTACTCCCGCGAAGCAGTACTGCATTGGGCTGGCGCTTAAGCGGTTACGGCGGAGCGCGGCGACGGCGCGGCGGCGCGGCGCGGCGGAGCGCAGCGGTCTTCTAACCCCTAGCCATAACAGATCGCCGCGCTTAGAACATTCACAGTTCGCGCGCTGTAATAAGTTTCAATTTTGCGTGCAAGACTAGTATTATATTATCTGTGGTGCAAGTGGGTACCTCAGGCGAGGTGTAGGTATAATTTTTACATAAAATAAACTTGACTTTCGTTAGGGAGTGAATCTTCTGTTGTTCCCAAGGACGATATAATATCTATTAACGTTGTTACTTATTTTGCCTATAGGTACCTACTTCAAATAATAATTTCAAGTATTTCAACATTAATGTAAAGACAATTTAAACGTCTTAAGTCAATAAAAGAGTTGCTAAAGAAAGTAGGTTATCTTTATTTATTTCTGGTAAAGTTTGATCGAAAAATCTAAAATCTGTTTATAAAAACGTGCAATCATGTTTGCTTAGCATAGTTCCTACAACTGTCTTCGTTCGCAAAAACGTATTTTTGTAGCAATCTTATTATAGAAATTCTTAGCTAGACTAAGATTGCTTTGAAGGAAGAAGACAAGGGAGGTTTTAGTCATATCACTCAGTACAAAAAACATGTATGTAAATACCCACTAGTGTATCTAGGGGTGCGCTTTGTTTTTCATAAAAAAATTTCTTCATAAAATCGCAATTATTTTCCGAATTTGTTATTAATAACATTTTTCTTTATACTCATTGGCATTCATAATATTGTTTTTCATTCACATCTTTATCCTATTATTTTCTTATATTATAGTTTTTCTTAATGATACCGATCATTCTTTTCAACTCCTAATTATTTTTATTCATACATTTGTTTGTTCTTTTAATTAATTAATTTCTTCATTTTGAGTGTTACGTTATTTACTCTATTGATATCCATAATGTCAATATAAATATATTAATTATTTATTTATTTAATTGTAAAAAGATCTGAAAAACATCTCACATAAAATATCCACAAGAGCACACAAACAATCCGAAAACTTCTACCGAAGTGAAGGAAACACGCGCAGCCCGTTTATTTGTAAATAAACATTGCAGAAAAACGTTTTGTTTCTGTTCGAAGTACATCACATGACAATTGATATCTATATTATTTTAGATTATAAAAAAATAAAATACATATAATATGATTACTTACATTATTAGAAAAACATGTATTTATTATATAATTTAAAAAGTTCGATGATGATTTTATATCTAACTACTATTGGAAGGCAATCGTAGACTCAGAAACTAAACGCGTCATCGTAAGTGAATGTCCAATAATTTAGCATGCTGAGTGACAAAAGCGTCGAACTCCAATTTGTTTATAACTCAATATACACTCACACACTCATACAATGTTAAAATAAAATTGAAATAAGCGCCATCTATTAGCCACAAATAACCTAACCGCATGAATTTTTTACATTTTGTGCCGTATCCAAGACGGCGACTTAGGAGTTAAAGACATAGATTTCTTTTTTCTCTCAAATCACTTTGAAATAATTGAAGAATGCTTTTAACGTTTTATATATACGTGCTTTATTTTTTAAAAATCATATTTTGGTCAAAAGTTGAACAATAGCGTTTATAACAATTTATTATTTTTGCATTGCTATACATAACGCCATCTATGGAAATTTTTAAGAAGTAAAAATCTAATGTTCCTAATGATACCCCATGCCTTGATGCTATATTTGTTACAGTAGAACAGTTGACAAGTAAATACTTTTCTATAATGCCAGTACAATGATTATAAACCTTAAGGTGGAAGCTTCAGTGCGGCAAATTAAATTTTTCGCACGTTTTTTTGTAATTTGCACGTTTTAATGCTATATTTTCTCAATTTCATAAGATGAAGAAAATATAGCATTAAAAATTCAAATTATTAAAGTTTTATTTATTAAAAATTAAAAAAAAAAGAAAACAAAATTCCTATTAACTTAAAAATAAATGACTACATCTAAAACTATGTACATACAACCCTAGTCTAAAAGACCGCTAGCAGTGGGCAAAGTTCCCAAAATGTTGGCAGCATTGCCACGTTGTATGGCATTGCTCAACTTCTGGCCAAAATAAATATCAGCATTTTTAAGAACGTGTGGCCTCAAACAGGCGAGCTGAAATCTGTTTGTACAGATTGAGCACTCCCGGCCCCCACGGCCCTAATGTCTCTACCCCAAAAGGCACAAACATATATCCACTATCAAGAAGACGATATTTGCGCCTTTTGAGGCATTCTGCAGATTCTGCCACCGCACCAGCCTTTACCTGAGTCCTAGGAAGATGTGACGGTGCCAGTGTGTCTACACAAGTAACATCCCACACTAGAGGCCGTCCCATCCTCCAGGAAACAAGAGTCATACCGTCAGGTCTCTTACCATCGTCACGAGTAAGGCCGCACGGTTCTAAAACAAAACAAAAATTCAAATATTCTATATAAACATAAATAAGTACGTTTTCATCTAGTCCCAAACTAAGCAAAGCTTGTACTATGGGTACTAGAATAGCTGATACTAATACATATACATATTTTCTTTTGTAAATCCATACTAATTATAGATAAAAAACACCCAGACCAAGACAAACCGCCATGTTCTTGCACACAAAGATTTGTCTTGAGCGGAAATCGAACCCACGAACACACTTTGAGTATAGCTGCTATAGAGTTCATAGTAATAAAATAATCTTACTAAACGAGAAATAGTAGGTATAGCGTCGGCTTTTAATAATTTACAGGAATCAGTAGTATAAAAGCAGGAAGGTTCGAAGTGACGACTGCATACGACTGAATTTTTCGTAATTTTTTGCTTCACATGTATACTGCTGAGCCATTTTAGTCGCATTTCATCGTTTTTTTGGGAAACTATAATTAGTAATAGAACAACAATTAGGACCCTAATCCACCACACAATGACACATTACAAGATCTCATGGTCGTGTACGTTACGCCAGCAAGAAAGTGTCACCTAGAGTGATATGAGTAGAACGTATAATTAGTGCGCAATCTGCTGTAAATGTGCGCCGCATAAAAAATTTGTGCGTCTTGTAGTTTTGAAAAAAAAACGTAAAAACGATTCCTGCTGGAGTAACGTTGTTCTAGCAAGAAAATTCTAGACCAATCATCGGAGATATAAAATACATACATGGGCAGAGAGCTTATATTTGTGCAAATTTGTGCGCCATAAATATAATTTGTGCGTCTTCAGGTTTTCGAGATATTGCGTTTCCCGCTGGAGTAACGTTTTGCGAATTCGTGTATCTCAAAGACCATTATATGTGCGCCTGTAGAATGAACATACACGAATAGCTCTTAATTTGTGCATATTTGTGACATAATTAGATGCCAGATAATATTTATAATTTTCAAGTAATCGCACTTTATTGAAAACTTAAAAAAATATTGTAGCGCCTAAATGAGAAGACGTATAAATCGCTAAAAACTGTATTCGTTCCATCTTGACGTTTATAATTACCATAAAAAGTTTCAAAACAGAACCTACAAGCGCTAATGAATAATATTACTAAAAGTCAAAACGACGGCATCATAACTTTGACGCCATCAAACAAGAAACTGGCTCAACCTAAGATGTGTAAATGTAAACCAAAAATTAGTGCATTTATCAAATAATATATAGTAAAAATATCCAGCTTCAACTGTTTCGTATTAAGTAAATATTAAGACTAAACCAAAATTGTTATTCGGCGCAGGTTATCCGACCAAATTCGAATGACTACAAAAAAGCGACGGATTCATACGTATCGATGACCACCTTTATTAAACGTATTACACCTAAACTGTGTTCGTACAGTCACGCTCAAATGTTCGTTGGGAATTATTATTACAATGACCTAATAAAAATATAATATATATTAAATGTACTTTCTGATCATATGAAATCAAAGAGCTTGTTGGTTTAAAAAAAATATTATTTTTATTATCATAATCATGATTCGTAAAGTAATTATGGCATCAAATCACAGATCAAATTTCCTACTTATAAATATTAAAACAAACATTGTTCAATTAAACTATTTGTACCTTGTATAGTCATTTGGTATTATTTAAAATCACAGATCAGTTTTTCATTTACTTAAATACACAAACAATAAAATAACTTAAAGTGGCTCAGTACCATCATGGCGTGAAATTTAAATATTGAGTAGTTGTTGTTTTGGCCGAGATTTTAAGTTTTGGGTATGATTGTATAGTACGCGAACGTAATAAATACCTATAGAGCGTTATATTTTGTAATGAGTTTATGTTTCTTAAAAAATAGCCGGATTTGAAAACTTCAACCCAAGTTTCACATATCGGGCTGCTTAGGTTTGGGTTTTCAAATTAGGCTAATTTTTAAGAAACATAAGCTGATAATAATTTTAACCGGTCTATACTACGTTCGCGTATCATACTATCATATCCAAAACTAAATTATATCTCGGCCAACAAATAGGTAACTACTTTATACTTGAATTTCCCGTTATGATGGTACTGAACCTTTATCACAGAAAATCACAGTTTTTTCGTTTTTCTACTGATATAATAAATGCAAATGGCTAAATTTATTTATGTCTAATCAAAAAAAAAAACTGAATTTATTTTAATAACTATTTCTACTGCACTGTACTCGGGCACAATACGTTTCAACCAGTTAGCGAGTAAAGTTAAGAAGGTCATCGATACGTATGAATTCGTCGCTTTTTTGTAGTCATTCGAATTTGGTCGGATAACCTGCGCCGAATAACTGTTTTGGTTTAGTCTTAATATTTACTTAATACGAAACAGTTGAAGCTGGATATTTTTACTATATATTATTTGATAAATGCACTAATTTTAGGTTTACATTTACACATCTTAGGTTGAGCCAGTTTCTTGTTTGATGGCGTCAAAGTTATGATGCCGTCGTTTTGACTTTTAGTAATATTATTCATTAGCGCTTGTAGGTTCTGTTTTGAAACTTTTTATGGCGCACAAATTTGCACAAATATAAGCTCTCTGCCCATGTATGTATTTTATATCTCCGATGATTGGTCTAGAATTTTCTTGCTAGAACAACGTTACTCCAGCAGGAATCTTTTTACGTTTCTTTTTCAAAACTACAAGACGCACAAATTTTTTATGCGGCGCACATTTACAGCAGATTGCGCACTAATTATACGTTCTACTCATATCACTCTAGGTGACACTTTCTTGCTGGCGTAACGTACACCTCATGGTCACCATGGTTGTTCGATTTACAGTAATGTTATTTTTGGCTTACCTGTGGAACAATATACTGCAACCACCATATGATTCACTTGGACAAGTATAAACGCAACACTTTTTCACCATTTTACACCCATAGAATGGTTTTATAACAAATTATATTAATGAAACATAAAATGCTCAATCACACCGGCGCGGCGCCATGACATAATTATGACAAAATAATAATTTATGTTTTCTTTTTTATTTAAGGATATAAACAAAGAAATTAATGCAATTATTATTTTATGACTTAACCCTTTACCAGGCCTCGGACAAATCCTGTACTAATAATGTTTAACATAAACTAATAACATTTGGTATGAGATTTTATCAATTATATTTAGGAAATTAGCTGAAAACCTGAAAAAAGACATGTGGGAAAACATAATCCCATTGCCTGTCAAGACGAGGACTTTTTATCTATATATATAATAAAAAAAGATTGTCATGTTGATAGAATTTCTTACTGCTTATTGTTCAAATGAAAAATGTAATGTAGGCACTTATTCTTTATTTAAAAAAAAACAAATACAAATTAAAAAGTATTGAGTATGAACTAAAAAGGTTTTTATTCTTCTTCTGGGTTTTGATTACAATACAAGAAAAGAGAAACGATTCAAAATAAAGAAGGAAAGCCACAAAAACTAAAATCCAGAAATTCTTAAAGAATTATCGGAATTAACCGAGAATTTCTGGTTTTCTGAAATTTGATTTTGGTGGTACAATTTCATGCAAGGGGTGATGCATAATGCTACCTTACAAATTTCGCATTTGTATTTTGACCGCTTTTCTTGTTTCCTGGTGCTACAAAACCTGCACCGTTTGTATGTAGACAATGCTAAAAAATGACTTCCTCTTTGGCCCAATCTTATTTCGTCCGGTACTGCAAAAACACCTCCTTTTTTGTTGTCCTCAGATGAAAACATTTCATTAAGAATATTTTCGAGCTGTTGATCGTTCATTACCTGAATAACAAAAATACACTAAAGTAGACTGAGAAATAATAACGACAAAAGTTTACTACTACCCACATTTTATATTTCTATAAATGACCGTGAGTAAATCCTAAGTAAAACCCGATTTCGATTCACCGGGCAATGGACATGATAACTCCCACAATAATTGGGCATTCACAGGCTTAGGGCATATGGTTCCCCACATGTTTATTTTCGTTATATTATGAAATTTTTGAAGTTTTTACTTATAATATAAGCACAAATCACTAGAAAAACTCAAATTCTACAACATATCAAAAAATTGTACGACTTACCTTTCTTCGATTCGCCATAATGAATAAAAATACGGTGCACTTGACACAAAAATGATCGTTATGCGGCCAACGACTAAAAAAATGGCTGCAAAAGTGACATTTGCGTTCCGATCCACTTTTTTTTTATGTGTTACCATAAGTAATATTTCTATGTTGGCGTTTTTGACAGATTGTGGTAGATCCTTTACCAAAACCTGGTAAAACTCTTGAAAATCTATGTGGGAAATGCTCAATCCATAGCCTGGTTAAGGGTTAAAATTGTTAAATAAGCTTAAAATACAAGTGGTTCAATTGAATTTTTAACCGACCAAAAATTTTAAATAAAAACTTTTTTTATGCTGGCAAGATGTATGAACGAGACAAACGGCCTCCATCATAGAAATCTTAATAACTAGTCAATAGAAATGCTATCGACTATCTTTTAACACTGGGACGCATGTCGCCGTTTTTCAAATACCACTTTTTGTATTCCTGCAAACAAAATTATTCTTTTTGGCGATGACATTAAGACGACAATTCCTCAACTCGCACTTGTGTTCGATTAGACTCATGCGCTTGTATTCCTGCAAACAAAATTATTCTTTTTGCGATGACATTAAAACGACAATTCCTCAACTCGCACTTGTGTTTGACTAGACAGATGCGCGGCGACAAGGTCACGCGTCTTTGACATTTCTATTGCCTTATTATTAAGATTTCTATGGCCTCCATCCATCCATCCCTCTCAACCCGTATTGCCTCTGTCTAAGGTGTAAAAGAATTTAAAACCTTATTGCGTTGAAATAGTTGTCATTTTCGTAACTACTATTTTTGAGAGATATCAGTCCTGTTTGTTATTACTACGTCCATGGTTATCTCTTATGAATTCCAGTTTTTTACGAAATAATATTCTACAGTGTCGCACTTTATTGACGGGGAACACATTTTAGTGATGTCCGTGTGTCATGTCATGACAATAAGATAGGTCGATTATTTGACTGTAAATTTAAATTTAATAAAAAAAGAAAATGAAAATATTATCATGACTCCATAAATATTTATTTCCGACAAATTAAGTCGAAATCATTGCATTTTTAATAATAATTAGACAAGGTACAGGCAACGTTAATTTGAGAAGGACTCTTTTATGTATGCAACCATAATAATTTACACTGTCTAGCTTGAAACGCACAAATCCGCACAATGTTTTACAATATATCTGAGACAATATGAATGTTAACGTTATATGCATTTAAAAAAAGGGGGTAATGTGGCAATGTGTACACATCCCATCAATCCTAGCTTCTATGCTTGTATTTATATATTCTGTAAGTATTTATTACGTATAAATAAGGGAAATTGAATAGGGAAGATTACTGAAAGTTCATTCTTCCAGCCACCAGATGTCGCTATTTCTTATGTTTTAACACACCATTAACTTGCGCTGGTGCCGATCAGCCCTTTAATATTTGTTTGTTCCTCAATGTATATACCCGAACCACAGGGTAAATAGTATAAATTATACGGAAATATCACAAGATGGAAAGTTTTAAAGTCATATTATATGGAAATATACCTCATTGCATTTTTAAATTGGAAAATATTCTTATCTGAATCTGAACTGACGGGACGGTCGTTCTCACACATACTAACCTATATGTAGACCAAGAACAAATCAATTTTAAAGTTTTAATTAAACATTATCCCAATCAGATTTTAAAGATTCCATCCTGTTTTCTATAGCTGTATTAAAGACTGCTTTTTATATATGAAGTGCGTGTTATTCGCTCTTCTCGTCAACGATATTTGTGATAAATTTTAGATATTTGTGATTAATTTAGGACAATAATAATTTGAAAGCATTGAAATTTTATTTTTGCAGTTAAGCATACTTACCGTGTCATTTACGGATATTGACTCGTAATAATAATCTGGCCAGTGGAATCATTCGTTGATCTGCGTGACGCGTAAAATGCCGTCAAATGTAGTATACATATTTGTCAGCTTTTTTAGTAATCAGTGTATACTAGTTTTGCTTAATCACTGTGATGTACACTTTATCGAACACAGAAAGCAGAATCAAAGACATTGTCGCACGTTTAAATAAAAATCGAACTATGAAAATGTGGTACTTTTAAATTAGAGTTGTGTTGTGTATTTAGTTGTCTGTTGCTTTCTGATACCTGGTTATTAAATATTTATGGTTTGGTTATCCTGATGCTCCCGAATTGAATAGGAGTGTGTCATGGACGTGAGAAGCACAACTAACTGAAGTTGCAATAATCGTATTATACAATACATATTGTCATACTTGTAGCTGCAACTCATAAAGACATCGAGCCGCGGCCAACTAAGAGAAATTTAGTAACTGCTGGGTTTTTTATGAAACTGACCGCGAGCACGCCAGCAAGCGAACGGAGCGCGCCCCCAGCGGCATATGTCTGTACTTTTAGATATAAGGATTTTGTGTGCTTTTCTTCTACCCTGTGTGTTGCCTGACCAATTTTGTATATACATATTAGTTTGATAAGTTTGTACAGTTTTTAACCAGAACCAGAAAGCAAATAAATACTTTACAACTACCGCTCGGCGTTTAAATAGTACTACAGAACATACTAAAGCCCTACTTTGGTATGCCTATACTAGTTTAGTATTCTGTAGTATTTAAGGTTCTGCAGCCTGAGGTAAATAGAATAAAAATGTTTTTACTATTGCTAATAGTAAAAAGTGCAAACACGTAATTTTATTGTTGTTCCGGTTATGATGCAAATTTGGAAATACCTCGAGCGGCAGAACCTGGTATATATTTCTAGTACCAGATTAAATATCTAGGTTCAACAAATATTCATGGTTATCCTCACGTTGAGGCTAGGATTATCCCCTGTTTGACTATACTCATTAAGTTACTTTAGTAGTCAAAAGGTTCTGCAGCCCGAGGCAAATCAGACAGCGGCTTCAAAAAAAGAATATCTTATAAAAGGTCTCAAATTGAATTCACTACCAGGATTATAGGATAGCGATTGTCCAATCTGCTTATGCTGATTCGGCAATATCTCGAGCGGCAGAACCTTGTTTAGATTTCTGGAACCAGAGTTAATGTCTAAATATCAACGAATATTCACGGTTATTCTGATGTTGAGGCTAGTAGGTTCTGCAGCTCGAGGTGAATGGATTTTGTTTCATTATTGTAAATAATAAATAGTGCAAACATGTAATATTGGCATTGTTCTGATTATGGTGCATATTCGGTTAAAATCTCGAGCGGCAGAACCTTGTATATATTTCTGGACCCAGATTAAATAATTATGTTTCAAATAGCCATTCCGATCGCACATTTATAAACGTGTTCTAGAGGCCACGACACCGCATCTACTGCGGGCGGTTCAACGATATGTCTTTTTTTTGGCGGTGAACATGTCTCGTCACTACTGTTGGATTTATGCGACATAGGCATTGTAAGTCGATAGATGTTCTTACCTTTAATAAAAATAGCATTTTATTGTTTTCTAGATAATATGGTTAGTCTGAAATATAAACGAAAGGTTTGATAGATAATCATTCGATAAAATTTGTATTTTGCAGCAAAAATGTCGTAACAGTGTTTTGTGTCGGATAAATCTGACTCAGGCGGCATGAGCTCGAATTTTTTTGGTCGGATATATCCGACTGAGGCGGTTAAAGGGTCAAGGTTCTGCAGCCCGAGGTGAATGGAAAAACTGTTTTTACTATTGAAAGTATTCAATGGTGCAGAAATTTAATTTTGTTGTTGTTCTGGTTATGATGCAGATTCAGTAATAAACTCGAGCGGCAGAACCTTGTATATATTTCTCGTGCCAGATTAAATATTTTCATGGTTGTCCTACATGTAAAATTATATTTTTATATAATTTATATTTTTTTACTTTGGTATGCCTTTATTAGTTTAGTAACTGAAGTATTTAAGGTTCTGCAGCTCGAGGTGAATGGATTTTTTTTTATTATTGTAAATAATAAATAGTGCAAACATGTAATATTGGCATTGTTCTGATTATGGTGCAGATTCGGTAATCTTGAGCGGCAGAACCTTGTATATATTTCTGGACCCAGATTAAATAATTATGTTTCAAATAGCCATTCCGATCGCACATTTATAAACGTGTTCTAGAGGCTACGACACCGCCCTTACTGCGGGCGGTTCAGCGATATATCTTTTTTTCGGCGGTGAAAATACCTGACGATATCAGTGCCGTCTGCCGTCGAGCCGATGGCCGGAACCGCGGATACTTTATCACTGTCCTCAGCGAGAAAGTCAAAGATAATCGCGTATGCGCTGTAATATGAATGACAGATGTTCGAATGATTCGACTAGTCAAATTACTGACTATGAAAATATTCGACCCAAAGTACCAATAAATATTTGAGCTTTAAATGTGCATGTACAACATAATCTTGCAATGAACATGTCGAATGTCTTCTTCTTTCTTGGACAGTGATCAACACTAAAATGTGTATGAAAAGTTAAGTAATATTGTAGTGAGTTTAAAAAAAAACGGTTCCTAACGGTTTTTGACATCGAATCTTTGTGTACAGAAACTAACATTATTGGCGTTGATCATTGTTTGATAAAACGATTAAACGTTCGTTCTGTTTTATTTATAGATTTATTTTAATTATATTGATGTATTAAAATTTTTAAAACGTATGTACTCATTGGTTTTATTTACAGTATACAAAATTAATGAAAAACCTGTACCTACATCTACTTATCGCTAATTAATGTCAGGAACGAAGCATCTATTCTATTAAATTCTAACCACACATCTGTATTATGTGTGTTTTCTATCTATTATAATTTTTTTATGTAACACCCCATTTAAATCATAATATGATAACTATTTTTGTACGGTGGAATCCACGGAACCCCGGTCCGGAGTAAGCCACAGCGAAGTTATATAGGTTTAGCAAGCAGTAAATAAAATCCAATATACTTATCGGATCCATTTAATTGTTAACACAAATCGTCGCGGGCTCTCGCCGCGCTAAACAATACATTCAAACATACATATTTATAGTATAAAAATATAACTCAAAATAATTTAAGGGGTAGTTCAAAACAAATAGAAGTTTACTTACAAAACAATAAAAACAAATTTGAATAATTTACTGTTTTGGATTAAGTCGGCGGCAAAATCTATTTGAGCTAATCATGTGCTTGCTAGCATCTGCTTTCCACTATCTCAAAGACCCGGTTACCACCTAATAGTGGAGAGATGAGTTTGATTGAACATTCGTTTCATTATTTCCTCATCTCCACTGAAACTGGTTATTCAGACACATCTCCTTTCCGTGTTGGTGGATCACCGGGCCTAATGTAGGCACATTATATAAATAAGACTAGAAATCGACATATTGTTGAAGTTATTATGCCAGCTGCGAAAATAAAAGCAGTTTAAAAGCTGTGGTTGAATAGAAATGCTGTGTTTTCGAGACTTGCAAAATGCTTATGCGACAAAAATGCGGAGCATAATATCTCTTATTTCAGGATCAGTAGAGTTGACCAAGTGTATGTTTGCATCGAGCTTAGAAGATGTCAATTGCCAGCTATGATTTGTGATAAGGAACATGAAGTTACTAGCTATTACTATATTAGTGCTTTATCCAGAAAACTACCCCTTCCCTATTACCCAAAAATAACCTTCTGAAGGTACAGTAAGTACTTATTAACCAACTTTTTTACATTTTGGATCATTTTCAGTACCAAATAAGTCTCCACGAGACTTGTCAAGTTCTAGATATAAAATATAAAAAGGATTTGTGCACTCTTACTCCTGATTCGTTCTGAAAACGGACGAATATGTAAGTGTTAATTTTAGTTTATATAGGTTAAAATTGTCTTAGTGATTATTAAGTACACCTGTACTTAACAATTCTAAGAATAACGTCACATAATATATTCTTTAGAAATTAAATTTAGTTCAAAGAAATAAGACAACTGAAGAAAACAATGTTTAAACCAAGTTATATTACATATTTATTGTACTTAAAATAACTATAATCAGAAAAACGAGTGTTCAAATACTTTGAGTCGGTAACTTTTAAAAGTAGAGACGATGGATAGTAACAAAAACATAAACTTATTAATAATTTCCACAAGAAAACAAAACATAAAAAATGATTTTATCGTTTAGAAAAATTATCTTAACGAAATACAGTATAATAAAAAAATTACATAAAACAATATAAATAATGTTTAGATGTTACATCAAGTATAATTCAAATACCTATACAATTTATTTGATAAATATAGCAAGCTCCGCGCTTTATAAACGTGTGAACGTTTTATCGGATCTCTCGCTCACACGAACGACTTACAGTGCGCACGTTTGTAATACGCGGAGTATATGGATGTTGTTTGTTAAGGGTCGATGAAAAAATATTTTGGAATGTCCGAATGCTTATTCCAATAAGCGGCCTATTATCTCGACATGTAGATTTACGACCGATTTTTTTAATCATCAGATAAAATTTATTCAATAGATAAATCCAACACAAACGAAGGTGACAGTTTCATCAATTTCATATCTAATTGTGACTTTTTATTAGAACAAGCTACAACTTTTTCAACTTTTATCTATAGATTCAAAAATTATTTTTGGTCCATCTTTGCCTGAAGGTATAAAGTATAAATAACAGATATTCGCAGGTCATGATTGGTTACCACAGGAAATAATATTGGTATCTCAATTGCAACAAAAGTTCTGCACTAAGCAGTATATAAAAAGCCAAGCTTCAGTGGCGTACATTACATAACGAACACATATTAAAATCTCGCAAATTGCCAATGGGAATGAACCTTGTTACAATGCAAACAATACTGTTTGACAGTAAACTGCGACAAGGTTTCATGTCGCGGTTTCATGCGATCTTGGCTCTCAAGCCTCAGCGAACAAAACATTGAACGATTTCATTTAATTCTAACAGAATTGCGCAGAAATCAAGCTATTTGATTGACTGTCAAAAATGTTTTCGTCAGATATTAGTTGTTTAAGTTAGCAAGAGACAAGGTTATACTGTTATAAACGACAAAAAGGGTGAATTGTGACAAGGTTCCATACCATTCCCAATTTTTGGAGTTTATACTATACAATTAACATACAATTTTCTATTTTTTTGTCACCATGCCCACACAAATAAGGGTTGAACAAATAACACCAATGGAAGATACGACGGAAGCCTGTTATATTAATTACCCTTTGTTTTAACAATAGCAACATTCCACGTGTTGCGCGCGTACCGGTTATACAACGTGTGTCGGCTATAATGAGGTATCGAAATAGGTTGTATAGAAATTTTGTTTTAAATGCTTAGGTAAGACTTTAAAAATAGGTTTAAGTTATGACGAATACATAGCTTAATACGAAAGAGGCGAAAAGCGAATACAACATGCATTTTTCTATCGGAGCAATCCGTGGTGCGACTTATCCTCGTATCGATATTTGATTGACGGAAATTAAAGTTTCGTGTGATTCCATTTATGGAATACGCACGCGGGGCTAAATCTAGCCCTGATTTCTCCACTTCCTAATAAAGTAAACCGCCTGATAACTCTATACAAATTTGACATATATCTGACAAAAGGACTTATCAGGAACCTGTGGAACTGGTCTGTGACGTTTATACACAAGTATTATTCAATAAAATTGTTTGTGTTTTACTCTCCACATTTGTTCATATAAGCTTTCCTCAAAAGAATTTTAGTTTAAGTCATTGGAATGCCAAAAGTATATGTAAATATAGTTAAAACCCAATAAAGTTTAAAAGAACACACATGGAATAACCGGTATAACAATCATGTCACAAAACGTTAGGACATCACTACGCCATGGTCCCACCACTAGTCAATAGAGATGTACTTAAAATAACCGTTGCGCCGTTGTTTGTGCTCTATGGTTCAGAGAGTTGGATTATTCAGTCTTTTTTGACTTGCTGGCGTCTGATGCCGGTTCGGGTAACGCGGGTTGGTCTTCGTAGCTGAGGAGGTAAAAAATTATTAAAATTTATTATAAATATAAAAAAAGATAAGACACATAACATAACACCACGACTATTTTACCTAGATGGGTGTTAGTGGTGCATAACATCCATATTTCACCTGTTTTGCTTAGATTCCATGTAATAATAGATCCTGGGCCTGGTGATTTTTTGGTCAATTATATCCTCTCAAACTTAATACTTTCTGAAATGAGTGGGCCCAAACACGTAAAAACAGTCATTTCCTCTGGGCTAAAAACTAATTTAAATTGTAGCTAAGTTAGCTAACCCATTATTAGAAGAAAACAAATCGTCAGCTGGCTGTATCACGCTGGGTTATATGTCAGCTGGTAACACAAACAAGTTATTTTTTTTTTAAATATTAATAACGCGAACAACAAGTCAAATACTTTTTCATGTGGGTGCTTACCATTTTTCTAATTCGTAAAATTTATGAGTCAATTGATTAATTGATACTGTTATTGCTTTAGCCGCCTTTTTTGTCGAATATTCTAGTGAAAATCTAAAAAATTACCATTTTGTGTTAGAATTTTTGGCACATTGCATAAAGTGTAAGTTTCTTTGTAGATTTTAATATTATTGTTGCGGCATCACAAAAAAGCCGGTAATTTGATTTAAAAAAAACATTATCGACAACGGCCGCTAGGTACCTACTCATACGACTTCCATGGTCCCCCCCCTGCGGACGCCCATGGATAAAATGCTACAAACATCCAGGCCACTGTGAAAGCTTCGACAAGGAAGTGGTCACTCACTTGAACAGCGCGTTGATGTCTCCCTTGAGCAGCGCGAGCGCGAGCGGCGTGCCGAGGCAGGCGGGCACGAGGTACAGCAGCGCGGGCTGCGCGTGCTTGAACACGTGCATCACCAGGATGGTGGCCAGCAGGCCCAGGATGTACGCTATGAACGTCGCCCTGGAAGTACATACGTGCTATTTACTACAATATATGGGGAGTATGGCCCGATCAATCTTGCAGGTTAAGCAATGCTAACCACAGTCGGCCGTAGTTGTAAAGGTGGTTATATACCGGCGAACCGTGGCGTGGCAGAGCAGAGCGGGAATTCAAATTTGTATGGACAAAAGTTTTCATACCTTATTGAACAGCCTTATAGTAGGCTGTTCAATAAGGTATCATGCCATATCTATGTTGTTAGTATCATCATTCATGTTATCACAGCTATATGTTCAGGTAAAATCTTCATTGGGTTCGAATGAATTTTAGTTATTTATAAATATATTTATAACTATTACGTTGTTGCAAAATAATTCTAATGTAGAACACAAATAACTGCTAGTTGTAGAACTTTTTCAATGAAACACAAAGTTGAAAGAAGAGTCCCCCAAGATCTCATATCGTCATGATCGTAGAACAATGTCGGATTTGAAAAAAATACTAAAATGACTTTTTACCATTTTTGAATACTACATCATGAATACTTGATTACTGCATGCACAAAAAAAATATATATGCTGTGGATTTCGAAGTAACCAGTCAGTAAACTGGCGGATTTGATAAGCGCTCATAGTAAAATGACGGATGTTAGCGCTCGTCTCTGTACGAGGCGCGCGGGCTGCCCGCCGCATCCCCCGTCCCCCGACGAACCGGCACATGCGTCACTGTTCTTTGAAATCGCGTACGCGTTGCATCGAATTTGTTTAGTTTCGTAATTTATTACTTAGTTCAAATTTATATTTATTTCGTAGCTAGTTTTTGTGATAATATGTTATTAATTAAGCCACAATGCCCACAATGCAGTCAGGATGATCAAAACTTATGTTAAACTTGTGGAGCAATCAAACAAGGATACTCAAATTACTAATTTTACTAATGAAGATTACATTGATGTATATATATGTTCCTGGTATGAAGTCCTCCATACCAGGAACTCCAGGTAAGTTAATGAATTACATATTGACGATTTATTCTGCTTATATCTTGTATTTTTACAAAACTTCCCAAGGTAAGCATATTAAAACGTCGGTTGAAATTATCCGTCTGTTTTCTACGGAATATTAACAATGTTCTTTAAACTATTTATATTATAGTAAAATAATGTTTGCTACCTGACAGTTAAATTATTATTGTGTTTGTACCATATTTAACGATGTTCGAATTTTCGAGGTGTACGTAGATATACTACGTTTTTCTATGAACATGATACTGACGAGTGATCTTAACCGACGTTATTCTATGCACTCGCTTGTTTATCAAAGAGACGCATGTGACAATCCTACTTTATTCTTGGAATAAAAATTCACTTCCGCCTTTTTTCTTTTGAAAAACACTAATTATTTTAATTAATTTAACTTTTTTAAAATGTAATTATGATCTAACTGGAGTAATAATTATGCCTGATTATAAAATGCAGTATATTTATATTTATTGTTGTACAAAATTTTCATCTTCAGCTTGTGTACGTTCGTTTAGTGAGTTGATATAAGTTTTTTTTCCAGAATGCCTTTCGCCGCTACCCCCACGAGCACATAACATAATAAAACTGACACATATGAAAATTGTAATTCATGACGATGTCTTTTTGCACGATCAACAAGAAAACATCAATCCGAATATAACATCACCACTTGCGTGTATTCTAAGAGAAGACCCTTTTATGTCCGTCAATCAAAATGCATCCCCATATTTCCCACAGGATAATCCTCAGTGTGCCGTATCTCCTCTAAATAACAGCTCAGCTCGGACTCCGTTGCATACATCCGCCTTGATTTCAGATTTGTCGCCGTTCCCCCAATCGGGCACACCGACTATTGACATCATCAGCCACACACCTATGCCATCCCCAGCTAGCAGCCATAATGAAGTATGTAACGATTTATTTTGTTCTAATCACGATGGTGCTGATTGTAGTAACTGTCCATCAATCAACTCAGCGGCGTCTCCGTGCCTGTCGTCTCCAGCTCCTGCTCTTCGATGTCGGGGAAAAAAGCGTGTACGAAATTACAATGATTGGAAAGAAATTAAGAGGAAGCGGTTGGCAAATGAAGGAAACGAATACTCTTCAAAAAAGGGCATTCTTGTTCTAGCAAAAACAATACGGAGCCCTTGTTCATGTAGAAATAAATGTAACACTATGTTGACTCTCGAAGAAAGAAAGGATGCATTTGAAAAATTTTGGAAATTAGGTGATCGCGAGAAACAATGGTTGCATGTTTCAAATTATACGACAAAACAGAAAAAGAAAAGGGGTCTTCAAAGAGATTTAAAGCATAACCGTCAATTCACATTCAAGTATTTCTTACCAAAGGATTTATCAAAAGTAGAAGTATATAAAACAATGTTTTTAAATACTTATTCAATAAGTGAAAGAATGGTAAGAGGACAGTTTGGAGTAAGTATGATGGCAGCACTTTGGTAGATAAAGACATGAGGGGGAAACATACAAACCATTATCGGATTGTTGATAACGAAATGGTAAAGTCGGTTTGTGCCCACGTTAATTCATTTGCCTAGGGTCTCATTATAATAGAGCAGCTTCGAAAAGGTTATACCTAGATGGCAGCTTAAGCATAGCGCGGATGTTTAATTTATATAAAGAATGGCCCGAATTAGACAATTATGTAAACAAAGCTTCTTGTCTCAGACAATATATAGAGACATAATATTAAAAGAATAAGTATAAACCACAGATATAGATCTACATAGATAACGCAGATGCATGTATTTCGCGTGTCTCAACCCCGACCAAGCGTCGAGGTTGGTCGCCTCTAACTTCAGTCCACGCGCGTCTTTTGTCAGAGAAAATCATAGCGGACGGCTCCAGTTGAACGTACTGGGCGGATGGGCATCGGCGGCATCGGTGTCTTTGAATCGGTTTGGATTTCCCGTCACTAAATTTCGGCTGTGACGTCACAAAAGGTATTAAAAAGTCGGCACGCTTGGTTTCAATACAAATCGTGATACTTGCGTTATCTATGTAGATCTATATCTGTGGTATAAACACTACCTACCTTAATTACTAATTATTGACACGGGTCTTAATCGCGTAAATATTTTAGGGTATAAATACCTCATTGCTCTACAGTTTCGAACGAATTGCACCGTTCGTGGTCACAAGCTGACTGGTGAAGGCTCAGCATTTATGCGATTAAGACCCGTGTCAATAATTAGTAATTATGTGTACAAATCGCGAGAGTTTAAAATCATTTACTACCTACCTTTTTTTTCTACTTTTTATTTTATAATATATTTTTATATTAAGTTGCCTAATTGTAACCTACTATTATTGAACTCTAATTTTGTGATTGTTGAGAATTTATTAATATTAAGAATCTATGTTACTTACCTACTTATAGTTAAGTATAATACTGATTGTGGTTCCTATGTTTTTATTGATTAAGCAGAATAGGTCTACGTCTCATTAAAAAGAATAAGTATAAACACTACCTACATTATTTTCTACTTTTCATTTTTTTCAGAATTTTTAGCTGTCTGCTATAATTGTTATCTACTATTTTGATTTAAGATTTTGTTTTATTTTTGAGAATTTTTGTTTCTGTTACTTACGTACTTAATTAGCTTTATTAATTATTGTGATTTCAATTAAAATAATAATAAAAGAGAGTTCGTCGTAATGATCTGAATTTTATCTAAGATACATTTTAAACATTACCTAGTACCAACGTATCCTATAAACCATTCTACCTACTTAGCTTATTTAGCCACCTCATCTACCTACCTAAATTATATACTCATTTACTTACCCATAGTGCAATATAGATAACACATCCGTCCAAATATTTCTTAGGAAGTCAATAGAACATGATCGTACAATAACATTCGTCATTCTATCATCAGCAATTTTCCGAAGAACAACGTCGGAAGGTACTTTATGACTGTGGTGAATCCGAAGTAAAATGACGCAAGTGATTTTTCTAGAAAACCGTGTAATTAATTGTTATTACTTTTATTCCATCTTAAAATAAACACTATCAAGCAAACATGTATAAAATTTCAACATTACACATTAAGTATTAAAAAAGTTATGCCAAAAAGTAAACAAAAAATATTTGTAATGGCTGCCCTGTAAAATTTAACATTTGTTAGATCCGTCACTGTTCTACGATCATGACGATATGACCTCTTGGAATATTCTAATGGGCTAGCCATTGGGCTAATTTCATTCAAGACAAACTGAAAGCTCGTAAACTCTAGCTAAATGCCCTGAAACAGGCAGATTGCAAGAACAAAATCATTTAAAAAAATAAAAATAATGTTGAACTGCGACTGAACATTACTTAACACTAACTTACTTTCATTCGAAATGCCACCACACACTACATTTCTCTTTTGGTATTGGAGCTGGCGTGTATTTAGGAAACTGACTTTCACCATTATTTCATTATTTAACTGTAAAAGTCCCGAGTCTCAAGTACTTTCGGCGTTTTTTTTACGGTTTTCGGATTTCGTCAAAATACCGACAGACACATAGAAGGATGCCTTAAATATATATTGTTGTAATATCTTCAATGTACAAAACTGGACCCCTATTATAAGTATAGACAGCTAGCAGTATAGGTAGAGAGCAGATATCTTTTATGTGGGGCTCTGCCCGCGTGGTACGTCTATAAGAAGTAACCACCAATTTTCATGAGGATCGGTTCATTAGATCCGACGATTTTTGGGTACAAACAAACAAACGAAAAAATCTTTTCTCTTTATAATGATAGAATAATTTAAGGGAAAAGATGACGGCATTTACCTGAAGTAGAACTCGGAATTCCTCTGCAGACTCTTGTCGAAGCGCAGCAGCAGCGCGATGAAGATGCCGGGCACCACGATATCTCCCAGACCAAGCATGGCGAAGTTACTCGCGTCCAAGCCATTCACCAACAAGTCTTGGGGGAACACCACTGTAGACAATCAGACATTATGATTATATTACACTATTTAATCCTAATATTAAACTAATTTAAAATTATGCGTAAATTTCCGAGAGTACGTGTTTGTGTTCGTAACGAACGCCTACATAAGTAATGTATCGGGAAGCATTCGGCAACAGTTTCAAGGCATCAGGAGCATTCTAGTTAATTCGCGAAGGATCGAGAATGTTCTAGAACAACTAACGCCATGAATGAACATTTTAGAAGAAAGTGTAGAATATTCCAGTTCCTCGCTCGAGCTGGTATAAAAGAAGCAAATTTTGACGAGCGGGCAACACTTCGTTTTCAGTTCATTTTGAGATCAATCTCAAAATGAACTGAAAGCGAAGTGTATGTGAAGTGTAGTGTGAATAATGTCAACAAGCTACCACGAGACCACTAGCGTCACCCACCTACATAATATGCGAATCAAATAAGGGCAGATTTCGCCGCCATTTTGAATAAATTTCGAATTTTCGAAAATTTCGTTCTTACTCAGGCGAATCGAACACGTTAAAAAAAAATTGTTCTCATTTGATTCGCATAGTACAATCCACGACAGTGTTACTTACTTCTTCATGCTTGAACTGATGTACCGATTTTGCTTATGGAATGGATTTTTTGCTACTTTTTATCGACGTACCACACACGCGCGGCAGCTTGTGGTTAAATAAATATTTCACGCTAGTAACCAAACATTCCACTAACCAGGTGGACATCCTACAAGCCCTTCCACTACATAAGTCGTAAAAACAATTTCTCTGAAATCATATAAAATCTGTTGTAAAATGTATGCACTCACGTTTAATAGGTGCCTCGAAGCTCTTAGCGACGGTGACCATGACGTTGGTGCCGAACACCCAGAAGATGTCGTAGAGGAAAAGTCCGCACAGCAGGATGCAGCCCGTCACCACGTTGTTGAGGTGCAGCAGCTCCACGCCGTTGATGGCGAACGCGATGCCGAACAAGTTGTTGGCGATCCAGTGCTGAAGGACAAATGGGGTGGTTAACGTTATAACTATACGAATCAAATCAGAACTGATGATGCGGCCTTTTTTTCGAAAGGATCGAAATTTTCCTTTATATTCCGGCAAATGGAACACATTAAAAAAATCTCAGAAACAATTTTTCAAATATGCTTAATTCTAAAAAATATTTCATATCAGCATTTAAAGCTTTAATTAAACATTGAAAAGAATGTCCGCATATAACTCAAAATAACATAATGTGCGACGATGGTACAATAAGAAAGGTTTATCTTAAATTTCGGATTTTTTTTATATTTTGGCGGGTGTTTGAGCTACAGCCATAGTTTTGATGTTTTACTAAAACTGCAGCCCTTACCTTCTTGAGTAAGTACCATCCGCCGAGGCACAAGGAGATGAGCACGCAGATGACGTCATACGAGCTGAACTTGTAGTTAATGATGTCGGAGCGCGTGTCACGTTCGCCGCGCGTGAAGTGGATGTGGTACGACACGTTGGGGATCGACGCCGGCACCATGAATGAGATTACTGGACTGGCGACAAGATACTAGTGTTATTATGCAGATAGTTTTATTAGTTATACGTAGAACTATATCCTTCACCAAATTAAAGAAATATAAAATAACCCATACTTGAAAATTTTAACCTTGACTGTATCAATAGAAAGAGGAACTTTATTGTTTAATAACAAAACAATTGCAAAAACTAACCGGTTCTATCTCTCTCTTTCTCTCACTTAAAGAAACAGAGATAGAAAACCATAGCTCAGAGTTAACCACGGAATAATAAGTTTGGTGAAATCAACAGTAAATATCAAGAGATAAAGGGCTGAAACTTTATCAGGAACTAATGAAACTGTCAAATAGCTGTACTCACCTAAGAAGATGACTGAGCGCGAGCACTCCTAGGAAGAAGAAGTATCCAGTAAGCAGCAGATTGATGTACTCCTTGGAGAAGAACTGGAAGAAGATGTACAGACCGAAGAGTGCGCACGACGCGATAATGGGAAACATCAGCGCGTCCTTGTTCGACATCGTCTCCGCGCGACCGCCCGAGTCCTGAGAACAAACAACACCACGTGAAGCGAAACGTACATGGCATCGCTATCACTATCATCACTACTTGATATAAAAAAAGTCGTTGCCCGCTGTCTGTCCCTATGTATGCATAAATCTTTTTAACTACGCAACGGATTTTGATGCGGTCTTTTTACTAGATATTGATTTAAGAGGAAATATAAAATAAATAAATAAATAAAATAGGAGCATGGGTACTAAAAATCTTATGACGGTACATTTAAATAAACCAACTCATTCTTCAATATCAGTGACGTTACAATAGACTTGTAAGAAATTCTACAGTTGTTACGCTATTTGCTATGCTTAATTTAAGCGTTGCGAACTGGGTAGTGTCATAAAGTAAATATGGCATTTAGTGGCATAGTAACAGTATTGGACAGCGAACAGACAAATATTACAAAGTACAAGAACTGCCTTGTTGGTCTAGCGGTATAATTTATGTATCACCGCAAGGTCTCAGTTTCGACCCCGTGTCTTGCAATTGTTATATGGGATTTTTCTGTCAGGATATTCTCAATAGCAGCATGGAGTTGGAATTGTGCTATAGGCTCACGGCTTTTGCCATAGGACCTATATATGGTATGTTGTTATTAATACATAACAGGTGAAGTGTAGGTATTAACACCTCCCTAACACCCTTCTGGGTAATATATTGATGACTGTAGGTAATGCATTCATGTACACCCTATGTTGTTTTTACAATCATTACAATTATATTACTCATTAAATTTTTTGAATTTTAATGTATTAAATGGAGAAGAACTCTTTTTTTTTTAATTCTATTTCATAATGTAATTTAAATATAAATACTATCATGGTATCAATAACACTCTCATTCATTTTCTTTTTTAGGCTCAAAAATAAAATTCTGAATGACTGGCATACATGAAAATCATTGATTGAGTGTGTTAAATTGAAATTATGTACACACAGCTACCAATCAACCAATAAATTTTGATTATTTTTATAGCATTTAGCTATGCTTAGCAAATTATACTAAGAAACAGTTGAAAAAGATATGTACCCTGCCGGTCCCATATCTTTTTCAACTGTTTCTTAGTATAACCAATAAATTTCCAGTATAAGCCAATCTCACATTGCACTGGAAGCCCATACAATGCAGGACCATCACATACTAGAATAGTTTAGGTTGATGTGTTGCCATCTATTCATGTTATGTATAAACATTATTTACCTACAACATTCCTTTAACATAATTAACATAAATATAACACCTGAGTAAGATAAAAAATACAAGGATAAAGTTGCTTGATAAATGTAATGTGTAATACAGGTTTGTAGAAATGTTATTAGCTAATAGGTATTAGAGTAACATTTTACATTATTTAATGACCTTGTAACTATCATAAAGTACTAATTAGAATTTTAACAATAAACAAAAAAAATATTAAGTATAATCAGAGTTATTAATGCTTAATTTTGTAGTCACAATGTTATAATTGGTTGTTTGGTCATATGTGGTGCATAACATTATTAAAAGGAAATGGCTCAACTAATATATTACTAATTTTGGTTTGCCTCACTCACAGATATTCTGCAGCTAATTACATATAAATCAGTGTATTTATAAATACACATAAAGTTGTAACAATATTAAAACTTAATTTAATGTAAATTAGTTCAAACTTGAGTTTTAGTCAAAATGTTGTAGGGACCAACAGAAACTGCAAATAATATTAGCTCATACCAACAACTCAGTGGTTTGCAAAATTATATTTAGAGTTTAGTTCAGGCTGATAACAATCAATTGATTTTAAATAAAATGAATGTTAAATTTTGGTACTGTAAAAACTAATGTATACCAGCAAAGGTCATATGCATACATCAATATTTTTCTACAAAGAAAAGTGAACTCATTAGAACGTCGTACCATGTTTTGAAGATTATTGAGCAAGGTCCTTTAGTGCTTGACATGCCAACATATGCCACGAAGGTAAAACGTGTGTCTCTCTTATTGGACCTCACAAAATTCCTCAAACATGTGATAAAATTATGTTTAATTATTAAAAGATGATTGTTAAACTTACCTTTTGCTCTTTCAAGTACTTCACGGACCTAAAAGACCCGAAAAATATTGGTAAAATAGCCATAATCACTAAACTCAAATAGGCAATCGCGACGCCTTCAATACTGTTGGGAGTTTTTTCCGTGGCATTTTTAACAGCTTCAATAACTGTTTCTTCAATGTTTATAGGAATTTCTGTTGCAGATTCTGCCATTTCGTATTATATTTTTGCTAAAATGCGTGGCGAGACGGCTTTTCCACTACGGACCAACTTTGACAAGAAATTGACAAGTGTACATTTACGTTTAGAAAGTTGGCTAACCTTACCTTAGTGTTGTGTTCTCCATTGTTTATCCAGAAGAAAATATTTTTCACTAGCTTCCGCCCGCGGCTCCGCCCGCGTGGTATGTCAATTAAAAGTAGCCTATATGTTAATCCAGACTATAAGCTACATGTGTGCAAAATTTCATTGAAATCGACCCTGTAGTTTTGGCGTGAAAGAGTAACAAACATCCATACATCCATACATCCATACTTACAAACTTTCGCATTTATAATATTAGTAAGGATATTAATTTATTTAATCCAAAACTTGCACGTAAGTTTTGAATTAAATAAAAATGAAAAATATTTTAAAAACAAAAAAAACTACAAACAGAAGGAAAATATTTTTCATTCTTCTGTTTGTAGTTTTTTTTGTTTATAAATATCATTTCAGTATAATCAAATAATAAGAACACGGTTTTGATCATTTAAAAAAAAAACCTATTTATTCCTCTATTATTTTCGATATTCTCTCTGCTATTTCTTCTGTTGGTATTTTGCAATTTACAACATTCCAATTCCATATGTCAAAATAACTCAAATACGAAGGAAGACTTTCATTTCAGTTTTTCGTAAAATAAAAATTATATTTCTACAGAAAGTCATGCCCACTAGCATAAAAGTTGGAGTTTTCAGAGTATTCCATCAGTAGTGTACTTCTATAATTTGAAATGGAGGTATCGGGTGGTGCGGAGGAGGGTTTCGTGAGGGAATGGGCCCCTTGTTCTCACATTTTAAGTTTAATTCCTCCTCGAATTCAGACTGGTATATTTTCTAATGAGCTGTGTTTAACGTGCGTGGACTCGGTAAGTGAGTACATAGCGCTGGGGACGAATGTGGGGCTGGTGTACTGGTACGACAGGAAGAAAGGAAACATTCAAAGACTGAGATGTGAGGTAAGACCAAAAACTATTTCAGGATTTACCCAGATAGCCCACAGATTTTCAGACATGGCCTTGTATAAGTTATGTTTCGCCACTATTCCATCGATTAATTAAATTGCTACTAGTTATTAACTATTATTATCATATCCTGTAATTTCAATCAAAATGTGATGTACACTTTTGTATTGAAAGAGGTTGAAAATTGGAGATTGAACTTGCTACATACAAATGCGTAGAAACCCTTATTTTGAACTTTAAAGAAATTGGACAACAGCATTTTGAAAGTGATCTACAAACCAAGATACTGAATGCAAACAAAAGATAAGATAATTTTACATGTTAATGGTCCTAATGCATCATTAGGATTAGATATCAACAAAACATGTTTGTTAGGCTGATTGTTGGCTCAGAACCTACTATGAGTGACTTGCACACTTCAAGTGAGTCATTATTGCCTTAATAAATTCTGCTGTGGCCCTGCCCCTGTGGTATAGGAAGTTGCCTATGTCCTTTGCTAGACCCTCAACTATACCCATATTTAATTTCATCAAACTTAGTATAATAATAGACAGGCAGAGTAGCTTTTGGATTTAATGTAGCTAACAATTGTTTTATCAAATATGTATGGGTTTATAGTTCCTATTCCCTTTTATTCATTCTCCTAAGATGAAGATCACACATTCCAAGAGATGGTTCAGAATTCTGTCTTGATGTTATGTTGGTATCAACCTATACTAACATTATAAAGAGTCAGAGATTGTTTGTCTGTATGAATGCACTAATCTCTGAATATGCTACTCAGCTATACAGATACATTGTGCAATGCTGCATCAATAGTTCCATGTGCCAAATTACATTTGGTTAGAAGAATAAGTTTTGAGAAGGGCTACAACCTTGCTAAAACCCACAACATCTCCGTGGTAACATTAAACATTGGTAAACTCTTGGTGCAGCTAAATAGAAAGTTATACAACTCTTTGAGGTTGTCTGCATGAACTCAATTTAAATATTTGCAAAGTAAGGATATAAATACCAAGCTATAATTTATTGTTATGTAAGTTAAACATAGTGGGCACAATGTGGTCAAGGTTTCTATTCTTATTATGTAAGTTGTGGTCTAGTTTTCAGATCTGATTACACATATATTGTGTTAGCAAATGATCTACATTAACTTTTAGTTCTTAACCAAGGATAAAAACAGAGGAGGTTCTCAATTTTATACCCTTTCAATCCAAGTGTTTCTTTTCTTACAATATAAAAAATGTTGTGTTCTTGTATACCATGCAAATAGCTCTCTTAAGCAATCCCATCAGGAGCTCGTTCAATATATTTGTTTGTTGAAGGAAGTTGTAGTAATATGGACGTGATTTAATTTACACATCAGATTTATATTCCCCAGAAGAGTTTGGTAGAGGTGTATAACACCCACACTTCCCCTTTTATGTATGTGAACCACAGATATAGATCTACATAGATAACGCAAATGCATGTACTTCGCGTGTCCGAACCCCGACCAAGCGTCAAGGTTGGCCGCCGCTAACTTCAGTCCACGCGCGTCTTTTGTTAGAGAAAATCATAGCGGACGGCCGTTTGAATCGTACTGGGCGGATGTCGGCGGCATCGGTGTCTTTGAATCGGTTTGGATTTCCCGTCACTAAATTTCGGCTGTGACGTCACAAAAGGTATTAAAAAGTCGGCACGCTTGATTTCAATACAAATCGTGATACTTGCGTTATCTATGTACATCTATATCGGTGATGTGAACCTATAGCCACTGTTATGCCCAAATATATTTAACAAATCAATTATATTGCAGGCCTCAAACTCACCCATAACTTATGTGAAGATTGTAAGCACTGTAGACTACATGGTGGGGGCTGGCAATGCAGCAGGTCAGGTCACCGTGTTCCAAATACCTAAAGAACACCCAGAAAATGTGCCCGACACATTCAAACCTAAAGTGGAGCCAAAGGTTGAAAGGTAAATGTTTGTTCTTTTTTATTACACTATGCCTCACTCTACATTTAGTGCTGGAGTGGTGCAGTTTCATATTCTTAAAGAAAGATAAGGGCTCGGTACCATAAACAAAAACCAGGCACCTATACTTCTATGAGAATATTATACTGCACCACTCCCATCCTGAGTAATCAGGAAACTGCATTTAGTGGCATTCTTTCTCATCTTATGAAATGATAAAAATCGGCTGGGCTTTCAAAACATTGGTATTCCGTCCTCCCCTATCTCTAAACGTACATTATGACAAACACTTAAAATAAATCAGCTTAGACATCACTCACTATGCATTTCTTTCAGGTACACTATAGGCGACCTTCACAAAAGCAAGATAACAGCAATAGAATGGTCCAAGAACGGGATGAGATTATTCTCAGGGGACAAAAATGGAGTCATTATTATGACTGAAATTGACTTCTATATGGTAAGTCAATTAAACCAACTTTTTAGACTGATTGTGAAAGTATTTTTTTTATGTATGTCTGCTCTCAGTATAACTCCTGCGTCTCAGGTGCGTTCACAAACATACATTTCACACACAGATCCCACCCACCTTATTCACCAATTGGTAGTTGGTATAAGTTACTGTTAGGGTGTTTGTAATATCGTGCGGATTTCATCACGCATGCGGCATAGTCCCGCCTCCCCCACTTTAATAAAAATACTAGTATGACGGTTGCGGGCGAGATGAAATCCGCACGATATTAAAAGCACCCTTAGAGCTTGTCGTATCAGACATGGCCTTTTTTAACTGAAGCCAAAAAAAGGAAGAGGTTCTATACGATGGTATTTTATTTTTAATTGCTTCTACGTCGATTACTCCAAGACGCCTGGCCCGATTTGATAAATTCAAGAAGTTAAAATAAACCTTTAACCTAAAGTTTAATTCTTAATAAAAATAAAAGAGTATTACTTGACAGCAGGAGACATGAGGAGTTTGTAACTCGCTTTTATTATGGTTATGGATTGAATTATCAGTTATTTGTATTTATACTGGAAAATGCCTGACGCATACCCCAGCCAGTGGTTGGCTGCGACGACGGGTATTTACCGGGGTCCAGGTATCCTTCGCGCACAGACGCTGTGTATCAGCCTATTATAGGTGCATTCAAAAATTGCATGCAATGCATAATAAAAGCGAAAAAAATATCAAGCCCTCTGCGGTTGTAACATTAATTTCCTTAAGCTAATACAAAGGGCTCCTAAATATAAGTATAACTACTATGTACTTAGCTCATCGGTTATTCACCTGAACCTGTGTTGATAATAATGTCGCAATGTTTATATTGTGAGTCAAAGCTCCCTGGCAGTAATCCCCTTAGTTTTGTTTATAAATAGTTCGAAGTTTCCTGTTTAAGTGAGTAATTGTGAACTTATCTCATGTCATTGTGCGAAATCGTCGTCTTTTCACGTCCGTCCAATACTCCAATAGGTTTGATGTTATTACAAATTGTCCTGCTAATGACACGATTCCTCAAAATGTTGTCAATTATGTGACAGATTTTCTTCCATATTAGTTTTCAAGTAATTTCGTAGGCAGTTTTACGTACTCACATTGAGTTAGGTGCATACAAACAAAGTCTTTGGCAACAAGCTTAAGAAGGATTACCAATGTTATTTTTTTTTTATATTCTTATAGGAACCTATAGATACTCAGAAATAAACAAAATATATTTATCGCATTATAAATATAACGGAAAATGATAAAGAATGCGGCCAATGCACTATTCGAGGTCAACCAATTACTTTTTATACATTTTATATATTCTTATCGAGTCCGTGTGATGCAAACTATTTTGAGGAGTAGGTATTTTATTATGAAATTATGAATCATATTTTTTATTTTTGTCGTATTTGAAAGTTCATCAATTAGTAGACCGCGGCGCTGTGCGGACTTACATTTTATGAAAGAAGGTAATACCAAAATATGTGGGATTGAAAGGGCTTCCGATGTCGGACCGGAGAAAGCTGAAATGAAAGTTGTGGTGATATATTTCTTCTCATTTTCAGATACACTGACCACTGTTATTTTTTACTAAATATTAAGATACATTCCCTTATGTATTTAATGTTTTTAACACGCTTATATTAGCTTCACCTGTATGTTTGTTTGTTTTTTTGTTTGTTTGTTTGTATGTAACCGACTCCTTTGGACTCGATTTTGACCCACTTTAAACGGACAGATTTAATTCAAACTTTCTACACTTGTAAAGAATCAGCGACAATATAATAATTTCATAAATTTATCTCATTATCCTGATTAGGATCGCCAGGATTAAAAAAAAACTAAAACTAAAAAGTGAAAAATAAATATAGTTTAAAAAAACTAAAAAAACACGCTTTTAAAGCACATCAAACTAAAAAGTGAAAAATAATTCTTATTATAACCTGAAAATAATAATAAACGAAAAATACTAGTACTATTGTGAAAAAAAGCGTGGGGCGCTCTGTGCCATATTTTTCGTCTATCGAGCGACCCACGCTTTTTTCACAATAGTACTAGTATTTTTCGTTTATTATTATTTTCAGGTTATAATAAGAATTATTTTTCACTTTTTAGTTTGATGTGCTTTAAAAGCGTGTTTTTTTAGTTTTTTTTTTTAAAAGCAATTTTAACGCGCTTAATTTTTACCTTTAATTGCTTGACGTTTCGACAAGGTTGCACTTTGTGATGGTCGCAAGCAGACTGAGCGCTCCTGCTCTGTTCGTGAGGTTGATGATTTTTTGAAACCACCCTCACCTTTGTTGGTTTTTAATTTTTTTAATGTACTTACCTCCGCCACACCACTAATCGAGTCCGGTTTATGAGAGTTCGTTGATTGCAGACTTCTTAAAAAAGAAGAAGAAGTCACGAAGAAGACTATGGTTGTTGATGTGTGATTTGTCTGTGTTGGATGGTGATAGGCTCATCCCGTATCACGTAGCACCTAAACATAACAGGTGAAGATTGTGTGTTATACACACACACCCTTCTGGAAGCTTCTGGCGTGAAGTTTTGGTATATCCGTTATTTGTTGCAGCACCTCTGCAAATCAATGGAGATAGTGAACGAGGAGCATGAGATCGTGCAGATGAGCTACTACCAAAACTGTTTACTAGTCTCATCGTTGTATCGCAGTATTGTGTGCGAGCGACGCGACTCGCGGTGGCATGTCAGTCAACTCGGCAAGAAGGAACGGAAAAGGTATTCTTTATCATGTAAAGTTAAGTTAAGTTTTAGTAGAAGTAGTAGTAGGCCGGCCGAGAAAACGCTGGCGTGAAAAGCTTCGGATAGGGAACAATGGAAGTCTTTAGGGGATACCTTTGCCCAACTATGGGATAATATAGGTAAATAAAAAAAAAATATTAGTTAAGTAGTAAGTTTAAGTAAAGTTTTAGTGTTACAGTCGCAACTTCTGAATATTTGTCTCCCCAAAACTCGTAATGTCAATAATCCGGCCCGAAGGACCAACACATTAGTACGCATTGATTGAACATTACATTACCCATTCAAGAGTGTTCATTTTTTTTGTTTTTCATCAATCCATGTTGTCCCACTGCTGAGCAAAGGTCTCCCCCGTACACGACCACAATTCTCTGTTCTGGGCTCTGTCTATCGAATCCAGAGTGTTCATTAACAAAGGAAATCGAATCTACACAAAAAGAGCCACTGTGTTCCCTTCGGTAGAAAATTCATCATTAAATATTCTAATACTAGCTTTCTTCTGTCCTTAGCTACTGACCTTACCGCTTTGTATTGTCCACAGTCTGTGTGCTTTGGGCGCCGTGTTCCAGTACTCGTACGCTCGCGGCGGTCCGGCGGCGGCGTACTGCGCTCGGCCGGGGCTGCGCTTGTGGCGAGCGGACTCGCAGGGAAATGTACTGCAGACGCTGTTGTTTAAGGTATAATAATCTGATATTTAACAATTTCAATTTTAATTCATTTATTTCATAACAATATAATAATTGTGTGGAAAATAACTTATCACTAAAATTATAATAAATTACTTTACTTAATTGCATTAATAAAATAAATCATAAAATATTACCTAGGTTACAGTCAGTATACACATGTCAATACAAATTAATTAAATCATAAGAGAATAATCATTATAAAATGTCATTAAAATCAAACTCTATCTTATTACCTTACAATTACAAATCATTAATCGAATACAGACAGCGTTCTAAAAGAAAAGCCTTCAAATTAGTTTTGAAGTCCAGGTAGTACAAGCGCTTCTTTAATTCTACAGGAAGTTTATTAAAGATTTTGAGATTTTGAACAGATTAATGAGTTAAAAAGTAACATTACGCATAATATTACACAGAAGGCAAGAGCTGTTCCATGCGGTTAACATTGCTTAACCTGCAAGATTGATCGGTCCGCGCAGGTTCGTCCTAGCCATGAGCTCATCTTAATATTATTAAGTTATATTTTCTAAATTCGAACGATATTTTTTCAGGAAGCAATATCGAATGCCTTAACTATAGCAGAACTTCTAAACCCGTGCCAACAAAAGCACTCGCACGCGCAACGGGAATACAACCTGGGACCTTTGCACGTGTTCAGGGAACATTTCCTAGTGTCCCACAACGAGCACATCCTGTATATACTAGACCCGAGGTCGCTCACCGCTGTGGCTGTAGTCGATGAGCTTAGAAAGTAAGTCAATATGAACTGTAAAACCTTTTGGAATAAGACCCATAATACAATAGCGGACAATGGACGAGATTCCTGAAAGCTCAGCCACCAGATGTCGCTCTGATCAAAATGTATGGAAATGATAATGTCTATTGAACACCTCCGTTCTATAGAAAACATCTCAACTGATCATACAATACAATTTTTTAATAAGAACATCATGCCTTAATTATTTTTTATTATTATATGTAGTAACGATCAAAAGCAAGTATACTTTTTCCAAGCCTTTCATTTTTTTTAACTGATTGCCGAACGAGATTGTTCCTTAAAAGTGCCGCCCACTTTTTAGAAGCAGCAAAGTAAAAAATAAAAAAATATTTAGTGATGTTGTTTTTTAATTAAATAAATAAACTGGCAATATTAATAAAAATCTTCGACGTCATAACCCGAAAATTATATTTTTGCCTTATATTTTTTGGTATTTCGGCAACGAAATTTATTTCTTACTATTATTAAAACTAACAGTAATTTTCATTAAATATTTTTGGTTTTTTGATTTTATATGGCCGGCAATTTTATTTGCCGCCCGGGCAGTTAAAATCTGAAACAATACTAAACGGTAAGGTTACGTTCACAGTTACGTTCTATACGAATAGTGACCAGATCGTGTGTTTCCATGGCAATCTAATTTATCGACTGTAAGCATTAATAATTTTGTTGATATTAATTAATTGAATTATATTCATGTGTCAAAATTTGAACCAAAAATTGACACATGAATCTAATTCAATCACAATCAGTATCAATCGTATTACGTTGTACTAGACCGTTGAAATTGGCCCCTATTCTCTCAAAACGCTTGATACGTTTATTTTGTGTTCAGGATACTGTCGGTATCAGTGAACAAGGACGAGATCTTCGTGCTGGAAGGGCCGCGCTCGCTGGTGCGCCTGGCGCATGCCCCCGAGCCCGCCACGCTCGCCACAGGTCTGTTCGCTAAACATAACCATGTTTAGTATTCACTACTTGCTTAGTACGAGTTTTCATAGTTGGCTAAAACTTTCACACCATATAACGTAGAATCAATGTAAAAATAATCAAATGTCATATTCATTCATAGATAGATATATCTTCATTCCTTTGAAATTTTGTTGATTTAGAGGGTTATAACTAATATATCTGATCTGTCTCACAAAAATTACACGATTGTATGTTGATATTCTAAAACATATATAACCGGGCGACTACAGCGCTAGAGGAGGACAGCCTAATGTGTTTTCATTCAAAACGACCTCAGATGATGGAGCTGGTACCTAGATCGATCATAACAAATATGTATTATATCTTATTCATTCTCTTGTGATCTTTTTACTTTGGAGAGAAAGAGATAAACGTTTGTTTCTCGATGTCAATGCAAATGTCAGCGTTAAGACATGGATTCTATGAAATTTGACGTCACGCGGAATCAGTACATTTTGACGTACAGGTGCAATGCCTTCGATTTGACAGGATTTGTGTCTGTTCTATGTCTTTAGTCAAATTACTTTGATATACAATTTTGTCATTTTTGTGAGAGAGATATATAAGTACCGTACCTCGGTAATTCTGCGGGACATTATGGACTATTATATGTATTCTTTTGGAGACATGGTCATTGACCAGGTTGATACTATTGACAGTAGTATTTTTCGTACAATATTTCAGTTTATGTTTGTTTCCGTATAGGACACTGGCATAAACTGCTAATGTCGTAGTTCTTACAAACTATTAAAACTCGTACCAGGCAACCAGACATGTATTGTATGTATTCATTTAGGGTAAACGCTCTACATTGCGGCATATTACACTGAAACAATAACAATATTGTATAAAATACCGTAATGTTTACGCGAATTCCTAATAATATGGTTGTTGTATCGCAAAGCCTGATTACCGTTTGTTTCACTTGTTAAGTATTTAGACACCTTTGTTTTAGTTATTAGGCATTGTTGCATAAACGAGACTAACAGTAAACCAATATTATTCATACTAAGAAAAAGTTACAAATATGGGACCGGCAGGATTGCAGGAGGACAGGATGAGAACGTGACGTCACATTTGTTCCTATCTTATGTAGGATTCAAACCAACATGGCGAAGTTGCATTCAGCACAATTTCCCATATTTTTACAACTGTTTCTTAGTATAATTTGCTATGAAAATAATCAATTAGAAGTTGAAATATTATTCATGCTTATAAATTTAATGGTCATCATAATTGTGTTTTTCCGTTAGTCTCCGTTTTGTAAAATGCTGTAACTATTTAACGAGAGATAATAAATGTTTTAATGACGGATGTAAAGCTATTTGGTGTAAGCGCCATTGTACAATGATACTTAATTCTACTAGCTACATTCTCTGCAATGTCGCTTAAACCAAATTTTGAGCGGTTCTACTGGAAGTTTTGTCGTTTTGTGTTGCCCCTTGTTGCTTTATTAACTCTCGTTAGATAAACCCTAGTCGTTGTTCAGCCAAATTTATAGGCAGTAATTCAAGTATTGAATGCCTTCTTTTTTTTATGTAAGCAAAACTCACACTTATTTGAGACATTGATGTTCTAAGGCTATGTATTTACTATGCGGTTAGCCGCAATGCCGTCAACGCCGCAATTGAACATTTTGCGAAAAAGCAGTGTTCATTCGTACTGCGGTGCGGCTGCTGCATATACAAATTGTCAACCGAAAGGCTGACTGCATGCGGCTTACCGCATAGTTACCTTGGGGTAATTTTCACCAGACTTATTGACCTAAGTTTAATGCTCGATTTTCGTTTTCGTAATCCCTGTGATAGCATTGAATTCAATATGCTTGGTGAAACTAAAACTTCATGAATTATCACTATTTATCACAAACGTTAGACACAACGTTTACGCACAAGAATAGATTTAAAATATGTACTTAAATCTTAAAGAGTGCAACATTTTTTTATGTATCAGCACTAATATTTGAATTTGGCTGCAGTATTTTCCAAGTACCAAGCACTTAGGACCAAGCAATTAAATATGCAGACATAAAACTTCTACGTCATAATGAAGGCTGGCTACACTAGTTATGCATGTGTTACATCTTCATCATCATTCAGCCGCTTGTAGTCCACCGCTGGACATAGGCCTCTCCCAATTTGCGCCACAACACCCGGTCCTGCGCTTTCCGCATGCAATCCCCTCCAGCGAACTTCTTTCTTAGGGGCGACCTACCTTACGGTTGCCGAGTCGCGGTCTCCATTCCAGGACTCGTTTGCTCCAACGGCTGTCGGTCCTTCTGCAGACGTGACCAGACCATTGCCACTTCAGTGAGCGTATTTCGCGAGCGAGGTTACTTTAGTTCTTAGTTGGATGACCTCATTCCGAATTTTATTCTTCAAAGAAACGCTGAGCATAACTCGCTCCATATCCGCTGCGCGACTTTAAAGTTACATATCAGAAGTGTTATATAGATATACTCACTGCTTATGTATGTAACTCACATATCCATAACCAGTGTAATCAGTCTTGAGTATGACGTAGTAGTTCTAGCCCCGTATATCTAATTGCTTGTCCCACTGTACATTTTATTGTAACTTTTACCTATATTTTAGAAAGTGTTGTGAATACATTAAGCATGTTTGAATTGTAATTATTACATTTGTTTGAGAAGTGTTTCTTCCAATATGTTTATTGATTAGGCAAGTTGTAAAAAATGGTTGTTATACATAAATATGTGATTTGAAATTTTATCCCTTGAAGTATTACAGAAACAAAATTCCGTCCTTTATAATCTTGCATTTATATGTATTAATATTAATTGACTCTAAACATTCCTAACGCAATGAATACCTTATGTACGCTGTTTTCAATCTAGCTAATTCATTTTAATGTAGAGCGATATAAAACAACCTCTTTTATACATGGTGGAAACGATTAGTGTTTCCATGTTTCAAAACACTTATCTTTTCTACCCTGCATTCTTCTGCTTCTGCTTTTAGTATTGGAGTAGAATACTTTAGAGAAGAAAGAGTATTAAGTCATTTAGTGATTTTAGAAATGGAAAGATAACACAAATAGACTAAAGATTGGCCCATTTCCATTTGCAAGTTTTTCAAGTCAATTCTCTTGCTAAATAATACTAAGAAACAATTGAAAAAGATATGGGACCGGCAGGATTTGAACCTGCGACCTTCTGCATACCGGGCAGTCGCTTTACCAACCAGCTACGGTCGCCTCTTGCCAGGATATTAAATTTCTCAACTGTATGTTACGTCATTTCGTGACTTCACGTTCGTACATTTGTTCCTATTTTATGTAGGATACAAACCAACATGGCGAAGTTGCATTCAGCACAAATGTTGTAAATCGTTCCGGTCCCATATCTTTTTCAACTGTTTCTTTTTATTATTTGCTGAGCATAGCTAAATGCTATAAAAATAATCAACTAAAAATTCTCTTGCTATCATTGTCTTTTTAACAGCGATAAACAAAGCGAGCAATATCATTACCTCGCCTATACTTGGACTATTTCGAAAGAGAAAATAAAAAAATTCAATACTAAAGTTATATCTATCAAAGTGCCTTATATTATTACAATGGTTCTATTTAATTATACATGCTTTAGCCAAGTTAGTGCCATTATATAGTTATTGTTATGTATTATATATTTTTTGTTAATGTTATAATTATACAACGAAGTAGTTCTTAATAGTGACATTCCCGAATTTATTAACATGTAGAATTGTAGATTTAGATATAAGAAGTATTAGGTTTTATAGTAAAATAGATTTATAATATTTTTAAGCCTTGGGTAGGGTAAGACAATGTAAATCACATAAGAGCGCCTGATCACGAGTCCACATGTATCGGAGCCCTAACGCGACCAGCCGAGCAAGCATACGACTGCGAGATAGATTATGTCGCGTTTTTGTCATGTTTCTCCATATAATGATTTTACAAAAAAAATACCGATTTGAATTACTATAATTTTAGACTAATATAGTTTTCTCATGGGTGCTATTGTCAGAACTGAACCAAATTGAAATGAGACCACACGGGAAGCACCAGCTTTTGAATTGAGAGCCTGCTCCTTTTTTGAAGTTGGTTAAAAATATGTCAAACATGTGGCTAAATCTATCTCGCGCTCTTAAGCTAGCCCCTAAGAGGGGGAACAAGACATAAACGCGACAAATATATCTCGCGCTCGTTATGCTAGCCCGACAAGAGAAGCCAGTGTTGTCGCGAATCGCAGCTTGGCTCAACAGAAGCCACTCGAATACTTCGGTTCGATTCCCGGGTCGCGCAAAGAGTTATTTCCTGACGGAAAGTTCACAATAGTAGCACGGAGTTAGAATTGTGTCCGGTGGATGGCGATAGGCTCACCCCCATCCCATGGGAGCTAAACATAACAGGTGAAATGTGGCTGATGTACATCTCTGCCACACCCTTCTGGGTAAAATAGGCGTAATTTTGTGTCAATGAACATGTTACTTTACAATTATCTACTTAATAGTTTTCATAAGTTACTTTGATGGTTGTAAATAATGTTGTTGACCTAATAATACTAAATTCTTTAAATAATGTATAAGAAAATTGGTGTTGGGTTCCGACGAAGCTATTATGTACTATCGAAAGCAGTTCCGCATGCCCACCTTTAAGACGGTAATCGCATAGCACCGCTCACGGCGTGTATACTCGATGCTAACGTTCTGACCAATGGGGAGCGCGAACGATATTCGAGTTGTATGCGTATAAATATCTATATGTATAATTGTTACACTCACACTAAGCGAGTGTGCGCTCGGTTAATTGTAGATGATTTTTAAATAAATGTAAATCCCATTCGCGTGAGCTCCTTGTTATGAATAGTGTTATTGCCAGCGAGAAACAATTTTGAACTTATTACTATCTTAAATGTTTAGATAAAAAAAATATATTGGTATTGCCAAATATATTCAAATGATTATTTGAACTTTCTGAAACAAATTTTATTTTTGATAAGAATTAATTTATTCAACAATTTATTTTAGTTTTATCTTTTTTTATTTATTAAAAATTTCTTAGTGACTAGATTATGTTAAAAGAAATAAATTGATAACTATCCTTGGGTTATTTTTGGGCTTCAATTGAAATAATATATTTTAACAGAGGCTGCTCAAGTCTTCGAACAAGTGTTAAGTTAATCTGTGAAGAAATCTTAAATGGAATGTATAAATAAATCTCTGATAAAACTGATTTCAACGGCGCGGGCGCATTGAATATCGTAATATCATCATTGTGTTAAAAGATGAATGGATTGATATGCAAGTATTTGTAAATAGGATTTTTATATTGATGCGTTTAATGGGGGTGAAATAACTGTCTTGATTGCTTATTATTTGTTAAATAAATTAAATGTGTTAAATTATATACTAGTAAATTCATTTTAAGTTAGTTAAAAGTAGATTTTATCACGGGATATTGTCGGCGATTTTGCCAATATTAAAAACCGAGTTAACTATTGTTTTAAATCGTAAGAAGTTCAATAAAACATGCCGACAAGCATTGTTAGCGATTTTGAATCACCTTACCATAGTTGTTAAGTAGATAAGGTGCAATATTGTTTAACATGTTTTAACCATCATTTATCGGCTTCTAACACAAAAAAAATAGCTATTGTTTAAGTTCTGAGAAATTTGACTAAACAATGCACTTACAAAACGTTGCACATTTCGGCTATTGTTTATATTTTGCCCACTGCACTCACACAAATACAATTGTCTCAAAGGGGGTGGGGTAAGGAAGTGTGGCTATTGAGCTTGCACTCACACAAATAAAAAAATGCCTCTGATTCGTTGGTTCAATGTGTGCGTTACTACCTGCGCTGTCGCAGGAATATTTTCTAAAGTGGGCATGCTTATCTGCAGCCGATAGTACCTACCCTGTATATGGGGTTATATAATTGTTAGAAATCATAATGTACATTATTAGCTTATTTATATTTTTGGTATCATAAGACGAAACACGTTTGCTTCGGGTTGGCCAAATTCGTCCGTCCCGCTTCTCCTCGCCTCACCTCTTATGAACTTCTAGACTATTTTAACCGTTTTTCAAAAATAAGACAACGGGTCTAAACCGCGTAATTATTATAAAGGTAAATAAATACCTATGCTCGACGTTTCGAATGACTTGCATCATTCTTGGTCACGAGCCGATTCATTGAGTCGTTAGACCCGTTGTCTAAATTTGAAAATATTTTGACCGTGTCATTTTTGGCATGTTAGGAGTAGGAGCTACAAAGAGGTTGGAAAATTTGGCCATCGTGAAGTAAACTGGTAGTAAATTAAAAGAGTGTAATGTAATGTAATGAAATATAATTGACAATTCTGTCGCTTGACAACCCTTAACTTGAAAAAAACACAAAATGAGTTAAACTTTATTAATATTATTATTTGACGACCGGATGGCGGAGTGGGTAGTGTACGTGCCTGCGACGCCGAGGTCGCGGGTTCGATTCCCGCTTTAGACAAATCTTTGTGTGCATGAACATGGGGCTTGTCTTAGTCTGGATGTTTCTATGCATAATAAGTATGTATTTACAAAAGAAAAGTATATAATATGTATTAGTATCAGTTATGCTAGTACCTATAGAACAAGCTCTGCTTAGTTTGGGACTAGATGGCGTTGTGTGTGAGGTTTTTACTAACCAAACGATCTTAATACGAGATTACCTAATATAATAGTTAATTAATTCCATATGAATCTACTTAATAGGTGTATAACTTTAGTAGGTTATTTAATTATATGTAAGGTGTGCTTTATTAATACCAAAATGCGACCAATTTTTTTTTTCTAGTTTTAATTTTAGTGGTTTATAGACATGTGGGTTAGAAAAATCTATTCTTATCTAACAATGTTATATTTGTAGGTTTTAAAATTAACAAAATTAGATATTGGTTTTAGATTTTAATGTATTTTTCAATTAAAGAATGGCTATAGATATTAAAATGCGTATTAGCAACATATACACATGTGACTATACCTATTTATACAGGGTGGATGAGACATAGTAAACAATACATTTTGACATTTATTGAAACCACAGATTCTATATTGTCACGATTTCCGATAAATTGTACTATGTACAAAACAGATTCATGATCCACCATAATACTTTTTTTGTATAGACTTTTTAAAATATATAATACTAAATTCGCTTGTTCTATTGACAAATATCAACCTTATCGACTTTGACAATGTCAAAGATCATATTTGTCAAATGGTCATGAATCAACTAAGCTGATAAGTATATTGCGATCATCCAATTAGCTCGCAAAACGAAAAAATATTTTTGGAAATAAATTTAATAACCTGTGGAATTGAATACATACCAGGTATGGAAGCTGTGGTTTCAATAAATGTCGTTGTATAATATCCACCCTGTATATTCGTAGCCGTACTAAAATTTTATTGACCCATAAATCTAAATAGTATCTACTATCTACTGTTAGAGTGACTAACGTAATAACATCTTTAGATGGATCTGTCGTTTACAAAGTTTTTACATGTACAGGTTGTGAATATAATTCTTGTAAGATTCTACAGCAATAAGAGAACTTTTATACACGGTATTATACACACGAAATACAGTCAGCTGCAGGGTAAACTCTCCCCTTTGAAGTGCAAAAAAGTACTTAAGGAGGTGAGATATCTCTGCAGCTGACTGTACTTACACCCTGAACTGAATGTAGTTACCCTATTTAGTTGTTGTGAAGTGAGACACTTATCAGTTGTGTTGGATGTACTGTTATGTATTTTTGTATACTTGCTTGTAGATTAATGCATTATGTAGTTAGTTAATGTAGCATTATTTATATTTTCTATTAGTTTATTAAAGATTTATCTGTGTAATATCCAAATTGGTATACTAAACTTGACATCAAAATTAGAGACAAGGCACCAAATGATTTCAGCATTGTTGCGAGTCCATAAATTAATCCGCCGTGCCTGTATTTCGTACAAAGTTCTAGGTGGTCAACCTTCAACTTTGCCGATTGTACAAATTTAATAAAAGCCCTAAAACTTAAAATACGATTACCATTAATCTATGGCAAAACCTTTCATTGGCCAAATTTATTGATAGTTTTTTTCTTATATATTTTTTTTATTGCCATAGCGTTCCACATTTTTTTAAAGCAAGTGTACGAGAAGTTAAACATACTATAGTACTGGGCGTAAATTTTGCGCATATAACTTTAATAAAATACGACCTAATTTTAAATTACAGGCAAATATAACGCCCGTACTGTATTATGTACTTATTGTATGTGAATGTCAGCATGGCCATTGTACTTATATATAAATATACATTTGCACACATATACGCATTTTTATTTTATATCCACCTGCTTTCTTTGTATATTTATGTATTGGAGCAATGCCTCATGTTGCTTGCGTAGTAGCTGTTGTTTTGCCTCATTTTTTTGCTAAATGCATTATTTTTTCAAAGTTATATTACTTTTTTTAAAAAGAAGCTTACTATTATTAAAAAAATAATAATATTACTAGTTCATCAAATAATATCAAAACATATTACTAATACTAAATTCTTGTTGACCCCCTCCAATAAGTTGAATTCGCTTGTATTAGGAGGAAGTTCCCTTCCGTGGTGTAATGGCCAGGATTCGAACCCACACGACCTCTCGATCGTAAGACCGATGCCTTATGCATTGCGCCACGGCCACTGTTTGACTATTTTGATTATTTTTTATGTATAGAGCATGACAGCTTAAAATTTCTTTGCAATTTGCAGTAGGTAGTAAATGTTACGAGAAACCCGGCGCAGATTATGTATAGAAGCTTATAGCAGCTAGTGGATACCACTAGCACAAAAACTATGAACTATGCGCTAGTGACTAGCACATAGTTCAGAAGACCTACTTGATAGTGGGCACCACTAGCTCATTGTTCAGAAGTTACTAGTTCGAAACTAGCCGCGCCGTGTTAAAAGTTGTGCACAATTCATCGCCTTGGCAGACACTAGCTTTCACTCGTAGCTCCGTCCGTGTTAATTCATAGTTATGCATTGTGTGACTTATATTGCTTTAGGACGTAGTCACGCACTTGCGCGCGCATCTCTCAAAGTTAAATTTTTTTGATAGACCGCTTTGAAGTCGCATTCAAACCGTCAGTTTGATAAGACCTTAAAGGCATTATGCTGATTTTAGAATCATGCCGACGACCTAATATGTATGATTGTCCTAGGAGCGTTGTAGAACAATGCTTAAGTGTTTGTCGGCGCTGGCCACCGCCCGCGCGCCTCTGTCTTCAGAGAGCATTATCTATCTATAGTATCTGCAGGAAACTAAGACGACCTGCGTTGACCTTCATGGCAGACGAGCTACGCACTTAGTTGTTAGCGTGACTCTAAAACTAGCCTCATGTAACTGGTCGCTAACTGTGAAACTACCATCATAAAAATACGTTTAGTGTCTAGTTCTTATCTGATATATTACGGTGACAATTAGACGTACAGTGATTTTAGTTGGTTCCAAACAGTTTTTCAAAGTTTAACAATATTTAGTAGTCGATTTCAATCCATTACTTAACCTCTAATACAAGCGCTCTCCCAACAGAGGAGCCGTTGAATCTGATGACGAAATCGCTGACCTCCTCCATCCAGCAAGCCGTGAACACCGTCCGTGACTTCACGCACCTCGACCAGACTGTTCCCTACATCACCAGTGTACTCGAACAACCCATCTCTATGTTCACAAAAAACGACGTCGAAACTGGTACTATTGCAAGCGCTGAGGAATGTTTCGAACTACCTCCAATCAAACACCTACCTCTTGATATCTCGGGGAATGTTCTAGAATCGATTATAAACGAGTTCCGAGATGTATCGAGCGATGCTGAAGAAATTCGAAGGGTGAAGACTGAGGAGCTTCAGAGGAAGTTGAAGCTGTACAATAGTATAATGGAGAAGAAGTGCGATGATGAGTTGATCCACAGTAGCAGAAGGAGTAGGAGCAGTAGGAGAGATGGCAGCTCTGGAGGCAGCACGCCGCGGCTGTCCACGCCCGTGAGGAAACCCGTGGAGAATGTCAGCTATACCAGTCCCTGTGTTATGAATATGAGTATATACAGGTAAGTGATTCTTTGAGTTCCTTTTTAAGGATAGGGAGAATGACAGCTAATTTTTAAGGTTTCACCTATTTTATACAGCTCCATCTATGGAGCGATAAGTTAAATGAAAAAAAAATATTATGATAGCAGAGTTATAAAGTTTACTATACGGAATGAAATCTTTGCAGCAGTTAGCGTCAGTATTATTCCGACCTATCTAAGAGCCTTATGTAAATTATGAAATACGGTTGTTACTTACGTAATGATAGTCTATTTAGTCGATACATTTGTGTAGGCATTTTTACGTCGCGCATGAGACGCAGCTAGTCTTGCACTGATGCCTACATCAATGTATAGGTGAAACAACGGTTGGTTTAATAGACCAACATTACGTGAGTAACATCCGTATTTCTTAATTTAAATAATGTTACCAACTCACATCAGTTTAAATTAAAATATCTAAGAGCCCTTAAAATTCTTTAAATTTAATATTCAACTTCCTACATTTACAGCAGCATAGCTCAACCAAACGACGAAATCCTTGAAAAACAAATTGAAGAGAAAGAGAAGATTCTGGCCAAGATGTTGAACCTGGAGTCCCTCAGCATAAGCACTCCAAAGCAAGACCCTGCCACCCCTCCTGAGCCCGCCCCGCCAACGTTCAGGCAAGTCGACATACTCCCCGAACCGGAGGCACCCAAACCTATCACTAAACCAACAAATAAAAAGGACTCTAATCTCTCAGACTTAGTGCCCAAAGTTGTTCAACTCCCAAACACTTGGAACTTAGAGAATATTGAACTGAAATTAGATACTAAGCAAAATGGTTTCAAGGATAGGTCTTTAATCTCTCCTGACGATCATTTAGATAGCGAGTGGGAGATAATCTGATATAAGAAGGCTAAGATCTAAGTTGTAAGATCTTTTGCCTTAACAAATGTATTGAAAATGTGATCTTGTGCTTGTATTCAGAGACTACGGGACTGGAGTGATGGAATTATTGAGTGAGGTTGTATGTGTGCTTTAATCATTTAAGTGTGTGTATAAAGCGTG